>LPNX010357248.1:274343-303023 GCA_001517045.1 Pseudotsuga menziesii
ACATAGGGTGATCTCCTCCATAAGATCAACATTTTCCTCCTCATTAACATATGATGGATAAAGGGAAACCATTCTCATCATCTATGCCACTAAAGCCCTATCATCTTCCATAAAGAGCCTACTAAAATGATTCGCTCCCACCTCAACAATAACCTTTTTTCTATCTTACCAACAAGCCAAGCCCAATCCCTTCAAAGATATACACTCGACTTTAGAATAAATCCTAAATATTTTAGCTCATAATGAATATCCACAATTGAAAAGACAATCTGAGAACATATCCAGTCTACCACTTCTTGATCCATATTCATAAAGAAAAGTGTTGATTTCCTCTCATTGTAAATCATACATGTAGATTATGCAAATAGATCCAAAATTCCTTGTAGCTAAACAACTTCTCTCCTAGACCCAGTGGAGAAGATCATGATATTGTCAACAAAAAGTAAATGTGTCACATGACCAGACCACCTATGTGAATACCTATGACTAAGCCATTGTTCTTTGCTTGATGAAAGAGACAACTAATTAGCCCCTCCGCCACTAATAAAAAGTAAGGTGGATAATGGACAACCTTGTTGCAGTGCCCTTCCTGGCCTAAAGAAGGCAGATGATGAGCCATTAACCAAGACNTAATTAGACCCTCCGCCACTAATAAAAAGTAAGGTGGATAATGGACAACCTTGTTGCAGTGCCCTTCCTGGCCTAAAGAAGGCAGATGATGAGCCATTAACCAAGACNTAATTAGACCCTCCACCACTAATAAAAAGTAAGGTGGATAATGGACAACCTTGTTGCAGTGCCCTTCCTGGCCTAAAGAAGGCAGATGATGAGCCATTAACCAAGACAACATAAGACACATATAAAACATATGACACAATCCAATTCACTAATTGTAGATGAAAACCAACTTGTAACAACACTAGTCTCAAATAGATCCGGTTGACTCTATCATAAGCTTTTGATAATCCCAACTTTACAATCATAGCTGGGATATGTTTTGTCTTGACCGTGTTTATGAATTCTTGGGTAGTATCTATTGCATCATGAATATTTCTAGCTGCCACAAAAATAAATTGTTCATGGGATACCGATGAATACAATATTTCCTTTGGGATACGTTTTGTGTTGACCGTGTTTATGAATTCTTGGGTAGTATCTATTGCATCATGAATATTTCTAGCTGCCACAAAAATAAATTGTTCATGGGATACCGATGAATACAATATTTCCTTGATCTTTCTAGCAATTACCTTTGCATTCAACTTATTGATGAAATTGCACACATATATTGGTCTATAATCATCAAGTTTGTAACACTGTCAGATTTAGGAATCATAGCTATGAATCTTGAGTTGAAGGCAACCAATATTCTTCNATTGATGAGATTGCACACATATATTGGTCTATAATCATCAAGTTTGTAACACTGTCAGATTTAGGAATCATAGCTATGAATCTTGAGTTGAAGGCAACCAATATTCTTCCCTTTGGATTCTTCAATTAATTTTAAAAGGTATTATTCAAAAAATTTAAGGGAACCAGTGAAGAACTCCATTGGCCACCCATCAAGGCCATGAATTTTATCGTTCTACATAGAGTAAATAGATTCATTTTGTTCACCTAGGGTGATCTCCTCCATAAGATCAACATTTTCCTCCTCATTAACATATGATGGATAAAGGGAAACCATTCTCATCATCTATGCCACTAAAGCCCTATCATCTTCCATAAAGAGCCTACTAAAATGATTCGCTCCCACCTCAACAAGATTCCTAAAACCAATAGTCATATCACCCTCATCGTCCTCCAATTACGAGAGGGAATTGATATTCTTTTGGTGCTTGACATACTTGTGAAAACATTTAGTGTTATCATCTCCCTTTTGCATCCAAATGGCTCTTCTTTTTAACCTCCAGGTGGTCTAACTTCATCCAATGTCTTCCTTCTTTTAGTTTCTCTGTCCACTATCCCTCTTTTCTGCTCCATTGACTAGAACACTTCCATATTATTTGCATGAAATTTTTCCAGAATACCCTCTATATTTTTGAGTTCTACTTGTTGTTCCTCACACCTCCTTACAACCCAAGAAATTGATTATGCCTTAATATTCTTTATATTTTTTAGAAATTTGTAAGTCGATTGATTCTTTGATGGTGCTATAAAAAGGCCTCCATAAATATTTAGCCATATGTATCTGCCCCTCATCCTCCAACTAGGTGGAATTAAACTTAAATGGATGGGGAGGCTTCTCCTATCCAATGCAAATCTACATCAAGATACGAAAGTGATTAGATTACCCTTCCCCATTCCAGCCCATTGGTTAATGCTAACAGTTGATTGGAGAACCCCTTCATTAACAAGAATTCTATAAAACCTCTCAGCGATCCAATCCTGACTAGCCCTCATGTTTCTCTAGGTGGGCCTTAGCCTTGTAGGGACAATATCATATAAATTTTTCTCTTCGATCCTTCGAATACAATAATTAAAAAGGGAGTCTCTATGGGCATGGAACCCTCATGTCTCAGCTTCTCCCACAATGAAATTATGGTCACCACATAGGATGACCCTCTCTAGATTCACCAGTCTCAATTGAAATATCTTGTCCAAGAAAGGAAGCCTCTGTTGGTAAGGATCGTAAATGTTAACAAAAATGAACTCCTATGCAACAACCCAATAATTAGTACAGTGATAAGAGTACATTTGTCAGCCATTGATGCTTCCTCCTTATCTACTAGAGGAATCTAGCCAAACAAAATATTACCTCACCAACAAAAGTTTCAGATCATCCACTATATACTCTCCAATTGCAAGAATTTCATGAAGGAACAACACCTTGAGTTTTTGTAAAAGAACAAATAATTTTAGGGCTATATTTTTTGTGAGGAGCCCTATTCCTTGAATATTAAAAAACATGACTATCATATGGAAACCTTCACTATAGGGAACTTTGCTAAGAGACCCCTTTAGGGTTTTTTGGCCTACTATCCCCAATTGTCAAGGACTATGATCCAGATTTATGTGTGAACGAAATGAAATAACATATACATAATCATAAACATAGACATTTTGCAATGAAAACATAGATACATTAAACAAATATTCTATTAAATAGCTGAAACAGAACAAACTGTAAATTCAACGGCTAGAATGGTGGTAGCTATCTCTAAGAAGAGATGTGGCTGCTACGCTCATCTGTGCCAAGCTGAATACAAAATGAGGCCAAAGGGGCCTATTTATAATAAGGATGAGGGAGAGAACCCCAAAAGTTCAAAACATAACCCTAGAAGATGAACCATCATAAAGTTTGCGGCCCTAAGGTGGTAAGTTGAACAATCAACTTCTCGGGGTCATAACTTTTGCATACGATCTCCGATTTGTGCGCTTGATGGCCCATTGGCAAGGTCTATTCAATATTTAAAAATTTTGAATGGGGTTGAATGCGTATTAAGAACAGTCATTTGACCACCAGAATCACCAAAAAGTGTCGTTTAGGGCCTCAAAACGACCCCAGAAGTTTGGGACACGAAAAACCATAGAAAAATAACTAGAAAAATGCCACAATGGACAATTGTTTTGAGCCAGTGGAATAGGTGGGTGGCCACCGATCTCCATCTGGATCAATCCTCCCTCCTTAGGAAGTAATGGTCTCCATTGCATCAAATATCGTATCATATCTTGAATTGTGTGGTGAGATGATCTCTTGGTGCGACATTTGCTGAAGTGAAGAGGTAGCCTTTCATTGACATCCCAAGAGGGTTGTAATTTCTATTGATTTATACATTGCATTTCTTTGACATCCCAAGAGGGATGTAATCTTTGTATGGATGATTTGCTTCTGGATGAGTAGCCTGAATTCATGGCCTTACATCATAGAGGTACTCTGATAGATGAGGAAACAATGACTATTTTATTCTTGTGTATGATGAACATAGACACCCGATGCAGAGGGTGTGGAGGTCTCTTTGATATGATGGTATCCTTTAGACACAATTGTGAAGAGGGACACGTTTTTGGTGTGGGACCTTATCTTCCTACCCCGCGAGACTGTGGTATGTAAAATTGTGTATGGTATCCGATAGAGTTGTCCTCCCAAAGTGACAACGGCATTGTGAGGTCACGACTCATATATAGCATGTCGCTTCCACATATATGGTTGTCCTAAAATAACATCACATACTTCAAGTGGGGCCACATCACACAGTAACTCGCCTTTGAAAGGCTTGATTCCATATGGTAGGAGGCATTGTTGAGTACTGTGGATACATTGTCCTTGGCTTAGCCAATCAATGTTGTAGGGTTGCGGGTGTGGTGTTTTCAGAAGCTCCAATCTCTTGATGACTTCTGCTAAGATCAGGTTCTTTTAGCTACCATTGTTAACAACAAAATGTAGTGGGATTCCCTTCACCCACATCTGCGAGTGGAAGAGGCGCTCCTCTTACTCTGACTCTTCAGGATCCTCTAGTTGAATCTGTGTGGTAGCAACAATGGCAGTGGGGTATGCATTAAGGATCTGCTTCCCATGGTATGCAGTTGTGGCATTGGGCTATGGATCATAATCGAGATCTGATTCTAAAAGATTTGATCTCGGCCACCAACAACTGATTTGAGTGAAATTCATCAGTGTTATGCCAAGGGTTTTATGAAATTCACACCACTTCCCAGTGTCCTTATTTGTCTTTCCATTCCCCTTCTTTGCTTGTGGTGGGGACTGGTTGTCTTTTCCTTGTCCTGTATTTTGCAGGCTAGGGTTTCCCTTGATTTGCTTCTACGGTGGGTTCGTAGGTCCAGAGTCTCTCTTATTCTTTTGCCAAAATTTCTCCTCGATTTTGACAACATACTGATACGCAGATCCAAGTGAAGAGATGTTGAGGAATTCCATCTTAGTTCAGATGTACCGATGTAAACCACTATGGTATTTTAGTATTAGGTGCCGCTCGAAGTCCTTGATACCCAACTTTGTGATCAAGGTATGAAATTTGTTGGTGTACTATGACACTGTCTAGTCCCTTTCTTGATGCATAATGGTCCATTTGGTGTACTAGTCATCATAGTTTCCCACAGGGTAATACCGTTCCTTGAAGACATCTATAAAAGAGGCCCAAGTGGGGTTTGTCTCAAGCATTCCAGACTCGTTTGATGATATTTTCTCCCAATAAGTACCCCACCAATTTTGGACATGGGGCACTGCCTTTAGGAGCACAACGGTCACCTTTTCCATGTCGGAGAAATTGTGGAGAGAGAAATACCCTTATAGAACATTCAACCAATTATCTAGGGCATCTGCATCGATCTGTCATTCAAATAAAAGAATATTAAATTTAACTTGTACCTTGAATGGGGTTCATCTCCAAAACGCTTGCTCATTGAAGGTGCACTTGCTGTCGGGATTCGTAGAAGGATATGGATGAAACTATCCATCATCTCATTCCTCTGTTGCTTAAGGGATTCCTCGAGTAGAGACTTAATAGGATATCTTGCTCCATCATCTCTCTTTTCTTCCACCATGGGAGGCCGTTTGGTGTGGCGAGAGTGATCTTCCCTAAGTGAAACTAGTTCGAGACCAAACTTTCTATACCCTGACCTCGTCGGGGACATGCACCGAGAAACAATCAAAGTGCAGATTGCTCTGATACCACTGATCTAGATTTATGTGTGAACGAAATGAAAGAACATATACATAATCATAAACACAGACATTTTGCAATGAGAACAGAGATACAGTAAACACATATTCTATTAAATAACGGAAACATAACATACTATAAATACAACAAATAGAATGGTGGTAGCTATATCTGAGAAGAGATGTGGCTGCTACGCTCATTTGTGCCAAGCTGAATAAAAAATGAGGCCAAAGAGGCCTATTTATAATAAGAATGAGGGCGAGAACCCCAAAAGTACAAAACATAACCCTAGAAGATGAACAGTCATAAAGTTTGCGGCCCCAAGGTGGTAAGTTGAATAGTCAACTTCCCAGGGTCATAACTTTTGCATACGATCTCCGATTTGGGTGCTTGATATCCTGTTGGAAAGGTCTATTTGAGCTTTAAAAATTTCAATGAAGGCCAATTTCATGTTGAGTTTTACTATTGGTCCCATAGAATTTCTAAAAAACATCGTTTAGGGCCTCAAAATGGCCCCGAAAGTTTGGGACTCGAAAAACCGTAGAAAAATAACTAGGAAACTACGACAATGGACAATTGTTTTGAGCTAGTGGAATAGGTGGGTGGCCACCGATATCCGTCGGGATCAATCCTCCCTCCTTAGGAAGCAATGGTATCCATTGCGTCAAATCCCGTATCATATATCGAACTATGTGGTGAGATGATCTCCTAGTGCGACATTTGCTGAAGTGAAGAGGTTGTATTTCACTGACATACCGAGAGGGTTGTAATTATTATTGATTGGTGAATTTTTTTCTTTGACATCCCGGGAGAGCTGTAATCCTTGTATGGATAATTTACTTCTGGATGAGCACCCTGAACGTGTGGTGTTGCATCATAGAGGTATTCAGATATATAAGGAAACAATGAATTTGCTTTCTTCTCGTGTCTGGTGAGTAGAGACACCCTGTTCAGAGGGTGTGGAGGTCTCTATGATATGATGGTCTCCTTCAGATGCAATTGTGAAGAGGGATAATTTCTGGGTGTGGTAGCTTATGTTCCTACCCTTCGATACTGTGGCAGGTGCAATTGTCTCTGGTATCCGATAAAGTTGTCCTCCCAAAGTGGCAATGACACTACGAGATCGTGACTCATATACAACATGACGCTTCCACATATATGGTTGTCCTAAAAGAAAATCACATACTTCAAGTGGGGCCACATCAAACAATACCTCGTCTTTGAAAGGCTTGATTCCATATGGTAGGAGGCATTGCTGAGTAATGTGGATACCTCGTCCTTGGCTTAGCCAACTGATGTTGTAGCATTGCGGGTGTGGTGTTGTCGGAAGCTCCAATCTCTTGATGACTTCTGCTGAGATCAGGTTCTTTTGGATGCTATTGTCAACAACAAAATGTAGTGGGATTCCCTTCACCCACATATGTGAGTGGAAGAGGTGCTCCTTTGCCTCTGAATCTTTAGGATCCTCTAGTTGAATATGTGTGGTAGAAACAGTGGCAGTGGGGTCTGCATCAATGATCTGCTTCCCATGGTCTGCGGTTGTGGCATTGGGTTATGAATCAGAATCAAGATCTGATTCTGAATATTTTATCTCAGCCACCAATGACTGCTTTGAGCGACATTGATCAGTGTCATGCCATGGGTTTTATGAAATTTGCACCACTTCCAGGTGTCCTTATTTGTATTTCCATTCCCCTTCTTTGCTTGTGGTGGGGACTAGTTGTATTTTCCTTGTCCTGTATTTTGTAGCTCAGGGTTTCCCTTGCTTTGCTTTTGCGGTGGGTTCGCAGGTCCAGAGTCTCACTTGTTCTTTTGCCAAAATTTCTCCTTGATTTTGACAACATACCGATAGGCAGATCCAAGTGAAGAGATGTCAAGGAATTCCATCTCAGTTCAGATGTATCGATGTAGACCACTGCGATATTTCAATATCAGGTGTCGCTCAAAGTCCATGATACCTAGCTTTGTGCGCAAGGTATGAAATTTTTTGGTGTACTCTGACACCGTCTAGTCCGTTTCTTGATTTAGAATGGTCCATTTGGTGTACTGGTCATCATAGTTTCCCACAGGGTAATACTATTCCTTGAAGACATCTATAAAAGAGGCCCAAGTGGGATTTGTCTCAAGCATTCCAGACTCGTCTCATGATATTTTCTCCCAATAAGTACCCCACCATTTTTGGACATGGGGCACTTCCTTCAAAAGCACAAAGGTGATATTTTCCCTATCGAAGAATTTTTGGACAAAGAAATACCCTTCTAGAAAATTCAACTAATTATCTAGGCCATCTACATCGATCTAGCCTTCAAATAAAGGAATATCAAAGTTAACTTCTACATTGAATGGGGTTTCATCTTCGAAACGCTTGCTCGTTGAAGGTGTACTTGTTGCTGACATTTGTAGAAGGATCTGAGCAAAACTATCCATCATCTCGTTCCTTTGTCGCTCGAGGGATTCCTCGAGTAGCGACTTGATAGGATATCCTGCTCCGTCATTTCTATTTTCTTCCGCCATGGGAGGCCATTTGGAGCAGCGAGAGTGATCTTCCCCAAGAGAAACTAGTTTGAGACCAAAATTTCTATACCCTGACCTCGTCGGGGACATGCACCGAGAAAAAATCAAAGAGAAGATTGCTCTGATACCATTGATCTGAATTTATGTGTGAACAAAATGAAAGAATAGATACATAATCATAAACATATACATTTTGCAATGAAAACAAAGATACAATAAACACATTCTATTAAATAGCAGAAACTAGAAAAGATTATAAATACAACAACTAGAATGGTGGTAGTTATCTTTGAGAAGAGATGTGCCTGCTACGCTCATCCATGCCGCGATGAATAAAAAATGAGGCCAATGGGGCCTATTTATAATAAGAATGAGGGCAAGAACCCCAAAATTCCAAAACATAACCCTAGAAGATGAACCATCATAAATTTTGTGGCCCAAAGGTGGTAAGTTGACCAGTCAACTACCTGGGGTCATAACTTTTGCATACAATCTCTGATTTGGGTGCTTAATAGACCATTGGAAAGGTATATTTGAGCTTTACAACTTAGATCCAGGTCCAATTACAATTTAAAGGCACTCGTTCAGCATCCGAAATCGCAAAAAAATGTCGTTTATGGACTCAAAACGACCTCGAAAGTTTGGGACCTGAAAACTGTAGAAAAATAACTAGGAAACTGCCACAATGGAGAATTGTTTTGAGCTAGTGGAATAGGTGGGTGGCCACTGATATGTATTTGTATTAGACTACTTGATCCTGGGCCAACGCCAATTCTGACTTCCTCCCCCTTAATCTAGAGGATGAACAGTTGGTTTAATGGTAAATGATCCCACTTGAGCTAGTCTCCATCAATGGTTTTGAAATGATTCATGGTCAGAAATGATAGCTCGAACCCACCAAGGTGGTAGAGTGATCCCTCTCACCACCAATGGAAATATTCTCAAGAGAAAAAGGGGAAGCCTCTAGAGATTTATTAAGGGGGGACATAACTATATTAGAGGGAATATTTTGTGTCTTTTTCAACATATAAGCCATATCCAAACACATAGCTAATAAACAATCAGTCTTGGTCTCTCTGGGACTATGATCCAAGACCATCAGTGCATTAACCCACTCAAGATGAAGATGTTTTAGATGTGAAGGGGGAAATATTGGTGATTGATTAGGCCCCATTTTATCCTTTTATTCTAGAGAGACCGAAGGATCATATATTTCCTTTATGGACTAAGAATCCTCAATGAAAAATGTTGATCTCATTTTAAGTCTATTGAGATAAAAGGAATCCCCTTCCTCCCTAGTACATGTATTATCTCGTCCCATAGGAGAGAAACTAGAGACTAAATCTAAGGAAAAGTGAACCTTCTTAGAAACTTCCAATGCCAATTCAACCCCCAACTCTCTAGAGATCTTATAGGCCCTTCCCCTCCTTTCCATAGGGTGACTTTGAGTACACATATGGTCCCAACCCTCCTTAACACAAGGACCAAAAATACTATAGCATGCTGAAGATGAAGGACCTGAGTTTCCCAAAAGATCCACATATTTAACCCTATTACAGTCTACCCCTATACTTTCATTCATGGGATAATATATCCAAAAATATCCTTAGAAATAGAATCAGACTGTGAATCCTTATAAGGTAAATTTTGCAGAAGAAGCATATGCTTACCTTTTACATTAGAAGAATACTCCACTTTTACTTTGTGCTCCTCGAATCCATTGACTGGTATCACCTTTTCATTAAGTACCTCTACATTCTCTATCCTCATCCCATTTACTTTGCCCAAGAGCTGTCCAACCTTTGTAACCTATTCTAGATAGTTTTGTGCTTCATTCTTAGGGGAGTCTTGGAGGGAGACGATCCTTAGATAAGATATAATAGAAGAAATATTATTCCCCATCTTTCTAAAGTTCGGCCTCTCCTTATTCATATACAATCTCTCTCCAAGAAACCGCAACCTAACCAGAGGTTTAAAAGGCATTGGACATTCTAGCACCAAGTGCTTGTAAGCGTGACACCTTCTACAATGAAAGGGTGCAACTATGTAGTAAAGCACTTGGACATGTGATACCTTCCCAACTATAAGTGACAATTATACAAAGAACTATTCTAAGATCCATGTCCACAAATATACGTCCCACTGACATGATACCCGACTCCAAAAAACTGAAATATATAGAAATGTAAACCACTAAGCATCTACAACACACTTGAATATATTTGGGGACTAGAATTCCATAGGCTATTAGAATTTTGATGGTTATACAAGATCTAAAAATATTTAGCATCATAAAATCATAACCATAAGCAAAGGACCACTGAAATAAATACAAGCACAACCACACAAAAGAACACATAGATTTATCCTGAGAAACCCTCATAGGGGAGAAAACCCAACAAAAATTCCTTGATATAGAATTCAACCAAGTACAATGTAAAACCCCAAGAACAAGAATACCAACTCCCTTTATAGAGACTACCTCTCTCTCTCTCTCTCTCTCTCTCTTGTACAATGCTTGAGTGAGAAATGTGTATTAATGAGAGAGGCACCACACCTATTTATATTCACCAAGTGAGTGACTTAATTACCTAACTAGGTCAACCAGGTTCTCTAATTAGGGTCAACCTACCTAGGAAGACTCAAAATAACATTTATAAAATACTTTATTTGGTACTATTGCCCTGACTTACAACATAGTTGTTAACTCATGAATTTTGCATGACCAATTACATCAAGGACATCTACGAATGGAGGAATACAATAAAAGTACAATTGAATATCTTTTGAAGTTACGTTTCTTTCAACAATCCCTCTTAACAAGGAAGGTATTCTACATCATCATCATCATCAACAAAAACAACAACTATACAAATGATTGGTGAATCTATATGTCATAGGAAGTTTTGAACAACAACAACATCATGTGTCTGGAACAACATCAACATGGGACATCCTCATCAACATTAGCATGGAACATCATCATGGAACATCATCATGGAGCATGTCATGGAGCATAATCATGGAACAACATCATGGAACATCATCATCATGGAGCATCATCATCATGGAGCATCATCATCACATAACATCATCATAGTGGAACATCATCATCATCATCAGTGTGTAAATAATGGAATATCATCATCATCAATGTGTAAATAAGGGAACATCATCAGTATGTGAATACTGAGATATCATCATCATCTGGTACATCATCAGTATGTGAATACTGTGTCATTATCATCATCAGTATGTGAATACTGGGTCATTATCATCATCAGTATGTGAATAATGAGACCTCATCATCATCAATATGTGAGTATTGGGACATCATCATCTACAACATCGATATGTGAATACTGGAACATCATCATCACCAACATCAGTATGTGAATACTGGAACATCATCATTAATATCAGTATGTGAATACTGGAGCATCACCATCATTTGCAACATCAATATGTGAATACTGGTACATCATCGTCATCATTAGTAAATGAATATTGGTACATCATCATCATCATCAATATATGAGTACATGATCATCATCTACAACATTGGTATGTAAATGCTGGGACAACAACATCATCATTAGCATGTTAGTGCTAAAGCAACATCATTAATAAATAAATGCTACATCATCATCTGCATCATCAACATATAGATGTTGGGACATCATCATAATCAACATATAATGTTGATACATAATCATCATCAACATAGAAATGTTGGAGTAACATCATCCTCATCAACATAGAAATGCTGGAGTAACATCGTCATCATCAACATAGAAATGCTGGAGTAACATCATCATCATCAACATAGAAATTTTGGTATCACCACAGAGTGTTGGCATCTCATCGTCTTCATCAACATAAAAATGTTGGTATCAACACAAGGTGCTGGCATCTCATCATCTTCATCAGCATATAAATGTTGGAATCAACATAGAGTATTGGTATCTCATTGTCTTTCCCTTAGGACATCTGAAGCAGCATCATAATGGGTTCTATGGTATATCCACTTGGGTGTTTTTCTAACTTACTAATCCTTTCGGGCCAAACAAGCCTAGTCAGACAAATGGATCTCCCTGGGACCAAACAATCCTTGTCTGGCTTACTAAACCTTTCGGGCCAAAAAATTCTATCCAGACATACTAATCCCCCTAGGATAGAAAAATCCTAGTATGTATTACTAACCCTTTCGGTCCAAACAATCCTATCCAGACATACCCTACCTAGGTTGAGATACCACACCACTGCAACAAAAAACCTACTACGTCTTCATCACTCCCTCTTTCGAGGGAGGTCCTTTCAGACTACACCAAGCTTGTCTCAAAAGTATTCAAACTTTACACGAGACAGAGTCTTAGTCAACACATCAACAACTTTTTCTTCACCATTCTTCTCTTTTATATCCACAACTTCATCATACATCCAAAAATTCATTGTACATCCACAACTTCATCATTCTTCTCTTGTACATCCACAACTTTATCATTTTTCTCTTGTACATTTGCAACTGCATCATTCTTCTCTTGTACATCCGCAACTGCATCATTATTTTCTTGTAGGTGATTGCATAGGATCCTTGCTACAAGTCAAATACAGTTGCATGATTAGAAACATTTCATAACATGACGAATTCCTAGGCATAAATATATATGTCATACAATCACACAACTATTTAAGCTAATACAACATTCATCCATATCCCGTATACATATGGTAACTTTCTAGATGCCTTCCATCTCTACCAAGACATAATTACGAGCCTCATCACTTGAGGAATCTTCTCTTACTTTCTTCTCAGTTTCGATATATTCATCCTTGGTTAAACTCAGAGAAACACTAGTCCACTTTTTGCACCATGATGGACTGCTCTTTCTGTTTGTAGCACTACTAACCCAATCAGAGTCATCATATCTCTACAGGAATATCCTTTGGTCATATATGAGGGCATACTTAATTGTACCCTTCAGGTACATGTTTTTCCACAACCATGTGAACACATCTCGGCTCTGCGAAGCAAATATACGGCCTCATGTTCGTCAAGTTCATCAAAGGACTGATATTCTTCCTATAGACTATGGCATCGACTGCCTTTGAAGTAGGATTAGTTAGCAACTTCAAGTTAGATTCCATCGGTGTAGCCCAACATCTCAAACCTTATCTCAACCACACAATTACCCTGACTAAGGAAAATATCCTTTGGATTTTTCCACACCTCTAATATCGAGAATCATGTCAAGATTATCAAACTTTGAGATCTACCGAAGTCACTCCATCTGAAGTGGAGCACCATCCTCCCTCTGTATCTTGTATTCTTTGCATCGGGGCATTCTGTACTAAAGTGACTAGTAGCCTTCTTTGCTACTGGTCTTCTTCATATCCATCTATGTAATCTCTCAAGGTCACTGGATATCAAGACCCTCCATCTCGAACTTTATTTCAAGTTTCTCTTGCACCCATCTATGAGCTTCTAGTCCTTTATAGGATTCTATCTTCAACCTTGTAGTAAGGTTGGTATATCCATCACTCTAGTTGATCCTCAAGATCCTCATGTAACTGTATGTGCTATCCCATGGGTTACTACTGAGCTTGTACAAATCCTTCTGTGCATAGGTAGTTATTTGTAGAGAGTTCTAAATCCTGAAGGTTGCTCGATCTGTTCTTCTACTTGGAATACACCATCTATCTAGTGTAATATCCACCACCGAAGAGGCGTGTCTATCCCCTAGATCAATATCTTTCCATAATCGACTCCCTATTTCTAATATAAGCCATGAACCTTCCATCTATTTTATGTTGTATCTTGTAGATGTTCTTGGAAGACATTACAAACTTCCCTTCAGGTCTCCAAACATCATTCTACATGATCGACTGGTACTTATTGATCATATCATCCTTCCATTATTTCATCTTGGGACATTCTTTCACAAGGTGTCCTTTCTCATCACAACTTAAACATATGAGCTGTGAGAGGTCCTTTTATTCTTGTGAGAATGTTCTTCCTTATTGTTATTTCTCTTCTTGGCATGAGTTGTTAGGGCTTGATTGTCATATTCATCCATCTCTTATTCTTTTGCTATTAATCGAGCTTATTCTTACTTGCATTATTCCATAGATGAGCTTCCTTCTAGAGCAAATCCCTTGAATGAGCTTGGGAGACAATTCAAGGTTGTAATCTCCACTTCTACTTCTTCGACATTGTCTCCAATAGCTTCTAGTTTCTCCTTGATCTAAGAGATTCTTGTGAAGTAAGATTGAGTGCTTTCTGACATTTGCATCTTCACATCTTTGAGTTGCGTTCTCAAGGTCATCTTTCTGTTGATGTTCTTTCATTTGTACAAGTTGGTCATTGCATCAAACATATCCTTGGGAGTCTTCATGGATGATACATGTGAGATCCAATGGAGATAGAAATAATCCTCTTGGATTTGACTAAGTCCTTCTTGTGCTTTGCTTTGTCTACATCTCCCTTTGGATCTACAACTTCTTCTTTGACATAGTTCTCCAAGTCTTGCTTCTTCAAGTATGAGAAGCAGTCTATACTTCCATGCTTAGAATTACTCGGCTCCTTCAAGCTTGTCCTCAAGATTGGTCATGTTTGTTATCATGATAAAAATGAGAACCTCAAATGGAAATAGAGAGGATAGAACTTACCAATGAGATTTCTTCAACTTGATGCTTGCTTGAAATATTTGTTTTGGAAGACTGCTTTTGGTGGACCTAGGGTTTGACAGAGAAATCGTTAATTTTTCAACTTAGATAACTTCCATATCTGATTGGATATAAATATGCGCCTCCTCAACGCGACCTGAGCATCATACTCCTTTTCCCAAAGCTAAGGACATAACTGGAAAATATCTAATGCCCTGGTTTTCCCTAACAATAGTTTTATGTCAAAATTTGTAAATCCATAGAATGAGAAACTTATTCCATCAAAAAATTATCCCTCCTAGAGCGAGTTTGATGGTCCTCCATTTTCAACTGATCAGTGGAGGGAAGTGCCCGAAATAGGAAGCCCAAGTTTCTCCAATTTCATCTACAAAATTATCTGATCTTGATTCTACTGTATCTCCGAAATTCCTGCTCCTCAAGGTCTAAAACTTTGTCCTGAGATATCCCGACCTATATTATTTCCAACCCCATAGGTTATAACGGAATTGGATTCCCCAAGTGGGACTTATGCTAAGTTTCCCAAGGTGATCTATTTGAGGACTAGTTCAGTATAGATAACTTGTACATACTTCCATGTGTCACTGTTTCAACTTCGGAGTCTAAAACTCATACCATAGAAACTATAGTCGTTCCCTATCTACATCATCTTGTAAAATTTTATTTGGATCTTCCTATCCTGAGATATCCTGAGATATAGAAACCCTAATCTCTAGTAGCTGTAGTTGTAGTAGTGTTTCGGTTGCACAAAGACTTATTTCAAGGTGGATCTGATACCATGTTATAATTTGGATGGTTATTTGAGATCTAAAAACATTTAGAATCATAACATCATAAACATAAGCAAAGGATCACTGAAATATAGACAAGCACAACCACACAAAAGAACACATAGATTTATCTTGGGAAACCCTCATGGGGGAGAAAACCCCAAAAAACTTTCTCGATATAGAATTCAACCAAGTACAATGTAAAACCCCAAGAATAAGAATATAAACTCCCTTTCCGCACTATACCTCTCTCTCTCTCTCTCTCTCTCTCTCTCTCTCTTTCTCTTACACAATGCATGAGTGAGAAGTGTGTATTAATGAGAGAGGCGCCTCACCTATTTATATTCACTAGGTGGGTGACTTAATTACCTAACTAGGTCACCCATGTTCTCTAATTAGGGCTGACCTACCTAGGAAGACTAAAAATAACATTTATAAAATACTTTTGTGGGTACTATTTGCCCGACTTACAATGAAGGTTTTACCTCAGAACTTTTACATGACCAATTACATCAAGGACATCTTCGAACGTAGGAATAAGATCTCTGAAGGAGGAATACAATACAAGTACAATAGAACATCTTCCGAAGTTACATTTATTTCAACATAGGTAACCCAAGTAATTTAACCCATATGGGTTTTACATACCGTTTCTCTTTCCCAACACCAAATAAAGGCGTCCAACATTTCAACTTTAACAGGAAATCCCCCATAACCATTTTCCTCTTAGAAGCACCAACGCATCTTATGGTGACCTGAGAATAACTCCTAACTAGCCCTTTGCAAGGGTAAATATACAACAATAATACCATATTAGGTCCTCCAATAGTTGGTTATCCACCTCTTGTAGGATGTAATGCTCATTTCCTTCCCAACAAATATTCCTACGAGTGTCATCTTAGATAGTGAGACAATTTTGTTCATAGTGACGTTTTCCCTCTAGGCCAGGTTTAACGGAGAGGAATTTTTCCAAATTCACTTGCATATCTTTTTTATAAACCTTTCCTTACACCCATGATCATTCAAGACTCTAAAAAAAACCCTGTTGTCTCTTTAGAAACCGTATCCTTCCTATGTTGGAATTGTGTAGAAAAGATACAACCTCCCTTCGGTTGTCTAGTTTTCGTCTCCAGTAAAAAATTTCGACAGATATGTCAAATGTAGTATTATTTCCTAGCTTTCTCAAACCATCATATGATACTTTCTCCTTAGAAAGTATGGATGAAGAAATATTACTGTGGAAACCTTATAGAGGACCATCTGGCACCCACCGCTCAAAGACCAAGATAGATTGACTTTGTGCCATTCCTTCCATAAGGACAAAACCCAACCTTGAGAATTGGATTAGTCCTCTACCAAATGATGATCCATAATTCTAGGAGGGTAGAGAAACACAAATACAATAAGTCTAAACTAAATGTACTCACTTGTCATATCGAAAAAATATCATCTAGGAAACAACTTCATTGGGAAAACTATCTAGGAAACAACTTCATTGGGAAAACTATCCTCCAGAGTCGATAATAACTACCACATTCAATGTATAATTCCATTCCATAACCAAGTCTGTCACCTTGAAATCCTCACCACAAAATAAATGATCTTGGGAACCACTGCTCATCAATGTCCTCAAGCTGCATTCACTCAACCTGTCAAGAAACTGGGCTTCCACCATATTAGCGTTTTACCATTTTCATTACGGAGCTCCTCATTAATATGATAGATGCACATCATACTATTAGCAGAGCTCCTTTAGCATTGCATTGCTCCACCATTTTAGTTGAATATATCCTCTAGCACTGCATCTCACCCTAGTGCCAATGTGAGGAATCTATTATTAACCTAACTTGTTCATTGCGAAGAGTAACTTTCCAATGAAATTATAGATTTAGATTATAGTATTTGTAAAATATCTCATTAACTTTTACCAAAGGGATAGAATTAAACCAAAGAATAGTAAGTTTATCTCTTACTTCAAAAAAATTATTCTGACTTCCGAAAATATAAATCTCCTTTATATATACAAAGAACTTTATCAAACTAATTAGTTGGAGAATTGTTTAAAATAAAATTAGTACATTGTCTTCCTAAAATATAAATCTCTTTTATTCTATAAATACATTTGTTGTAATGTTTTTGTACATGTACATAGTGTTGATATGCATTGAGGACAATGTATAAATTAAGGGGGAGGTGAAAGTAACACTCATTTTTTCACCCCAAGATATAAATACGATGTAATTATGTAAAGGCTATAAGCCGGATATAAATTGTTTAGGATAACCAAATGTATTGTAAATATGTACATTTGTTTTTTAATAAAAAAATCCTTGATAGCTGCAAGTGAAGAATGACGAAAAAAATGGGGGCTATGATTCCACAAGTGGAGGAAGTGAGGGGGGCTATGGGATGATGATCCGAGCTAATGTCCCTATTTTTGACTAACCATTTTTTTTCACCATATTTCCTTAAACTTAATTTGAGTATAACTTTAATTAATTATGGGATTAGTTATCCTAAGTGAGATTTAAAAGGGGAAGTTGTCAATTATGGGGAAGGCACTTATTAAACTATAGTCATCCATATATCTTGTTAGAAAATCATTCAATGATCATTCATTCATACATTTCCACAACCAGGGAGAGATATCATCCTTGCTATGGTAGTTTTTGTTGGTAATCCAAGAGAATACTAGCTTCCATAATCTATCACTCGAGCCCACCCGGATAAACTAAAACCTTACTACCTTGATAAACTGGTGCCTAGAGATTAGGGAACCTAGCCTGTAATGTGATATCCTTATATCCTTGTCATAGAGACTTCCTTGTTGGACTATACCAGAGCGCTAGAAGGGGAAGGGGACAATCCAAGGGACTATAGTGTAGAGAAGGGGTACCTTCCCTAGAGTTGTGTAGATTGATGAGGAATGAGTGAGGGGTTAGGGTCAAATGTGGATGAGGTTACCCTCACCAGTTGTGTAGAGGATAGGTTCCCTTTGGTGAGGATATCTCTTAGACGAGTGTGCTTTTCTACTAAAGAGGAAGAGGTGCTAATTCACCCCTTGATGTCTGATAGCCCCAACTCAGGGGTGGTTTCTATCAAAGAAAGAGACAACTTGACAAAGTGCCTATGAACAAAATGAATGTTTTTCACTTGTAGTTGGTTGGAGGACATTTAAAAGATAAGTTCCAAATGTGTATAAATGCTATGGATTAAATTTATGTTATGTTTTTGCTTAAATCACTGTTATGGAAATGGTTTTGTGCATGGATTTACTGAGCTAGGTATGAATGTGTCCATGGTAGAAATATTTGCATAATTAGAATGTGAAGTTTTAGTTTAAAATATTGTTATGAAATACATTACTTTTTTTGTTAAAATTCTTATTATAGCAAGCCATTGGAAACCAAATTCGAATTTGGCATCAAGTAGATAATTTGTAGGTGGGATTGAGTACCTTAATCTCAACAGAGTAAAGAGGCTATCGGACATGTGACATAGTGCTAAGTGGTTGGTGAATAGTTTAAAATGAAATATATATATATATTATCACTATACTTGTACGGCATTGAATATCATAAATAATACATATGTTCTTTTATAAAATTGGCTTTCCATCCTCAACACAGCATGAGGTGGAAGGTTAAATTTATCTTTCTCGAGCTTTTTTTTGTTGATTATTACAATGATTTGAGTATTGTTTAATGGATTGTTTACTTAAATATATACATTTAAAAACATACTTAACTATTAGATGAAACTTGCACATAGTAGTTGAATTTGGCAAGCGGGGATTTTGGTCTATGCTTTATTTTGTTATACTTCTCTTCCATGTGTTTCTGTCTAGGCTTTCCTTCCTCTTGTGACTAGAAGTGAGATAAGCATATGTTTAACAACACTAAAATATGGAGGGTTTTGATGGTATGATTCTGTTACCTTAAGGATAAAGGTGTCCTCCTCTGCTACTTCTACCTCTTTGTTCATAGGTTGAACATTCACTCTTTCTATGGATATATTGCTTCCTTGATACCATCCTCCTTAGATCCTTCTTCAAGGTCTCTTCCTTTATGATTTCTCTTGGTTCCTTTTCACCTCTAAATTATTTTTAGGGGCTAAAATTAGAAGGTAGAGCACATGTTTCAAAATGACAAGCCATAGTTGATAGCTACCTATAATTCTTTATGTTGATTTTTTTCATCGATTTCTTGGGGGAATAATTTGGGGATGTGTTGAGGAATCAACAGGACTAAGCTCACAAAACATAGGGAATCCTTTTTTTGGTATTTTGAGTGGTAATTCCTTGAGGTTTCATCATTATTTGAATTTTCTTTCCTAATCTTAGCAAGGAAAGAAATTTTCATTGTATTACTTGCTTAGGATTTTTCTCATATGGTACTTGGTGATTGATCCCGGGGTTATAATTCCATGTGCATTTGCTTTGCAACTAAAGAGGAATTTTTCTCATTTTCATTATTTTTTTTTGTACTACGGGAATCGGTAACTGAGCAGTTCTGGTACTCACGTGACACATGGTCCATTCCCGTCGGCTTCCACTATAACCCCAGGTGCGTCGACACAGCCTGCAAGCATGGGGCACGGATAAGTCGGGGTGAGATTTGAACTTGAGACCTCCTTTACAAAATTCCTTCATTTACACGACACTTTCTAGTCAGTCTACACCACTGTGGGCTTCCTTTTCATTATTTTGTTTTGAGTTTGATTTTCTAATTTGTTCATTAGCTAGTATTTTTCTTATTTCTTAGTCAATTTCCTAGTTGCTTCAATAATTCTATTTGGCCTCTTTGTTGGTCTTGTATCAAGTTTAGTTTGAAATTTTAATGTTTTGTTTATCCTTGATTTCATTAACACGTCTTCTCTTTGCCAAAATTTCTTGTGGGACATCCTTGGTTTTGAATCGGGTCCAATTGAATGATCAAACAATAAATATCTTTCAATTGAACCTTTCTTTAATCTACCTCGACCCATCAATGAAATGCATTTGTGATTCGAGATTTTATTTCAAATTTGAGTGTCAATCTCTTAATCAGGCATGATTGAGCTATCTTGCGTTACTTCCCCATTTCAATGTATGCACAAGTTTACTTAATTGAAATATTGGGCTCAATTTCCTAATTAGTTCGACCTTTCGAATCAATCCATTTTGATTATTATCTCCTCTCATAGTTCTACCTGATTGATAAACTGAGCCTCATATTACAACCAATTCCTTTATTTTAATCAGGCCAATCCAAAAGAGTGAGCATAAAGGGTCTTTCAAAAAAATTCTTCCAATTTCCTAATAAGGCTGATCTAAAAGATTGCTTATCAAAAGAAATTCAAAACAATTCTCCCAATTTCCTTATATAGCCCATTCTCATGATTGGGCCATATCATTTGAATGTGTCTTGCCTTTGATCTGATCAGTATTGGTGATTGTAGTGGCGATTTCTCCCCTACTACGTGCAAAAGAACCTACCCTAGATCGTCCAGATCATAGGGAGTTCATGGTGCAAAGGATTACTCAACTTTGACTAACAACAATAAACGATGGAAATAATAGAAATGTTTTTGATTTTTCAGATATATTCTGCTAACTAATGCAAAACAAGAACAAAAAATACCTTTCTTTTGAATTTGGGCCACTGTAGCCATCCAAGAAAATGGTCCCGCAACTCCACGGTTTGGGTCTCTAGTCTATTCCACTAGTGGTTCTCAAATAGGGAGAATGGATCCAAATGGGTATGGAGCAAGCTCAACATGCACTGTGGGAATGATATGGAAAAATATGGGGATAATGGCAAAAAGTAATGTCATGTAATGTTTGTGGGGAGACCTTTGCAATGTAATTATAGGATGGTCCAAGGTTTTTTGACACATGGTATTTTATTGTCCATGGTATTTATCTATGGTTTTTGACCCATTCTCATTTTTAGGGTTTTTTGGTATTTTTTTGGAGAGAGTGGGGATAAATCACAATAAATGCTCAACTTTCCTTCATTTATGGGGAATGAATAATAATGTTTTGGACCATATTTGGTGTAATTTTAGTTGTGAAGGTCAAAATGGAGAAAGTAATGGCGGGAATATGATGTATTACTATTGTTTAGACCATGGAGAGCTAGGTGAACAAATTTTGGTGTTAACAGATTGCTGCCTAATGTGTAAGGGAAGGAGCTCATCGTATGGTTGATAGACATCATAGGATCAATGGAAAATGGTGAATGGTGGCCTCGATGGGAGGATGAATACAAATCCTGATCTGAAGAACTGGTACATAGGAACAATGGCATTCTCATGGAATGCAATATCACAACAACTGATGCTCTCCTGGATATGGGAGTGTACATAACTGAATGGAGTCAATGAATGAGAGTCAGAATATAGGTGGTACAATAAGCGACATCAAGTACTAGAGATACACAGAAGCATGACACTAGGAGGCTTCCAAACACTGTCGCCAACGTAACCCGAAAATCACAAGAGACATGAAACTGTATGGGCCCCAAAATATACTCACCAATGTGCTAGAGTCAGGTGACAATTAGGTTCTTCAATCAAATAATGAAGGAACCAATACCCTGTATGAATCTCAACTATCCGATGATGTAGATTAAGTTGAGCACGTGAGACACAACCAACCTAAAAGGCACTAAGGAATCCCTTCAAGTGGTCCAAGGAGCTCATCAATGAGGTGGATGAAACCGGGATACATGGACCTCTAGGCCTATCCTCTGGAATAGATGTATTGATGTCGACAGAGGGAGACCTACAACTAACAAGGCAATGATGTTTCCTTGATAGAAGCATGAGGGGGATAACCAGTCAGGGGACTGAGACACTAAATGGGGAACAGGGGCAAGAGAGTATGTGGGACTCAAAATTCCTTTGTTCAGAGTATGACGATAGGGATGACCTGGTAGCAAATGATACTGACTCATGGGAAAGGGATCATAGCTATGAAACTGGGGAGATAACTGCAATGGGAAATACTTGAGGGAGTAACTGGAATAGTGATATCCAGGGGATCCAAGGGAGACTCATCGCATAGTACTATGAACAAAGGCAACCCAAAGGGGGGAAACTGCCATAATGTGAGAGCATATGTAATATGTGTGTACGCCTAAAGACACCATTTGGGCATTCTTCATAGTTTAAGGAGTGCAGAGAAGGGATAGAAGTATGCTCGATATGATATTATCTCATGGATTTTTTCAAGCCCAAGATGGTAAATGCTTGAGGGTGTTTTAATTTTTAGAGAGTTTGAAAACATGAAGAAGACTCCTGTAGTTCTCTTTTTCGTACAGTAGTCTCCTAAACCCGAAAAATGATAAAAGTGTAAAAATGAGAGCTCCCAGCCAAAAGGGGAAGATACACTTCTTTTCCATTGGTAGTCCAATCAAGACGAAAAAGGTTAAACCTATACTAATTGGACGATCATTCAAATACTCTTACGAGCATAAATGAAACCAAGATTGCTCGACGATCTTTCCTTTATGAGAGGGTTGGAAAAGAGCTTAAATACAAACCATAAATGAGATTTTTCATATAATATTGTCCCAATGTATCACAAAGCATAAAAGGATACAAAGGGAAATATTCCTAGCTGAAAGGTTCCAGGGTGGTCCTTTTCTTTAAATAGTCTATGTAGTCTGAAAAGGGAGATAAATGAGGTCACATAGCCGCCCTTTCAAGTACTTTAACAAGTGTGAAAGGAAGCAAGCGTGCCCGCCAATATTTTCATTATTTTAGGAGTTAGAAAAGAGCTTAACAGAAACTCCGTAATGGTAAGTCAAGCAAGGAGGAAGTGTTCGATGTACCAAAGGGATGATGTTATGAACGTGGTTAATATGAATAACAATGGAACACTGGTGGGGCCTCCCTGTGGGATGATGGATGGCAGTAAAATAAGGACAAGTTTGCAGTATGGATGGAGCGGATGGCTCATGAACATGCCAATACGTACAAGGTGTGATTCACGTGGTGGCATGCAAATCGAGATGAATTTAGGAAATGGCTCAAAAACTCATAGGGAGAGAACGAGACATGGGTCTCATCAACAGATAGAGGATGGAAAACTGAATCCAATGGTGTGAACGATGTGAAAAATATATGTCAGATGACTCTGTGGTGCATGGAAGAAAAGTTTGACCAAATGGAGACTTATAAACAGGGGGGACCACATGACATGTGTCACTTTCACTCTGCTGTGCTGAGGTCGAGTGGAGGGCCCCAAAACCCAACTATTGATTTCTTTTGATTGTATTGGTGATTTTCTAATCTATGACTTGCAGGTAAGATCTCTCACTGAGCCCGTCAATTTCAGTGGTTTACTTTTTGGTTTTCCTCACTCTAGGGGACATGGCCGAGCCCGAAGGGTTCTCAGGGCCAGGTTGCACTTTTTGAGGGAAAAGGTGCAACCCAAGTCGCACTTATCAAGTATATAGATGTGACCTGGTTGCATCCATCGGGGAGACATGTGCGACCGAGGTCACACCTGTTCAAGAGATAAGAGCAACCTAGGCACACATGTCCAACATTTTTGCACGACTTGGGTCGCACAAAAAGGCCAAACATGCGCGACCTAGCCTAGAATGAGAATTTTGTATGACTGGGTCAGAGAGGGACTTTGTGCATGTGCAAAATTCCTCGAGTCGGGTGGCGAGAGCGATACATTGGTGATCTCAGGGAATATGTGGAGGATTATGGAGCGGTACAAGACACACTCTCCCGGTGTGGGCTAGTGAATTTTTTTTAGATCCCCTTGATGGGTTCAAAAATCTGTTATTGGACAAGGTGGTGAGTTCTTGGGATCGAGATCTGAGTGTTGATTTCTTTCGATTGTATTGACGATTTTCTAATCTATGACTTGCAAGTAAGATCTCTCACTGAGCCCGTCAATTTCAGTGGTTTACTTTTTGGTTTTCCTCACTCTAGGGGACGTGGCCGAGCCCGAAGGGTTCTCAGGGCTAGGTTGCACTTTTTGAGGGAAAAGGTGCAACCCAAGTCGCACTTATCAAGTATATAGATGTGACCTGGTGGCATCCGTCGGGGAGATATGTGCGACTAAGGTCACACCTGTTCAAGAGATAAGAGCAACCCAGGCACACATGTCCAACATTTTTGCGCGACTTGGGTCGCACAAAAAGGCCAAACAGGCGCGACCTATCCTAGAATGAGAATTTTGTATGACTGGGTCAGAGAGGGACTTTGTGCATGTGCAAAATTCCTCGAGTCGGGTGGTGAGAGCGATACAATTGGTGATCTCAGGGAATATGTGGAGGATTATGGAGCGGTACAAGACACACTCTCCCGGTGTGGGCTAGTGAAGTTTTTTTAGATCCCCTTGATGAGTTCAAAAAATCTGTTATTGGACAAGGTGGTGAGTTCTTGGGATCGATATCTGAGTGTTTCATCATCCAGGGTGAGCGTTTGGAGATCACCCTCCTAGATGTGTATTTTTGACTAGTATCCTGCTACTGGGTGTGATCGACGACACCTCGCCGAAGCTCCCGAGGGGGGTGTTGATGGATGACCTTTTTTCCAGGCATTTCTATGCCTTAATGTATGTGCACAAGTCGTACATATTGGTGTGCGACATTAAGAGTCTGGAGACTCGAGCAGTGGCAGCTATGGTGCTGTGCATACTGGGATTGGTAGGGCCGCACAAGATCTCATGTGGTCAACTCTTGATGGTAGAGAGAGTGCTTAGGGACACCTACTATGGGTGGGCCCAGATGTACTTGACGTCGGTTCAACATGCTCTGAACCAATCCATATTGGTGGGTGGGGACTTCTGTTTCCGCTCCTTCTTGTGATCATTTTTATTTGAGCGACTACGTACATTACGACCGCATCAGGAAGTGTGTGAGGGGGGAACTCATGAGCCTCACATGAGGTGATGGTGTGAGATGATGATTAGAGAGGGAGGAGGCATGGTGGGTCACTTCTTCACCTGAGATATTTTTTCACGGTGGTGACAGCTTCCCGTCCTCATATAGGACTATCCATACATAGGGATGGATTACCGGGGAGACCCGAATATGCCTCGACCTCTAGGGCAAGCCTGGGGACCTTACAGTATAGATACATGATGCTTTTGTGGTTCCATTCATATGTAGTTTACTAGCATAGTGGTATCTATATCATGTGTGTGATAGATACTGATGACATACTGTGTGCATGTGCATACGTGGGACCACACCCTCTGGCAAGGTACCAGCGACGCAGGGGCAATGTGAAGGGTCTAGATCCACCCCCTCACAAGCAAAGATGCTGATGGAGTACAACATTGGACTCACTGCGACTGGACGTGGAGAGGTTTCTAGAGGTGGTCACCAACGATGGGTGGAAGTACCTTGACGATGATCTGATTACTGCATGCTATAGGGATCCTCTGAAGTGGATCTCTCTTATGAGGAGGATCGCGGTTGCTACTGAGTATGTCAGAGAGGTGGTGTAGGGTGATGTGTCAATGGAGGAGGAGAGATATGATGAGGAGGAGGACTTAGATGAGGACACAGAGTCAGAGGAGTATGAATCAGACCAGCAGCTTGTGATGCTGTGTATTTCCTATATGAAATGATTGATGTGCCACTCTAGAATGTCATTAGCCATTTGGTTCGCCACACTATTGATACTTTATGGAACACGCATAAATGAAATGGATTTGAAATGTCTAACTAAGTGTCTAGTGCGTAAGAAATTTCTAAAGAGGCAAGGATCACGTACCGAGGAGCAGTTATTCAAATGGGACACAAGCAGCTGGGAGTCTAAGAAGACATCAAGGTGATGGATACCGCAGTAAAGGGAAATGGTCAAGAGACCAACGACACCATCATACTCATCCTAGTTGTTGGTAGCAATACCAACACACATTCTATCGATATGGATCAACTCATGTGACGGGGAATAAATGACCCACTCAACTTAGGTGAGATTAGGAGACCATCTATTTGTGCCATCAATGAAACCAACATAACACTGTGAGGTAGGATCCATATGGAGCAACCAAGGAAAAAAATTGTGAGACTTGTGGTAAATACTATGCAAGACAAGAAAGAAAAAACTAGGATACAAGGATACTTCATGGTGAGTGACTTCAGGCATAGAACCTCTTGAGATAGAGCCCATTTTGTGGATTCTTCAAGATGTGGCTATCAGAGTCAGTAAGGAGATATGCCCCTTTGTTGAGACATTGATGGATGAAACAAGGGCCATACCACATTTGAATCAAACTTCCCTTTCCTAATCTTATCATTGGCTTGGTCGTAGACGAGGACTAGGTCCCCCTTGCTAAAGGTGCATGGGTGGATGTGGGAGTCACAGCGAGACTGCGACCGAGTCTTGGATTCTTCGATCATTTGGAGAGAAACACGATGATCCTCATTGGTCTCTTCAAGCATAATTAGGCTTTGTTTTAATGGTGAAGTATCAGGTATAATTTCAACGACAAGGCAGAGTGATGAAATCTGGCATTCAATGAGAAGAACCAATTCCACACCATGGACTAAGTGAAACGGGGTAAAACCAGTGGCGGTTTTAGTGATCTTTCCATCATCACGAAAGTGGTGCTGGAATATATCAGGAGGATCTTGCGTGACCGAGGAGGGTGAAGGAATACTAGAGGTAGAGATCGTATAAATGGTTTTGTTGGTATCTGAGGAAGAAGTCAAAGGGTGGATCTCCTCAAGGACAATAATGTTGGACTTGCAGGAGTGCTTGCGAAGGTCATTGAGGAGTGACTGATGTTGTTTAGGAAAAGACACCCTTATAACCTAGGGTATATGGGGTTACCAAATTACTAATCTAGACTTGTAGACAATAACCTATGTATAAATTGAAATAAGAATAGGAAGAAAACATAACGAACCTAGTTTATGATGGTGATCCTAGTTTTTTCTTCTCCTCTCCCAATTGCTTCCATAACTTCCAGGGCTTTCTCCAATCACTTGCAAAGAACAAGTTCTTCCTGCAAATATCTTATATATATATCAATGGTTAATGAAATACATATTCATAATGAAATAATTAAAATAATTCATGATCCATCATATACAAGAGTGCACAATATTGGAAGAAGAAACTTTCTTTATTAATAAAAAAAGATGGTGAGATTACAACCCAACTTCTGAAACAAGGACTCCTCTGCAAACCGAGGACACTGAGTTCTACTTCTCCAAGATGTCTGAAGGCATACCACCAACATAGCTTTACTCTTCTAAGAATTATTGATTAGCCCCATTCCATGGCCTCTATTTATACATGAGGAAATAGAGAGGTTTCGATGGTTGAGACAGTTGAGATAGTTATGATTAGGGACTCAATTGATATTGACTAATTGTGTTATATATTTTTTAACTTCGAATTAAGGTACACGTGAGTATTTATATAGGCAAGTTGCGTATGACATGCTCCTTGATTTAAGGAAACCCACGTGTTCAATGTACACGCGAGTAGCAATGCATATACTTGCGTGTGACATGCTGGTTGCTGTGAAAATAGTTGCATGTGCAACCCTAATGTTCAAACAAAAATATATTCAGTTGGTCAGGAGATGATGTATCAACAGTCATGCCCATCTATAGTGTTTTGGCTACTTCAATCCAATTTGTCCTTTTGTGTCTTCACATATTGGATGTCAGTACTCAGACAGAGAAGTGCCATTTTACATGATGACAGATGCCCCCTAATGTGTGAGGTCAAAGGGAAGCGATGGCCGAAATACATTACAATCTTTTAATCTTGGAGAACTCAGTGACCAAGGTAGCATAGGAAGTACCTGAAACATATACATATCAATGTCATATACAAAATCATATCTGAGGATGCCAAGTTCAATATAATGGAACACTATCTCCTTTACAATATTCGATTACATCATATGATACGGGTAACAATACTGTTAACACCAAAAAATGGTTAACTACCTCATCTACCCCACTACATGGCTCATTTGTCCATTTGCCTACCATATTTCCCTGAAAATCCCACAAAAGGCCTAAAACGCCTCCAAAAGGCCATAAAACCATCTAAAAAGCCTCCAAAAGGCCTAAAATGCCTCCAAAAGGCCAAAAAACCCCTTTTTCCTC
>LPNX010357248.1:309043-319681 GCA_001517045.1 Pseudotsuga menziesii
AATACCACGTATATTACAAAGGTGGATTGAAGCCACACTATACAATGATGAGTCTTCAAAATATGGAAGTTGTGTAGCTGAACATAACACAATCTTGTGCAACTTAGGTTATAATGGTGAACCTAAGGTCTTCATAAAAATCCAAAGGAACTAGTACAATCTATACCATGTGAATAGATGTGCTGAAGTCGAACATGGAAGGAACTCAACAGGATGTTAGATAATGAGTGAAACTGACAACTAAAGCAAAAGAGTTCACCAATAATGATAGTAAATCCTAAGGTACCATCGTCAAAACTATAGGTCTTCGTCTTCAGTAAGTGTTGATGAGAAACCGTACTGCGATGAGGAAGGCAATGAATCCTCCAACAAATCACAAGAGTGACTAGGAACTGGATATGGGAAGGTAGACACAAGTAATATCAGATAGGATAATGATGGAATCGTGATAATAATCAAATGAAGGGATGGATCCTTGAACAATGAGCATGACATAGAGATTCCCCAAGGCAACTTTTAACTTGCAGATAGGACAACTAAAATTATCTATCACGCAGGAGACATGATCAGATTCCCCATGTATAAAGGACAAGCGGAGGAGTAAAAAATCGAAGTAATAGCTGAGCTAGAAATGTAAACTGAGACATGAGTATCAAAAAGTTCAGAGAGTGCTATGTTCAAGGAGGACATGCTACCACTGTTTATAACCCATAGAGAGTACTTATTCCTTATCTTTCCTGTTAAATTTTAGCGAGTCTAGGAAATTCAACTCAGGTCTCTCTTCATTTTTGACAAGATTGAAGAGGGGAGTGAATAATGCTTGATAAGGTTACTTATTCGTGGATTTTACGAGCCCGAACTAGTACATGCTTGTTCGTGTTTTCATATTTTGAGAGTATGAAGGCTCCAAAGAAGACTCTAGGGGGGTGCTTTTTCATACAATTTAGTCTGTTGAGGCCGAAAAAGTATAGAACAATCCATATAAGAACTCGCTTAGCTCCTGAAAGACTAAGGTATACCTTTTTCGTACTTAGTTGGAAAGGTCCGAAAAAGGGGTAAACTAATACCAGACTGATGCACCTTAAAGAGTGGCATGTAGCCTGAGTTTAATGAGTCTAAAGGAAGGCAAGAACACTTAGAAAGATCCATTTAATTATGAAAAATGGGGCTTACAACAATAAACTCGATGCTTTGTTCTTTAGGTCTTAGTGAGCATGAAAAAGACATAAAGTACGCTCGAAATATTTTTCATGTTTGGGTCCAGAGCACAAAAAAGAGAAAACTAAGCTCATACCGGGTGTTTCTTTTCCGTAAGTTTAGTCCCTCAAGTCCGGAAAAGTGATAAACCTAAGCCTGCGAATACTCTTCTCAATTCCGAAAAAAAGAGAGTGCTCCTTTTTCGTAAATATTTCACATGGTCCAAAAAAGTGATAAAATACCACCAATGTGGATTCCCGTTCACTTATTCTTAATGAGTCTGAACGAACAAGTTTACTTGGAAGTCAAGTCTATTTTGAGGAGTCAGACTTGGGCCTAAATAAAATCCATAAGGGCGGGGAGCCTTAAAAACAAGGATAGCTCGCAAAAAGATGAAAAATGAAGGTTCATTTTGTCATGAAAAAATAATAAGAAGGCTCCCGCAAACATACCACAATTACAGCATGGGTACCAAAAGACAGTAAAGTGTTCTAAACTAGGATACCCATGAAAAGGAGGCCATAGCCATGGAGGAAGAATGATGTAGACGAGGTAAAAATGGTTAGACACCATAGTCTGTGGTCAAAGAGGTAATCCTAGGGTTATAAACAGATAAGGTATAGATGCAAAAGTACATATGGAGGACCAAATCCTACCCTATATGAGTGGATAAAGACTTCTTAAAGAATTTGAACCTGTTGCATTGAGTAAAAAGTCATGGTATTAGTTCATTTATAAACATAATTTTCAAACTATAGACTATAGATCCAAACATTTGAAATTTTTGTATATATATTTCAAAAACTAAAATAAAACATACAATTTGACTATTTTACCCAATTTGGAAATTTTTTACCTCGAGCATGGATTGCTCGGCAAGGACAAATCAGTGGACCAATTCATAATCCGCAAGTGTCAAGTTAGTTGGCTCTCCCCTCTCCTTCATTTCATCCACTGTAGATTTCATTTTTGTGAAATTTTTTAAGGTTTTGTGCCAGCCCTAAGAAGATTACGTTGTACACGTGGGTATGCAACTATGACAGTCACGTACACGCGTTCTACACCCGACCAGCTCGAGAGAAACCCACGTGCAACACACGACATTCCTAAAGAATAGTCGCATGTTCTACGTGACATATAAAAGTTTACAATATGGACAAAATTGAGAGAATTCAATGGATTCTAATGATCAATAATGGCCAATTGGGCAGGTACAACATGGTGCTAGAGTGGAGGGAATGAGAGCATGAAGACATGGATCGAGATGCTTTACGAGATGCCCCAACTTTGCAAGCTTTATGGTAAAGTGGTTTATTGAAGTTCTTTTGTACTTCCAACATGCAGGCCAATGTCTGTTTACTGGAACATCTGATTAGCTACTGGGATCACGACCTCAGTGATTTTGATCTCCAGGTGGAGATCTTGGAGGTAATAGTCGAAGACATGTACTTCATTACATGGATGTCTCGCAGGGGTATGCCCGTGAGCCTCAAGGGTACAAGTAGGGGTGGTGACCTTATAAGTGTCTAGGACTACGTTGACACCTACTGCACACCAGGTACTTAGAAGAAGGGATCTTGCATCCCTATTCTTCACATTACCAACTTCCCATTACAGGTAGTGGTAAGAACTGTGGTGAGGGTTGCAAGATCATCTTCATTGCATCTAGCTACTCGAAAACAGATGAGAGTTGCATTAGAGTGTGTGTAGGGTACTGTTTTTGACTGGTGTTCGGGTATGATACCAATCATGAGGAAACATCTCTCTGATTGCAAGAGAGGACGCTGGAAAAAATTTGGATACTATAGAATATTGGTGGCGTTCTTCTTTGAGAGAGTGCCTGCCATCAGTCCTGCAGTGGCACTACCAGCATTTTCTCCTTGCCAGCCTAGAATGACTAGGTGGGGAGAGGTATTCCTCCGTCAAGGTGGCGGATGATCGGTCCAGAGTGTTTATGACGATGGATTTTATGTATGGTGGGAGCGACAGTTGCCAACTCTCAAGAAGTTTCCATACTCCAGATTGTATTTCTGAGGAGACAACAATCTTATCCTATTGCCAGGGGGAGCATGGGGAGAAATAGGTATTTTTCTTTTTATGTTTTTTGATTTTTATGAATTTTAGTCATAAAATTATATACATATGTATACAAGTTTTAATCCATTTTAATGTTTTTGAAGTGCATATATTGGACCTGTATGCCCTGATGGGCACCCTAGGATGTTTGTGCAGTCTGTACCGGGTGGGGACTAAGGTATACTCGGAGTTCTCGAGGGAAAGCTGGCCAGTCTGACCTGGGTAGTTCCCACCATACGAATTGAGTGGATTCCTATTGTCATGCAAGAATTTGTAGTAGGAATTCCACCCATCTGGATACACCTATTGAGGAGGGTAACTAGGGCCGTTATCTTTTATAGGGAGGTCGAAGAGGCCGCTGTAGCTGATGATGATGAAGACCAGGTCTAAATCTATATGCATTTTTATGGATTATGATCCTATTTTTTGTATATTTATACAATTCTGACTGAAGTAGCCAACACACTATAGATGGGCATGACTGTTGATACATCATCTCATGAATAGCTGAATATACATTTGTTTGGACATTAGGGTTGCACACACAACTATTTGCACAACAACTAGCGTGTCACACGTGAGTATCTACATTGCAACTTGGTTGTACATTGAACACGCGGGTTTCCTTAAATCAAGAAGCATGTCATACACGACTTGCCTAAATCAATACTCACGTGTACCTTAATTATAAGTTAAAAAATATAAAACACAATTAGTCAAGATCAGTTGAGTCCCTAATCATAACTATCTCAACTATCTCAACCATCTCAACCTCTCTATTTCCTCAATAATAAATAGAGTCCATGGGATGGGGCTAATCAATCATTCTTAGAAGAGCAAAGTTATGCTGGTGGTATGCCTTCATACATCTTGGAGCAACAGAACTCAGTGTCCTCGGTTTGTAGAGGAGTCCTTGTTTCAGAAGTTGGGTTGTAATCTCACTATCTCTGTTTATTAATAAAGAAAGTTTCTTCTTCCAATATTGTGCACTCTTGTATATGATGGATTATGATCCAATTTTTTCTATATTTATATAGTTCTGACTGGATATTGGATCAAAACTTGACCTATGTATGGAAATATTTTTACACACACACACACATATATATTTTGCCTTGTTATGTACATGTGTCTCAAATGTATATGTTATGTATATTTTACAAAAGGTGTGTTAAGTTCCAATCTAGAATGTAGTTCCCATATGGATCAGTTATTGTATTTTCATTTCATGGAATGTGATTAAATGAAATATATTCGAAATTTCATTCAAGTAATCTAACCTGCAAAAATTGACGTAACAAGGTAGGGTTTCGCACCTGATAAGCTCCATTGAATTGGGAAACCACGGGCTGAGAGTCAAGTATGACCTATAACCGGGTGATGGAACGTGATGAGGCATCTCATAACAACTCAATAACAGCCCTGTACTCGGCCATATTATTAGAAGCAGGACCTAAGAAAGCGCCTCCAGAGGTAACTAGCTGTCTTGAGGGTGAATAGATGACCCATGCGGTTGAAGCCAGGTTACAAGTATGATGACTAGAGCCATCCACAAAACCTATGAACCACTCAGTTGACATATGTAACAACCAACATATGGTATAAGAAACAATAACCAGCTAACTATTGTACATAAAAATACATACAATAAAAATACAAGAACAAGCACTAAGCTTAGGCGTAGTACTGCTTCATGTAGAGCCCATTTCTAGGCTTAGGCAACTTATTTCCATGAAAATTAGTTAATCCACATGCTCCTTTCTTCAAGACCTTTGACACAATGTAGGGACCTAACCACATGGACTTGAATTTTTCTCCCCCCAGGGTTCTTTGTCCTGATCCCAGAGCAAGACAAGCTTCCCTTCAAAGAAAATTCTAGGAGTAACAACTTTGTCATATTGGTTTTTAACCCTATTTTTATGAGCTTTGTTTGTCATCAACGCATCTCTACGTTGTTCATCTAGATTTTCCAAATGTAGAAAACGCTCTTCTAACTGTATGGTGTCAGGAAGTACATGAATGGCTGTTTTAAGCGATGGAATTTTGCATTCAACCAGAGTGACTACTTCCACCCCGTGAATGAGCTGGAAAGGTGAAAAACCCATGGCGGTATTGACATTAGTCTGGTATGCCCAAAGCACAGGATATAGCATGATGTGCCAATTTGACTGGATTGCATTAATAATGCATTTTAGAATGGTTTTCAAGGTCTTCTTGATCGTCTCTACTTGACCATTCACCTGCGGGTAGAAGGAAGATGAGTGATATTTCTTGAAAACCAACATAGTAGTCAGCTCAGTCATCATACTATTATGAAAATGTATGCCATGGTCAGTGACAATCTCCTTTGGAATTCCAAAGCTAGTAATGATCTGGTTAAACATGAAGAAGGTTGCAGTCTCACCTTCAGCTTTGAAGGTAGGCATTGCATCTTCCCACTTAGACAACGACAATGATATATTTGTGCCTCCCCAGCCAAAACTGGGTTGCACGTCACGTAATCCACCCCCCACTTAGTGATGGGTCCCATAGTAATGACAGGAAACAACAGAGCAGGATGTAACCGCATTTTCTTGGTGTAGAGCTGACATGGATGACAATGCTTCACAGCCTCCATACAATATTTAAACATCGTGGGCCAGAAATAACCGACACGTAAAATCTTCTGGGCCGTTGCTAACCCAGATAAATGACACCCACATGCTCTGCTATGGGAATCATTTAGGACATGCTCATCCTCCTTGTGGGTGAGGCACCGATGCAAAACAAAATCTACCCCTCTACGGTACAACATATCACCGATGATATGGTATTTTTTCACATGTATATGCAGTTTACGTTACTCTTCCCTCGAGAAGGACACAGTACACTTCAAAGTATGGAGATAGATGAGTATATCTCCATACCAAGGATCAGAGGTGGAAATCAGAAATATGTACTCATCTAGGAATGAGTCCTCTTCAACCACTACATTCTCTTCCATAGGAAATTCTACAATTAAGCTCTGCAAAAACTAAGGACATTTTATATTTGGCAGACTGAAAATCCAAGTCAAACTCTTGGAGAATGATTATCCATTTATTGAATTTGCCCCCAATTATCCATCGAGAAAAAACATACTGAAAGGGATTGACATCTGCCACTACTATGGTGGTCCTCAGTAGGATGTAGTGACATAACCTCTGAACAACATAAAAAACTGCTAAAGCTAACTTCTTGATGTGGGAGTATCGAAGTTCAGGACCAGCTAGTGCACGACTGGGATAATAGACAACATGCTCTTGGAGCTTGTCATCCTCTTGAACCAATACTACCCCAATGGTCGAATCTGAAACAACCACATACAGTATAAAATATCTAGATTAATATGGTGGACGTAACAAAGGATTCGGCAACAAAGCTTTTTTCAATGCCTTAAAACCAAGTTGTGCGGTTTTATCCCATACAATTGGAGTATCTTGTTTTAGCAAGTGCATGAAACCTTTAGTAATCTTGGCATAGTTAACAATAAAACGTCGAAGGAAATTAGATTTTCCTTGTAGGATCTGAAGTTTCTTGATAGAACGAGGAGGAGGCATATTTACAATGGCCTCTACTTTCAAAGGATCCACCCGAATTCCTTTGTTCGACACGATGAACATGAGTAACCTCCTGACTCAACGCAGAAAACAAACTTGTGGGGATTCAAGCGTATTTTGTAATGTCTGTATCGTTCAAAAATTAAGCGAAGGTGATCTGGATGGTGGATCCTCTTGCGAGAATGGGCAGGAAGATCATAAAGGTACGACTCGACAATATTTTTAATATCGTGGAAGGAAAAATTCATTTCCTGCTGAAAGGTAGCCCTTGCATTTTTCAAACCAAAAGGAATTTTCTTGTATGCAAAGTTATCCCATGGAAAAATAAAATCCGTTTTGTGTTGGTCTTCTGGCTTGATTTGGATTTGATTGTATTTGGAAAAACCATCCATAAATGAAAAAACTTCACTACCTGCACAAACATCAATGATTTGATCTATAAAGGGCATGGGGTAATTGTCCTTGGGACATGCCTTATTTAAGTCATGGAAGTCATTGCATACACGTATTGTCCCTTGTTTCTTATCAACATGAACGGGATTGGACACCCATTCCGTCAGAGCAATCGGGTAGATAAACCCTGCTTTCAACAATTTTTCCACTTCAACCTTAATGGTTGTTGCTTTACGCGGGCTAACAAATCTAAGTTTTTGTCGAACCGATTTAGCATCAGGACAGGTTCGAATTTCATGTTCCATAATCGATGGATCAATGCATGGAATCTGCTCATATGACCAAGAAAACAAGTCACGAAACTCCTTAAATAAGGTAGTATATATATGGCAATCTCCTCCGAAGAGAATTTTGCACCGATATGCACATTTTCAACGATGTCAGGGTTTACAGAGATGTTGATAGGAATGGTAGCAGAAATATTCACCATATTCCTCTTAGCAAATATTCCCTCCTTAGGAAAAGGATTAATTGGTACATCAACATATTCTGCCAGTCTCACATGGAACTCTTGTTTTTCAATTCTACTCAGCTCTGGAAGAAAGTATGACATGTTATTAGCCAAAATGGCACTTCTCCGTACAAGTACTGACATCCAATATGTCGGAACACAAAAGGACAAATGGGATTGAAGTATCCAAAACACTATAGATGTGCATGACCATTGATACATAAACTCCTGACCATCTCAATATATTTTCATTTGGAGATTAGGGATGCAGATGCGAGTATTTGTGTTGCAACTTGCGCGTCTCACGCGAGTATTTACATTGCAACCCGCGTGTACCTTGAACACACGAATTTCCTTAAAGAAAGGACCATGTCACACGCACCTTTCCTATATATATACTCAAGTGTACCCTAATTTAATGTTAAAAAATATAAATCGTGATTAGTCAAGATCAGTTGAGCCCTAATCAATAACTATCTCAACTGTCTCAACCATCCTAACCTTCGAAACCACTCTATTTCCTCTTGTACAAATAGAGGCCATGGGATGGGACTAAGAGGGGATTCTTAAGAGAGCAAAGTTATGCTGGTGGTATGCCTTCAGACATCTTGGAGCAACAGAACTTAGTGTCCTCGGTTTGCAGAGGAGTCCTTGTTTTAGAAGCTGGGTTGTAATCTCACCATTATCTGTTTATTAATAAAGAATATTCTTCTTCCAATATTTGTAGTGTTGCATTCTTGTATATGATGGATAATGAATTGTTCATTATTTTATTATGAATTTGCATTTCACTAACCACTAATATATATACAAGATATTGCTAGAAGAATTTGTTCTTTGCAGGTGAAGTGGAGAAGCCCTGGAAGCTTTGGAAGAGACTAAAAGAGGATAAGACCAAGGTTGGATCACAACCCTCATAAACCAGGTTTTCCAAGTTACTTCCTTATTCCTATTTCAATTTCTACATAAGTTGATTTTTTGCAAGTGTCTTAGTAAGTTGGTAACCCCAGAGACCCTAGGTTCCAAGGGTGCATTGTCTTGAACAACATAACTAGCGACTCCATTGGGGAGAGCCTTTTTTGTTTAGGGTTTCTCTATATTTATTCCAGTATTTTGTAAGTTTTTTGGTCCTTCTTTCCACTTAGGAACACCTTCTCAGTCTGATAGTACACCTTCCCTGCCTTCCTAAGGAATTTTTTGGCCTTTTTTGGGCCTTTTCCCCACCCATTCGCGAGTTACAGACTCCTCAGTCATGTGTCTGGTTTGTACACACGACCTTCTATACTATAAACCTGTGTATGACACCCGACCTGTTAGTAGGGAAACCCGCACATGCCCCTAAACAATGTTTTTTTCCTCATTTTGTGGTTTTTTCTGCTGTTTGAGGGTTGTTTGGTAGGTCTTTTGGGGTCCTCTTCAGGTGCATGAATCCAAGGATTTACTGTCATCCTTTTTTGGTGTTCTTTATCTAGGTTGAAAGTATTTTTGTAGCGTTAGGTTTTTATCTTTGCTCATCCCCTCCACCCCCATTGCTTGGTTTGACTTTTGGCTTATGTTTCTAGTCATCCTCTGTCAGTGATCTTTGTCCGAGTTCAGAAGCTTTTTGGTGTATGTTTCCTTCTTTTGTTGGTTAACCTCACCATGCCTAAGTAGTTTATTTGTCTCTTATGCAAGCCTTCTTTCCAAGTAGGGTTTATATTGACTTTAGGACATTTTAGAGTCTGTTTGGTGGTTGTATATAAGAGTTCCTTTTGCTTTGTTCTTGTTATATGCATACTTTATCACGTAGGCAATTTTTCTTTTGAATTTATAAAAGTAAAAGAAGAAAAAAACACATATTTGGTTTATATGCATGTAGATTAGGTTTTTAGTCTAGATTGCATGGCATAACATTGTTTTTGAAAAAAATAAAAAGAAATTGCTCTTTTGTGGCTTTCAATTTTTTCTATTTGAAAAATAAAGAGAATAGTTTTTGCTTTTTGCATTTAATTTCTCTTTGCTTAGTCATTTTGTTTCAACTTTGAGTCAAAACACCATTAGCTTCACCTCCGCCACCCCCTTTGAGTAATTAACATCCCTTTAAAATAAACGCTTAATAATTAAAACTTATTTGTAACTGTTTATTTATAGGGACGACACACACTAGTCTAGGCTAGTGTTTTGGGATAGGTATATCTTAATTGCTCAAAACTTCAAACTCAAACATAGTGGCCTATCTATTAGGAAAACCAACTTCGTTGAGAAAGACATCGAAAATATCCTCTCACACAGGAGTCAAGCACGAGGTTGCGCGATACTGAACTATTGGAGATATCCCTCCACTTCTCTGTAAAGCATACACGAGAGCTGGTGCATGTTTGGGGACTCATCCAATACCTCCTCCCATCCTCGTGTGGTGCCTGGTACTATTTGGGTTTCAGGCTTTGCTACCCTGCCCATGTGCATTGGTTGGACTGACGACTGTTCTGCTGGACTTTCTCCGCGATTTTGGTAGCCTTAGTATCTTGTCTGCTAGGATCTTACATGGGTGGAATTGGAAGGATATTTCCAGTGCACCTAGGGTAGACTTGGAAGGTAACCTCGGTAGACAATCTGGGAGGGTGGTTGGGTGATTCCAGTGTTTTCACCCAGAGGGCTCTTCATGAGATTCCATGTAACTACTCTCCTTCCTTCATTGGTTAGTTCTGGGCCCTCATCATCCTAGACTTTCCTTTGGAAGGCATCTTTGTTTGCCTGGCTTGATACTTAAGTCTTTTTCTAGTGGTGTGTTCTTTGCACTCTTGGTTTCCTGTCGACCTCAGACTTTGTCTCCTTATTTGAAATTATGGATAACACTGTAACAAACTTAAATAACAACAACAAACAATAATATAATAATAATAA
>LPNX010357248.1:321453-363728 GCA_001517045.1 Pseudotsuga menziesii
GAAGATTTTACTGCTTCAAACACCCCTTTGAACACCAACCAAGAGATCCCCATGCTGGGAACTCCTTATACTATTCCTCTCATAGGGAATGTTGGTGTTCCTTTGATGGCCACCTTGAATATTCCTAGATTCACCCTAGGGCTATTGGTGTGGTTTTTTTCCACTCCAAATGTCCTAAATGCTCATGATACTTCTCAAGTAAGCTCATTATATCAAGGGCATCAAAACACTGCCCCCCCTTCACCTGTAGCTGCTTCTCCTCCTCCTTCTACCTCATGTGGTGAAAGTATTGATACTAGTAACTGTCAGTCTAAAAGGAGTAAAATAAGGAAGAATAGGAGGAAGACACATAATCAAGGGGGAACCCATTCAACCTCTAAAGGTCAAGTTGAACCTCACCACCCAGCCTCTGGAGTTCATGTTAGGGACACCTATCCAACCTCTGCAGGTCATGTTGGATCTAAGCTCTCAACCTATGCAAGTCAAGTTGATCTTCACTATCCAGCCTCTGCTGATCATGCTAGTGGGATCCTTCCAACCTTTCCAGGTCATGTTGGATCCAGTCACTCAGCCTATGTAGTTCATGATGAGGGCACTCTTTCAACCTCTATATGTCAAGTTGAACCTCACCATCTAACCTCTACAAGTCATGTTGGAACCATCCACCTAGCCTCTGAAGGTCATGCTGGGGGCACACACTCAACTACTGCAAAGCATGTTGATCCTGCCCATCCTACCTCTGCAGGTCATGTTGGACCCAGTCTCTCAGCCTCTGTAGGTCATGCTGGGGGCAGTCTCTCAGCCTCTATAGTTCATGTTGAGGACAAACAGTCAACCACTACGAGTCACATTGACATTGTTGAAAAGACTAACTGTTCAAAACACAAGCCCAAGTTTCCTTGTAAGCTTTGTGAGAGAGACCACCTTACTTATCAATGCCCTTCCATCATGGAGGTATGAAGAGTTTGGTTTCATGGTCATCCCATTTTTGAACATTCTGAAGTTTTTCAATAACCAACCTCTCTTAGTCAGGTTGGACCCAGTCACCCATCCTTTGGTGGTCATGTTGGGGGAAAACTATCAGCCTTTGTAGGTCATACTGAGAGAAAACAATCAGCCACTACTAGTCATGTTGACACCATTGAGAAAAATGGTCATTCGAAGTGAAAACTTAAGTTCCCTTGTAAGCTATGCGAGGGAGATCATCTTACTCACCAGTGCCCTATTATCACATAGGTGCAAATAGTGTGGTCCAAGACTCAAGGATTTCCTTCTCCTAGACAACTTGTGGTTTCTCAACAACCTACTCAACCTTTGGTTGATCAAGTGGTCGAACCAGTCCAGTCTTTGGTTCACCCCACTCTTCTTTTAGAGAGCAATCCTTATGTGATTGAACTAATGTCATCTTTGGTCGAGTCCCACTCTCTCTTCAGACAGTGACTTTCACGAAGCGGTTTAATCGATTCCATTGTCGATCAATCCCACTCTTCCTTTGGATAGTGAAGTGTCTGCTAGTCATATTATTTACTGCCAGTTTAGAACTTACTGAAAAATGGGGCATTGAATTCACTTCGGATCAACCCCCACCAAGCCCTCGGATTGCTTCCTTTGATTGGGATAGCTTAGTTTAGCCGCGCCTTCCTTCTGGTGCACCTTTTCATATAAAGGTTAAAGTTGGATAGTACACGATTGCTCGTTGTATTGTTGATGAAGGAGCCTCAGTTAGTATCTTGTCTGCTCGTGCTTGGCAAGGCATGGGATATCCTAGCCTTGTGTCAACAACTAGTCAGTTACTAGCATTTGATAGAAGAACTAGTGTAGATTTGAGAATTCTTGCTCAAACACCTGTTACTTTGGGTGGGAAGACCGTCTTAGTTGACTTCATGGTGATAGAATATCCCTTGGACTTCAATATGCTCCTTGGACGTGATTATGTCTATGCCATGCATGTTGTGGTGTCAACATTATTTTGTGTGATGTATTTTAATCATGGCAAAGAAATTGTCACTATCGATCAGTTGGATTTTCTTGATTTGTCTCCTGAACCAACTAGAGACCAAGTATTTTATTTATTGATTCCCAGTGTTTCTATAGACACTACCCTGCCACGGGTGAGATATGTGGCCTCATGTCCTTTGCGTTCAATTGCCACTGAGAAGCAGCCTCTGTTTTCATGCTTACCTTCTCAAGACTTGGTCCCAGCAGTTGACCAGGTGAGTTATCCTATACAGACTGTGGAGCCTTCTCTCCACTCTGTTAATCCGTTTGAAAGTTTAGACATGTGTCCTATCTCGGATGATCTCCTTCCTTCGGATGAAGTCTTCCTAGAGTCCTTGATACAATCTAACCTTCTTTTGGATGTTGGTTTAGTTGTGACTAAGTCTAACCATGATTTGCTTAGTAGGCCTGACCTTTCTTCTTATGTTGGTCTTGTTGAGTCTTTTGACTCTTCCTTTGAACAACAAGTCAATGATCCTGATGAGTTTGATTTTTCTTATGAATTTTTCAACTCCTGTGATACTGAGTTTGTTCTTGCAGAGTCTATCTCCCTTGTTGTTTTTTTATTTTCTTCTGAGGTTGATCTTATTGATCATAAAACCTCAGGCCTTGGAACTATAGAGTCCCATTTGGTTGATTCTGCCTTGACTACACCTTTTGTAGAAGATAACAAAGTCGTATGTCTTTCTGCCAAAGTGACCTGCATCAGATCTTTTCCTCTGAATGTGATTATGATGTTGTTGTTTCTTGGAGACATGATTTGTAGTTGGATTCACAACTGTTTACTGGCCTTGTCTTGTTGTTAAAACTGTAACTGCATTTGCATGTGCCCTGCTCGCTCTTTTGAGCTTGATGCCAGCTTCCACACTTTTATCTCGTTGTATAAGCCCTCATCTCTGCTCTCATCATCACCCTGACTTGTACCATTTTTCCTCCAGGATACATTCCCCGAGTGTCTTTATCCTTCTCATGTTCCTTGCATTATGCATAGGTTTGTTCCTCGTGCTTGGAACTAGTTTTATCTGCCCTTGACACTCGTCTCCTCGCATTTAGAGCATTCTTCCTGCTCTCCTTCGAGCTTGTTAAAAACAGTAAGGAGGCATCAAGTTGACTTTTCTGGACTCATTAAAACTTCACGGGAAAGATGAGTTTCTTTAGGCCCAGGTATGAATCCTCAAAATAGACTTGAATGCCCAGTAAACTTGTCCATTCAGGATCGTTAAGAATATGTGAACGGACATCCACATTGGTGGTAGTTTATCCCTTTTTCGGACCATGTGGAATAATACGAAAAATGAGCACTCTCTTTTCTTCGCAATTGAGAAGAGTATTCTCAGGTATAGGTTTATCACTTTTCCGGACCCGAGGGACTAAACTTATGGAAAAGGAACCCCCATTATGAGCTTAGTTTTATCTCTTTCGTGCTCTACACCCAAACATGAAAAATATTTCGAGCGTACTTTATGTCTTTGTCATGCTCGTTAAACCCCAAAGAACAAAGCATTGAGTTACTATTGTAAGCCCCATTTCTCGTAATCAAATGGATCTTTCCGAATTATATTTCCTTCCTTCACACTCGTAAAACTCAGGCTATGTGCTGCTTTTGAAGGAGCGTTGGATAGGCGGTAATTTAACCTTTTTCGGACCTTCCTGACTAAGTACGAAAAAGGTGTGCCTTGCTTCTTCAGAAGCTAAGAGAGTTCTTGTGTGGATTGTTTTATACTTTTCCGGCCTCAGGAGACTAAATTGTATGAAAAAGCACCCCCATGGAGTCTTATTCAGTGTTTTTCAGACTCTCAAAATATGAAAACACCAACGAGCATGTACTAGTTCGGGCTTGTAAAATCCACGAATAAGTAACCTTATCAAGCATTATTCTCTCCCCTCTTCAAGATTGTAAAAAATGAAGAGAGACCTGAGTTGACTTTCCTGGACTCATTAAAATTTAACAGGAAAGATAAGGAAGAAGTACTCTCTTTGGGTTATAAACAGTGGTAGTATGTCGTCCTTGAACATAGCACTCTATGAACTTTTCGATACTCATGTTTCAGTTTACACTTTCAACTCAGCTATTACGTCAAGTTTCTTACTCCTCCACTTGTCCTTTATACATGGGCAATCTGATCATGTCTCCTACATGATAGATAAGTCTAGTTGTCCTATCTACAAGTTAAAAGCTTCGTTGGATTAACTTTGTGTTGTGCTCACTATTCAAGGATTTATCCCTTCATCTGATTATTATCCTGATTCCATCATTATCCTATCTGATATTACTTGTGTCTACCTTCCCATATCTAGTTCCTAATCACTATTGTGATTCGTTGGAGGATCCATTTCCGTCTTCATCACAGTACGGTTTCTCATTAGCACTTCCTGAAGACAAAGACCTAGAGTTTTGATGATGGTACCTTAGGATGTACTATCATTATTGGTGATTTCCTTTGCTTCAGTTGTTAGTTTCACTCATTGTATGACATCCCGTTGAGTTTCTTCCATGTTCGAATTCAACACATCTATTCACATGGTAGAAATTGTACTGGTTCCTTTGGATTTTAACGAATACCTTAGGTTCACCTCTATAACCTAAGTTGCACAAGATTGTGTTATTGTATAGTGTGGCTTCGATCCACATTTTTAATATATGTGGTCATGTACCCATATCATATGATGTAATCAAATATTGTAAAGGAGCTAGTGTTCCCGTATATTGAACATGGAATACTCATATATGATTTTGTATATGACATTGATATGTATTTGTTTCAGGTACTTCCTCTGCTGTCTTAGACACTTGAGTTCTCCAAGATTAAATGATTGTAATGTATTTCGGCCATTGTTTCCCTCTGACCTCACACATTAGGGGGCATCTGTTATCAGCCAAAATGGCACTTCTCTGTCTGAGTACTGACATCCAATATGTCAGAACACAAAAGGACAAATGGGATTGAAGTATCCAAAACACTATAGATGTGCATGACCATTGATACATAAACTCCTGACCAGCTCAATATATTTTCATTTGGAGATTAGGGATGCACACGTGAGCGCCGAGTATTTGCATTGCAACCCGCTTTTCACATGTGAGTATTTGCATTGCAACCCACTTGTCACATGTGAGTATTTGCATTGCAACCCGCGTTTACCTTGAACACGCGAGTTTCCTTAAATCAAGGAGCATGTCACACGTGCCTTTCCTATATATATACTCACGTGTACCCTAATTTAATGTTAAAAAATATAAATCGTGATTATTTAAGATAAGTTGAGCCCTAATCAATAACTATCTCAACTGTCTCAACCAGCCTAACCTTTGAAACCACTCTATTTCCTCATGTATAAATAGAGGCCATGGGATGGGGCTAAGAGGGGATTCTTAAGAGAGAAAATTTATGCTGGTGGTATGCCTTCAGATATCTTGGACAAGTAGAACTCAATGTCCTTGGTTTGCAGAGGATTCCTTGCTTCAGAAGATGGGTTGTAATCTAACCATTCTTTATTTATTAATAAAGAAAGTTCTTCTTCCAATCTTTGTATTGTTGCATTCTTGTATATGATGGATCATGAATTGTTCATTATTTTATTATTAATATGCATTTCAGTAACCACTGATATATATACAAGATAATTCTAGAATAATTTGTTCTTTGCAGGTGAAGTGGAGAATCCTTAGAAGCTTTGGAAGAGATTGAAAGAGGAGAAGACCAAGCTTGGATCAACCGTCATAAACCAGGCTTTCCAAGTTCCTTCCTTATTCCTATTTCAATTTCTACATAAGATGATTGTCTGCAAGTGTTTTAGTAAGTTGGTAACCCCAGAGACCCTAGGTTACAAGGGTGCATTGTCCTGAACAACAAGACTTATGGTGAATATCTTTGCAAATCTTATCTCGACCACTCATGGCTTCCAAAATGGTTTCATCCGAAGGTAAAACAATGTCTAAGCAGTCATACGAATATAAGAGTTCTATGCCCAAGTAGGCAGGTAATCTTCTTTCGACTCCTCTGAGACTGTAGAAGGAGTCTCAATAGAATCAGTAGTGATGTCTACAATAGCTTGATAAGCCACTTCCACTGCAGATTAGGGCACCTGAGGTTCGTGACACGAAGGAAGGACCCAAGGATCAGTTCCATCGACAATTGTCGCGATAGAATTCCCTACACTCATAGAACCCAAATAATTTATCAGGGTCGGGATATCAAATGTGCCCATTAACGATGAATACATTCCAGCCCCCAAGCTCTCTATTGCCGGTTTAACTTGATCAACTAAAGGTACAGTGGACTCATTAGTTTCCAAATGACCCTTCTGAGTGAAACTGAGTTGGTCCACATTAACCAACTTCCCTTCATGTGGAAAAACCACCACTCGAAGAACGGTCGAGGAGATCACACACATGGCGTAAGTCCAACTTTTCCCTAAAAACAAGTTATAGTCCAAAGGAGCATCAATCACCTCAACTTCAACAACCACTACTTTCCCTGCCAACTTAATCTCAAAATCTGGTAGGATACCATGTGGGTAGAAAGAACTCTCGTCGAAAGCAGTAAGTAAGGTATTTGATGCAACTAGATCTGGGGAACCCAAAGGCTTCCGAAAAGAAATAGACATAACACACGTGGAAGCACCTTCATCAACAAGTGTTTGTCCAATGGTTTTACTGCCATGAACAACATCTACCAACAAAGCCACATGATACAACAAGCGAATCTTAACATCTGACAGATTGAAATTGGCCAATAGGCTCGAGGAATCCATGCTGCCTAAATCTGCTAAGAGGGCATCTTGTTGAGCAGGAAATCTATGTAACACTTCCAATGTGGACATTGCACAAGGAGTTTGGGCTAAATATTCTACCACAGAGTAGTTAGCATCAACCCTATAATTTGGATTGTGAAATGCCTTTTTAAAGACACCTTTCAGTATTTTAGGCATTGGATCAATAGGTTTCTCGATTGTGAGAGGGTTAGAAGTTTCACCAACAAACTTACCCCTCTTAGGAGCCTCCGTCTCATAATTTTTATTTATCATCTAAAGGAAGGAACTAGATCATACCATGTTGATATAATTCTAGTTGGGGGGAGCATTAGCAGTGCCCCTAGCTACATTAGAAACATAGGCTACATTCTTTCCTTGGGGAAATGGATCCTTCAGGACAATCGGTTGTTGGTTTTTAAGAAACTTTCGATATTGATCAATGAGAGGGCATTGATGAGTCAAGTGATCTCCTTGGAACAACTTACATGGAAACTTCACCTTCTTCTTATCCTTCTTACCCCCATTAGCATTATTCATTGGTTTCTGCTTGTTTTGATTTCCCTCACCCTTCTTCCCTTTCTTGTTTTTCCCACGGGGTTGCTGATTGGCCTTTTGAGAAGATTGTGCAAAAACATTTGCATTTTGAGGTGAGGGGCAGCCTTTGTTTCCTACGCTGTATACTGCTTCACTAACAACTCATGGATTTGCTTGGTCAGTGACTCTACAGTGGGAGAATTTACTGAACCAACCACACCATCGGCATGTGGTCTAGGCTTGGGTTTCTCAACACTACGGGTAGACCGTGGTGCCTTAGGTATGATTTCATATAATATCCTAGACTGAGCATATATCAAATCCATCAGCTGGTCCTGAGGATGGCCTCTTCTTCAGTGGTCACCCTCGAAATGGATACGTCCTTAGATATATAAGGCAGTAAATATTTTAGGAAACAAATCTAACAAGAACTCGGGGGATATGGTGGCTTTGATAAGCCTCTTTCGTCTTCACCACTCTTGGATACGATCCAAGATATGTGTGGATTTGTCTTTCCAAAAGGTAGACAATAGGTCTGTGCTGGCATCATATCGGACATGAAGTTGGAAGTGATTAAGGAACACATTTGTTAAGTCCAAAAAACTGTCAAATGTAGCAGAGGGAAATTCAATATACCACTTTGTTGCGACACTAGTCAATGTTCTTTGGAAAAGCCTCAATAGAACGATGTCATCATTCAATGAGTTTGAATAGCACCATAAGTGAAAAGTGGTGATATGGGCACCTGGATATTCACTATCTTTTCCCTCAAACTTGGGAATGTTCGAGGGTAACTTGCAAGGAATAGGTGGCCACGTGGCACTATGCCTCACTGGGTCATTCATCAAATTAGACAAATCTGACAAGTTTAAAGTTACAAGGAAAGGAAGTTTAGGCCTAACCAGAGCTTGAAAAGCATGGGTCTGGGATGTAGAAGGACCTGCCCCCTGGTTCCCAAATGAAAAGGTGGGGTTGCCCCCAGCCACTGGTTGTGAAGTAGTTGGAATACTTTGAAATATATTCCACCTGTAAGCCAATGTATTACTTGTATACGGTGCAATATAAGTGGTTTGAGCCACTCCAGATGAAATTGGAGTCTGGAAGACATGAGCAGGTATCCCTCCGCTAAAAAGAAAAAAAGGAGAGCTCATGAATGGGGTCAAAATCGGAGTCTGGAAACCTTGGCCAAAATCATTTATGTTTCTGAACTACATGCCCACATATGCAGGTGTAGAACCTACATAAGGAGTGGATGGGGGAATATTTCCCCCATTCCATGGGAATACCTGAACAAATGAGAAGGATCCACTAGGAACACTCTGAGCAGTATGCATGAAAGGATCTACTAGGTGCACTAGGAATCCTAGTGACCACCCCACTAGAAGGATCTACTACATGGGAGGAAGCCGGTGGTTGGACCACTCGACTACTTGGTGATAAAGGTGCGGTAGATGGACTTGGTCTAGGAGTACCAACTGGGGGAGGTGGCACTCCTCTAGCCAAAATGGATGAAGTGGGGGTAGAAATACTCTCTCTAGAGCTAGCCATAACTTTGCTCACAGGAACACCAATAACAGGTGAACTAAAGGGAAGAACTTGGGCGATCACATGATCATTTAAGTCAGTCAAAGGTGGGTTAAAGTTCCTTGCAAACTCATCAACCTACAAGTCTTCTATCTCTACTGCAGTTGTATCTACTTGATTAGTCCTAAGTTTTGGTTCACTCAGAACTTCGTTAACTCCTACCGGTTCAAATGAACTGTCTGTATCTAGTCTTTGCCTTTGAGGGGGCGTTGGAGGCTCCACTATATCAGATGGAGGAAGGTTTTGCAACCTTCTTGACCTACAGAGATGTTGGTTCTCCACAGCTAAAAATTTGAATCACACACACCTAAATTCCAACTAAATACAGACAAACCAAACAACACTCACTAAAAATTTCCTAAAGTCACACAAACACAACAAGTATAAGATATGCCTTCCAAAGGAAAGCCTAGGATGGTTAAGGCCTAGGTCCAACCAGTGAAGAACTGATAGATGGTTACTTGGCATCCTGTGAAGATGTTCTTAGGCACAAGCGGAGGAAACACCCAATCGCCCTCCCAAATTTTCTATTGGGGTTACCTTCCAAGCTCGTCCAAGATAAACTAGAAATAGCCTACCAGTATTACCTGTGTATGATCCCTAGTGTCAAAGGGACTAAAGGCTAACACAAATACACTGAGAGTCTGGAGAAACAGTCGCAAGCCTGATCCTTATGCATGGGTAGGGAAGCAAAGCTTGAAACCCTCTCAATACCAGCACCGCACGGGGCCTAAGTGGTGGTATTGAAAAGATCCCCAAATGCGTAAAAATCCCGATCTACGCTCGAACAAGGAATCAGAGGGTTATCTCCTTAGTCTAGGTCCTCATGCGACCTCGTGCTTAACTCTTGTGTGAGAGGATATTTCCAGATGGTCTCATGTTGAGGAGGATTTACCTAGTGAAACGCCAACTATGTTTGAAGTCAAATACATATGGACAATTAAAACTCCCTAGTCCACAAGCCTAGCCTAAGCTAGTTGATGTATGAACCTAGAAAAAAGAAACTTACTAGTAATTTTTAATTAAATCATTCTTTTTAGTTGGTTGTTTTAATTCAGAGGTAGTTGTTAGAACATTAATCCATCATTAGTACCTTATTTACACTAATTAGTCAATTGTTTTGCTTTTTAAGCTTTAATACACTATAAGGTGGACAAGGGGTGCTTAGGTGGACATATGCGATGTCAATTTGAGGTTCCATGACCCACATGGGTACTCCAGATTAGTCAACCAGCCACATATGCACTCCATAATTTATGGTTCACTCCCATTCATTGAATGTGGACAGGCAAGTTGACTTGGAGCGCTAGAGTGGGAATTTGCCCAAATTTGGCTTGATTTGGTGCAATTAATGTTGCATTGAGACTCTAAACCATCCAATTTTCCACACCCATGTTGTACAAGGTGTAATAATTGACCAACAACACATAAAACTTTCCACTTCAACAATTCTTGTCCATTTGGAGAGATTTGGGACGTGATTGGCCCACCTAGGGGGGTTTGATGCCAGTTTGGCAATTTTGGCTTATTTTCTCACAATTGGCTTCCAAATCCATTAAAAAATCTTATGATGTATTTATAAACCTGTTAATAACAATTTCATTGTTAGATAGTCCAAAATTATCTTGTTTCCAGCTATCATTGTGTGTAATTTATCTGCAATTTAATGGTTTTTGCTGAATCTTGCACCCAAATTTGATTTGTGAACCTCACTAACGCTCCTAGATTCACTCGTGGTTAGAATTAATCACTTGATAGCAGTAATGGAGGATACCCACATCATGCTAACACCTTTCAACTTCTTTGAATGGAAGGCAGAGATGGTGATTCAATTGAGAGCCAAGGGGCTTTTTAGAGTTACCATGGGCACTGAAGTGGAACCTAGTTATGTTGTAGAGAAAGCCAAGTATTTAAACAAGTTGGATGAAGCATATGGATTGTTGTGTCTGAGCATTTAAAGAGAGTTTTTGTTCCACCTTGACAGTTTGACATCACCAAAGGAGGTTTGGGAGAAGCTCGAGTCTCTATTTGGAAAAACTGATGAGCTACATGGTCACCAGCTTGAGAATGAGCTGAGAAGCTTGAGCCCAGTGCATGATGATACAATCTAGGACTTTTTCACCAAGTTCAAATCAATTTTATTTTAGTTAAAACAATGTTGGACTGAGAAGAAGGAAGATCAACTGATCTTGTTTATACCGTTTCGAAGTTGGGTCCAGAGTTCTCAGTTTTTGTGAGCACATTCCACTCCATAAAACTCACCCTTTGAAACTGGAAAATTCCAAGCCTGGAAAACTTCATGGAGTCACTCACTCAAGAGTAGGACAAATTGGTCCAAATGGGTTCCATCAATATCAAAGATCAAGCACTAGCAGTGGGAGTTTTGAATTCAGCAAAGGCAAGCCCAAGTCTAAGAATTTGAAGTTTCTAGACAAGAAGAAATCAGAGAAACCCAAATCCAGTGAGGGAGCTTCAAATCCACCCAGAGAAAAGGAGAAGAAGGGAAAAGAGAAGGCCAAATGCACTTACTACCACAAGGGATGGCATCCAGAGAGCTCATGCATGAAAAAAACCATAGACTCCATGGCACATTTGTTAGGGAAGAACAACATTCCAGTCCTTGACAGCACAAGGCAGAAATATGGCAACTCCAGTTCAGGTGAAGGCAAGGAGAATTGTCATGCATTGCTGGCAGGTACTTCTAACTCTTCATCCTTTATTATTGATTTAGGTGCTTCCAGGCATATGGTATCTAGGAGAGAATGTTTCTCCTCCATGAGTTCGAATGCTGGCCTAGCAGTTCGAATGAGAGATGATTCTGAACTCCAGACCATAGGGATTGGGAGAATTGATTTATACCATGGGTTCTTCAGTGATGTACTTTATGTACTAGACCTTGCAACAAACTTGCTGTCAGTCTACTAGATGACCCATACAAGAGAGCCAAAGAGAGTGATATTTACTCTTGACTCGGTAGAGATTTCTGAAATCTCAACAGACCAAGTTATTGCAATCGGGTGTGCTGATCATCATGAGAGAATGTAAAAATTCTCTAATTTACTCCCTAATTCCAGTGATTAAGCACTTCACTCACATGCCAATGAGGTTTCCAAACTATGACATGAGAGTTTTGGCCACATGAATTACAGATATCTCCAAACATTGCACAGAGAAGAAATGGTGGAAGGTCTTCCAGAAATTCAGCCATCTATTGGAGCATGTTTAGGATGTGTGATTGGGAAGAATTCTAAGTAGAGCTATGAGAAGGGGAAGGCAAGGAGAGAAACACAACTAGTTGGGTTGGTGCATTCTGATTTGATTGGTCCACTACCCACTCCCTCATATGGTGGATCTAGGTATGTTCTTACATTCATTGATGACTACTCTCGATTTTGCTGGGTGTATTTTTTGAAATTGAAATCTGAGGTGTTTGAGAAACTCAAGGTTTGGAAAGCACTAGTAGAGAATCAAAGTGGGAAGAAGATCAAAGTCCTTAGGACTGTTGGCAAATCCCACCAACAAGGATTCATCGACAGGGGTTCCAATTCTGTCGACACCCTGCATTACAATCTCCCTAAGCACCAACCTAGACAGGTTTTAACCTGCTCAACAACATCTGCGGAGTAGACAGGTATCACCTGAGGTGTTCAAGGGAGATCTGTCAGAACTAAGTTTTTGACAGTGGGGAAGGAGGATATGGGGATCCGATAGAGGGAGATCATAACTTATTCAATCCTCATAAAGTGTGAAAATATTGCAGCATTATTCAAGGAACATGATAGTGCATCAAGCATGAATTATAACAACTTAAAACCAAAGGATTGAGCCATAGCAGGAAGAGGTTGAATCATATCTATAACATGTCATTTCAATAAAACAGATCCACATCATCACAATAGATCTGGAACAATAGACAAGGATTGAGCCATACACATCGCATCATATATTAATCTAGCACAAATATGCCGCAGTACATAATCCTTCTCCAAAACCGAAGACTACATACATCAGAAAGAAGCCCAGATAAAATCGTAGTCAAGGCAAGAAAACCTCCATAAGACAGATCGCACCGGATCGTATCCCTTACAATCGCGCATGTAATACAATTGTTCACAACTACTCACAGGTGATGCTCTATCTCCATCTCTCGATGTCCCTATGACTCTCAAAAATGGATATATAAATAGGCTTATGCCTTTACATCAAGGGTCCATTAATACCTGAATTCTAATCGCTACTGACCTATTGCAACAAAACTTGGTCAAAATATACATAAAATATCCAAAAATAGTTATTTTCCCGCTTATTGCACCTATCTACCCTTGCACGGTACCGCGTGAGCTTGCACAGCTGCTGCGATGCTATGCAACTCACTTGTCCAAAACCCCTTGCCAACAGGCCCCCAACACAGTTTTGTGGCTTTCCCTCAAGCCACGTCAGGTCGATAGGGTGTGTGCTGACGTCTTGTCCTTGAAGTCTTCAAATTGCTACGCAACTTCATGGACCTGCATCTAGACTTGACTGGTGATACTCTAACAATTAGTCAGAGTTTACTGGATGGGGTGCTCCTCACTCGCCTTGCTGTCAACCAGTTGTCGCTTCTCTTGGATGGCCTAGAGTGTGGCGATGGCCTTAACAGCCAACTGGCCACGAATTTCTTGGAATTCGTCAAGCTGCTCACAGCACTTTTGCTAGCGTTCTTGTGCCCTCAAAGCTCGATGTTGTATATCCTTTAGATCTGCAGCCTGGGTGATCTGCACCATCAACGGCATGGCCTTCAGCGACGTATTTAGGGTTGTTAACTGACCTCCTACCTCTTGCATCTGCGCAGTTAGCTGATCAAGTTGCTCATCCTGAACAATACTTTGCCAAAACTGCGTGGTTGTCTCCATAATAGTTTTAGCCTCTCACTCCATGGTGCTGAAATGGGTGGAAATTTCTTCAATGGAGGTCTTTTGCTCCACAACCTGCTCTGGAGGCATTGTGGGTTGTACCTGGGCCTGGAGCAGCAAGTTAGTGTCCTGAAGTTGAACCAGAGTTTTCCCCAATCGCTTGGCCTTTTTGATTGGGGTGAGCATCGAGGTGCTGTCAAACATGTTCTGGTAGGCGTTAGAAATATCTTGCTCAACTTCGCTGCACCTTACACACAATTGTGCCTGTTCAACAATCAGGTGGTCTTGCGCCTTTTTGAGGTCGGTAATGTCTTCAGTAGCCTTCCGGTGCAACTCAACTTGTGCTGCCTTCAGCAGATTGATTTCTTGTAACTTCTCCTCTACTAACTGCATGCGGACCTGGTGCGACTCCTCTGCTTCCTTCTGCAACTTCGCAACAGTTTTCCTAGACTGAACATAGCCCTCAGTCAACTCTGTCTACCTTGCCACCAACTCCAATGCGGTGCCATGCTGCAACTCGACCAACGCTGCAGCAGACAGTTTGTTCATATCCAACATCACACTCTGGATCAGGTACAGCTGCTGGTGCACTTCTTCATTGCTGACGTCAATCATAGTCGGGGGAACTTGCATGTTCCTAACCTGGGGCTTAGTGTTGATCAATAGGATGTCCTTCAGTAAAGGTCTCACCAATGGTTGCTTGGAAACAATGTAAAAAATGGACTCTAATCTACTTCTTACTGCACCAAATTATTCGTGGTTAGATTCGTGGATCACCGTAGTAGCAGCGGTAGATGAATCTGCGATGGTGTTGATAAGCCGCTGCAGCTGGTCTTCCATCCCCATTTTGGAACCACTACCGGCCTCATACTCCTGCCACCACTTAGTGCGTGTCTCCTCCCGCATCCTTTGTGCGATATCTTCGAGATCTGTCGATGACTCGTTGTCGGAGTCATGGGTACTCAATTTCGACGGGGCAGGGTCTTCAGGGATCTCTGGGGGTAGTTCTTTATCTAACTCCTCTTGACTCACCGGGACGCGCCAGTTCCCCAACCAATCTTACACAATAGCATCCAACTCTTCTGTGGTGACCTTATAAGGAAATGGTAGCCATTGTCGATCGGGATCCCTCCTGGCCTGAATATGAATGGAGTGGGGTCCAATAGCAAATCAAAGGATCCACTGATACTTAACCACGACGTAGGGAGAAAATCTAGGAATGAAAACATCGATATTCTGTAGCGCTTCCCAATAGATCCATAAATGAATAGCGCAGTCGGTTTGGTTACTGGGTTCTTCAACCCACCGGAGGTTCTGATAATGGGCATTGCGACAAACCTTGACTACCTCAACCACCATTGGTTGGTAGTCCTTCGGTTCCATCCACGTAACAAGAGCGATGAGAATCAAAATCCAACTATAACAAAAAGGCTACCTCGTTTGAGTAGCAAGCACATCCTCAAGCAACTGATTCAACAGAAATAAATACCAATTCATTTGTACCCCCTCGACACATTTCTGGGCACATGCGACAACCCCCGAATTGCATTGGACGGGTCGATTACCACGGACAACCTTGTTGGCCAAAATTTTTGCGCCAATGTGCACCGTCTGTGAATTGATACTGTGAATGCAATAAGCACGACCATCCCTTTATAACCTGAAGCACTCCTTCAGCCACTTTGCAAGTCGCTTATCAATATGTCTCCCACGAATATATTGCGTTGGGTCCTCCCCAACCTTAGGCAAACCAGTAATAATGGCAATCAAATCGATAGTGACAGGGATTGGCGTATTCAACCAAAGAGTTCCTCCATGGAAGCATGCCAACAATTGCTTCACACATGCATGTGCTTCATTCAAACTGCCAAAATGGGGCATATTGATGAGCCCCAACAACCCAGACTTCTCTAATCCACTAGCCCATGGTTTCGAAATGCGTTGAATGGGATCACCAGGCGTCATATTGACAGATTCATATGGCTCATCTTGGACATATTTAAGAAAAGGCAGGTCATGGTCGTCGAACTTGAGCCTGATCAACACAGGGATGATGTCACCTGAGCATGTCATCCCTTTCGGCAGCGCTGGCAACTTGGGCGGGTACTTTTGATTCTTTGAAATCTGTTGTGGCTTAGCTCCTAGATGCGTAGGAGCAACGTAACCCAAAATATAATTTACCGAGACACCCTGAGGTGCCACGGACTCAACAAATCCTAAGCTCGACGACCCAGTCTGTGCAGTACCTTCTCCGCGCACCTTCGCAGATGTGTGAGTTTTCCTCTTCTCTGGCGGCATAGGATTGGGTCTCTGCATCTGCCACTTTCACTTCATGATGGATGATGAACCCACTGGCATACTCATGACTTCAGCTTCCACAGCCGTGGGATGAATAGGAGATTCGTATTCACTCAAAATTTCAATAGCGTCAAGTCCGCTCAACATCCCTTACTCCTCAAAGCCTAAAAATTTGCTCAACAAATCGAACTATACTGCACTCAACACTCTGCTCAATACTTGCACATAATTCTCCTTCTATCTCTACTCTTCGCAACTGAACAATGCCATCCAATGCATCCGCATGGTGTTTTATAGCCACCTCCAATTCCAAATCCATCATTATTGCCAAATCGGGTAGTAATGACGCCAAATCCGCTGACGATATAATGCTTCTAACGGTTGGATCATCCATTAATGTGGGTCACGTCATCATCAATTTTTTTTTTCAAACCTCAAGTGGTGCACATCGTCGACCCCATTCTATAGGGATTCAAGCAACTCTCGGTGATGATTTTCGGCAACATGGCGCCATCTAAGTGTTGTAACTGAATTGCACCACCAGATGTAATGGAATGAACTAGATAGGGACCTAACCAGTGTGTTTGTAACTTACCCAGATGCTTGATAAACTTACTGTCATATAAGAACACCAAATCTCCTGTCGCAAACTGTTTATGCTTAATATGGCTATCATGCCATGCCTTCTGTCGATCCTTCGCAACTTGTTGGTGGAAGCCTGTGATGAAACAATCTTCTTCAAGATGAATCAACTGCGCAACATGTTCTTCTAATAGCGCTGCATCATCCATACCCGTCACTGCGGCAATGCAAAAGATAGGAATGATATACTCCATAGGCATGACTACCTCTTGCCCATAAACCAACTTAAATGGTGTCTGACCTGTTAGCCGTTTGCAAGTAGTGCGATAGCCCAAAGAACTGCAGAATTTTTTTAAGTCCTAGTCTTCACGGTTAATGTTACATACCTTGGTCAGTGCTGTCTCCAAAATTTTGTTGAAGGCCTCAACGGTACCACTTTCCTGCGGATGGTAGGGTGTACTCTTCTTATGCTGTATTTGAAGCTCTTCAGTTAGTGCTTTTACTGTCTGATTGACAAAGTGACTGCCCTGGTCACTCATCAGGATTCTAGGACACCCAAATCGTGTTAGCATGTTCTAAAAAATAAACCGAGCTGTTGTTGCAGTGGTACAATCAATGACAGGTGCAACTTCCACCCACTGAGTCAGGTAATCAGTTGCAATAATAATATAGCGGGTTCCAGTGCGCTTACCTGGCGGATTGATAGGACACACAAAGTCGACATCCCATTTATCAAACGGTTGCAGAGTCACCTGCGACACTAGTGGCATTTCATCCCTCCGTGATGGTTTACCAACCTGTTGGTAGACATCACAGCTCCTTGCATAGTCTGTGACATCATTATGCAACATAGCCCAGCACACAACACTTGTTGTGTAGTAGAGTGGCCTCCATAGTGACCTCCCGTGATTCCAACATGCGCTTCTTCTAGAATGGGACCTTGCTCATGCGGTAAGATGCACCATCGCAATATTTCATCCGGTCCAAGTTTATATAACTGCACAATAATTAGTTGAAAATCGGAGGATTTTACGGCCAGCTGTTTCTTTTGGCTAATTGACATGTCTGTTGGGGCGACACCAGTAGACAAAAACTGAACAACTGGTGCATAGTGATCATCTGCGACTTCAACTTGGAACAATTGTGCATCTGGAAAGACATCGTCAATATTGGTTGGTTCTTCACCATTCTCAACACGTGATAGATATCCAGGCCAACATTCAATCGTCCTGGCTATACCACTATTTCAAAATCAAAATCTTGGAACAAAAGCAACCACCTATAGATTCTCCCCCCCAACACAGGCTTATTGACTAGGTATTGCAAAGCAGAATGATGAGTGAACATCTTGAAATTTCCACCCAACAGATAGTGCCTGAACTTTTGCAGAGCATAAATCATCACACCAGGCCTTCCCTTTCAGTCCTGGTATAATTTTGTTTGGCAAATGATAACTTTCTACTAGCATATGCTATTGGATGATCCAAGTCACCTTCACCTGGCTGCGCAAGAACAACCCCTAGCATAGTAGAAGAAGCATCAACATGCACATAAAATTATTTATTCCAATCGAGGAAAACTAGTATTGGTGTAGAGGCCATCTTGGCCTTCAGGGTGTTGAAGCTTCCTTGACATTCCAGAGTCCATTCAAATGCAACGTCTTTCTTTAGCAACTTTTCCATGGGCGTAGTAATCGCAGTGTAACCTCTGATAAACTTGTGATAGTAGCCCGTATGTCCCAGTGTCACGCGGAGCATTTTTACATTCGTTGGCGGTGGTAAACTAAGGATCAGTGCAATATTCGCTGGATCAACCAATAGACCTTCTTTGCATACAGTTTGCCCAAGTAGTATGCCATAGGGTGCGAAGAAAATACATTTTTTTGAATTCAATGTAATTTGATGCTGCCTGCACAGTTCGAGCATCAATCGTAGATTGTCCAGATGGTCTTTAACTAGGCCATAGACGGTCCAACCATCCATATATATCTGCAGGAATTTCTGAATAAAATCTTTAAATACCACAACAACTACGCGGGAGAATATAGCAGGTGCATTCTTCAACCCAAATGGCATGACGGTATATTGGAAATAGCCCCACTCGGTGACAAATTTGGACTTATGGTGGTCCTCCTTTGCAATCTAGATCTTGTGGTATCTTGAAAATCCATCTGTGAAAGAATATACCTCTTGTCCGCCTACGCCTTCCAGGACTTCATCTATAAAAGGGGTTGGGAACGGATCATGCACACATGCATCATTCAACTTTATTAGATCGACACAAATGAGGATTTCACCAGTATTCTTATCTTAGACCACCATTGGGCTTATCCACTCTAATTCTTCTACAGGTTCAATAATTCCAGCGTCGATCATCCTATCGATCTAAGCTTTCACGCGATCCTTATACCACGGGTTAAATCTATACAGCCTTTGGCATACTAGTTTTGCATCTAGCTTGAGTGGAATCTTCATTTCCCCTAAATCATCGAGTATCCCCTTCATTTCTAAGAATAGCGTTGGAAAAAGGTCCTGGAATTCATGTAGTAGATTTGTGACCTTGGCCATCGTCTCTTCGCCCCAATAGTCTCTGACATTAGAAAATTTTGGATTTTCTACTGACCCAATGTTAACTTTTCGGATCCTCAGTGGCTGGTTCATCGAGTCTGTTGGTATGTCAGGAGCTGCGACACCATGGCTTCCTTTGGAATCTAGAATAGTAACATTTCGTAGCTCGTCATCATCTTCAGGTTCCCCAGACAAGTTGTAGCATGTCATCATGGATTGGATAGAGCAATGCACATGAGGATCAACATGGTATGCAACAGGGATGAATTTCAATACTACGTCGTGGATAATGTGCAAAGAATTACATACCTTGGGGTTGGAATCCTGGAAGCTAAGCGTTTTCACAAAACAAACTGACAACTCCTCCCAAGTGGTAATGGTTCTGTGCAATTCTGCTACCACATACCAGGACCATGGCATCTCTTCTAGAGTGTGAACAAAAGCATGAACCCACTCATCCCTGGGTCGTGATGTCCATAATGTCTGACATTCAATCAAATGCTGGGCGGTGTCATTTTGTCCATCATACCTCCCAGCACGATAGACCTCTATATCGCCAAAGTGGACCATCATCAACCTCAAGCATTGCTCCCAGTCATGGATCGTTTGCTTGTGTGTCGCCCACCATTGAGCCGGAGTAGCCTTCAGTGCTACATTAAGAGATAGTATCCTTTGCGGTTCAAACACCTTTTATTAAATTCTTGGAAGAACTCAGATAGTCCCGAAAATCCTTCATAAATGGGTAACTTGACAGTCTCAGTCGCAATATGTTGGAGAGACTGTGAAATCAACCCACATTTTCTAAATGACACCTCATGCAACCGACTCTACCAATTTTCCAGAGCATCGTCAGAGTCAGAGGACGCGGAACTTGCGCTGCGCCATCCATGTTCGCCATTGATAGTAGGTTGGATATAGTCCTTGGAGATGTTATAAGAATGATCCCAACTTCTCTCAACTTCCTCCTTTACAGGTTTGATATATCGCAGTCCTTCCTGAGGGTCCATAGGAGAAATGACCTTGACATCCTGGTTTTTAAATGTCATAACACGTTTTTTGAAGTTGATAACTGCCATGCTATCATTAGCCCATCCAATTACTAGCAGCGCAAGATAGGAACCACCATCTCCTACAACTTCTATGACATTAAATTCAACACATTTTTTCATACCTTTAATGTCGACAACCAAGTTTAAAACATGACCAATGGGATGAACCTTCACCTGGTTTGCTAAACACAGCTGCACCGGTGACCATCCCAACGTTGGATTCCCCATCAATTTCTAGGTTTGCTTTATCAGGATGTTTACATCTGATCCAAGGTCCAAAATGACAGAGTCAACCTCATAATCCCCAATCTGGACATTCATCCTCATCTCCTTGTCGGCCTTCCTTTTTTGCAAGGAATTCACAGTGGAATCCTTCACTGTCTTATCCGAGAGGTGCAATAATGCCTCGAGCTGGAAAAGGGCATCCGAGTCCCTTGCCAGCGAGAGACATCTCTCAAAGAACTTATGCAGGGTGCCATACTGCCGCGATGGTCCCGCCTCTGCAGATGGATCGAAAGCAAATGGCATATCAACAATTGGTAACTTACCCGAATTTCTCTCGATATCGTTCTTTGCATCGAAGAAGGTATCTTTCTCTGTCGCAATATCAAATGCGACCTTATTATTACTAGCAAGCCGAACTTGTAGCCATGGTCCATCATCCCCAGTTGTCACACCAACACGAGTGACAATCCCAACATCATCGTCCTTCATCCATGGCTAAGCTTGAATAGTGGCAACTGTCGATCTCTGGTTCAAAGGCGGGTTCTGATTCAATGGTTGATTCATTGGTTGGTTCTGTGCCTGAGGTGGGTTCTGAGTCTAATTCTATGGTGGGACCTAGTTCTGCATTATCAGCTGGTTCTGCACTTGGAATGCAAGCTGATTCTACGCATTCTGTAACTGGGGAATTTGTCCTGCCTGCCATTTTGTGATCAAGTGAGGGAAACTTTGATTCACGACCTCATCCTCCCTCATGGCTGAATCCTCCTCCTCGACCTCTGAATCCTCCGTGGAATCCTCCTTAGACTCCTCCTTGCTGAAACTGTGGTTGGGCCATTTGTTGCTGCTGGACATATTGCGCGGCTTGAACATATTGTGGCTGATTATACTGCAGTCGCTGTGTCTGGTTATACTGTGGCTGTACCACCATCTGCGGTTGTGGTACGAACTGCGGCTGCGTCATAAAGTGTTGCTGTGGTGGCACAGAAACAAATTACAACAGAGGTGGTGGTGTATACGGTACCTGTGCTGTTGGTTGTACTACTTGCGGTTGTGCTTGTGCTGTCCGGGGGTCCTCTCCTTTCACAAAGTACAAATCGTATGTTCTTTCCTGAAGCAAATCATAAGCGTGGTAGTTTTTGTCGTCATGTCCATCTGACGGACAAAACGTACGGTACAAAATTTTAGCCTTGGTAACCATCTTCTGCATATAATCACAGTTCTCGTGTCAATGCCCATAGACTTGGCAGATGCGACACCATGGTGCACCAACACCACTCAACTGGCTCAGTGCTCCTGACAGAAAATAGTTCTGAAAAGTCAGACAAGTATACTTGGTATGTTCGTTAGCATGGAAATGGGTCTACGAAATATCATCATAATCTTCCTTAGCCTTTTTGATGTCTTGCAATTGCAGCATTAAATTGGCCAATTGTGCCTAAATTTGATTCATTCCAACGGCGGTCTCCCCTACTGGCGATGCTTCCAATTTCATTGCGGTTTCTAGAGCCTCGCTCTGTGTCACAATATTTTGTTACATTAATGGTTGCTGAATATGTGGGACAAGCGCTGTGATAAACCGTTCTTTATGCTGAACATCGCTCATCTGAAAACTGACCTGAGCCATCAATGTTTTAAATCGGTGATCGAAATACCAAATTGTTTCATTGGGGAATTGTTTGATCTCTTTCAATTCAGTAATGTACTGATCTTTGCATTTCATCTTCTTAAATTCCTCGAATAGCCCTGTTCTGATCTCGTCCAGTGTCTTTGCAGTACCTCCCTGAGGCACCCGTGTGAATCTCATAAACCATTCCAATGCGTGGCCCCTCAGAGTAGTGGCTAGCTGACTTTTCTTGACATCATCATTAATAGTTTGTTGAGCAGTCCAGATCGCTTCACATAAGAATTAGCACTGCTCCGGACCGTTGGTGCCATTTCCATTGAATATTGGCAATTTCATTTCGTCTCCTGCCATTCTGGACTTTCTTCCTCCTGCTGGTGCTCTATTACTAGAATGTTGCTGACACGTCAGGCAATTCGACGTAGAATGCACGTTCCTTCCTTGTGGTGGAGTAGTGCGTGGAGGAGTAGACACGTTACTGCTGGGGTTCGATCCTGTCAGTATTCTAGCTGTAGCCTAGGCCTGTATGTCCTCGTCGTCACAAAAAGGTTGCTTCATCCTGTGTGGCCGTTCTTCATGGTATCGCACTTCGTCTTTAGTAGGACCTTCTACTGTCCTCTACCTATTTTCTTGAAACCTTGCTCCTCCCCTCGTACAACCACTTGTTTCTTCGACGACCTTTACATTCTGACCAGAACTCATTCCCATCTACCCCTTATTCCCTTATGCATTTCCCCCCTTTCTGTCGTGATGCCTACATCCCCCACACACCAGAGTTCCACTACTCTTGGTCCATATTTAGGATACCCTTTTCATAGACTAGTTGATTAATCGACAGTTGTAGCGACAATAGGAACCTTCCACGAGGTCCACTGAAAAACTCTCTTTCTGCCTCACTAAAATATTTATTAGTATCAACATCAAACTCAGTGATGTATCCTTCTAAGATACTATCCATTCATACCTCAACTGCCCGTGATGCCTTGTTGTTGGTTTCTTGTAGTGCTTGAATTAATTCTAGGGTCCAGGATGTCGGCTCTCCGCCTGGAAAGTTTTTCTTCCGCTTAGCAAACTTTGCCAAACATTCATGCAAGAGCACATGGAATGCAAAAAAGAACCATTCATGAGGACTGTCGTGGATATATCTATCCAACCAGAGTCCCGTCGACAGCTTAGGATTCCGGTTTTCAGCTTCGATAAACTCCCACAACTTCATTTCAAACCATCCCTTGATATCTGATCGAGTCGGATGCCAGAACATATCCCCCTCCTAATTGCGACTCGGTCCTGGCAACAGAACCATTTGTTGGCAAAGCCCACCAACAAAGCTTCATCGACAGGCGTTCCAGCTCTGTTGACAGCCTACAGCACAATCTCCTTGAGCACCGGCCCAGACAGGTTTTAACCTGCTCGACAACGTCTGCGGAGCAGATGAGGTCTCACCCGAGTCGTTCAAGGGAGATCTGTTAGAACCGAGTTTCCGACAGTGGGGAAGGAGGATATGGGGATCCGATGGAGGGAGATCATAACTTATTCAATCCTCATACAGTATCAAAATATTTCAGCATTATTCAAGGAACATCATAGCGCATCAAGCATAAATTATAAAAACTTAAAACCAATAGATCACATTGATATAGTAGGAAGAGGCTAAATCATATCTATAACATGTCATTTCAACAAAACAGAGCCACAACATCACAATAGAGCTGGAACAATAGACAAGGATTGAGCCATACACATCGCATCATATATTAATCTTGCGCAAATATGCTACATTACATAATCCTTCTCCACAACCGGAGACAACATACATCATAAAGAAGTCCAGATAAAATCGCAGTCAAGGCAAGAAAACCTCCATAAGATAGATCGCACCAGATCGTATCCCTTACAATTGCGCATGCAATACAATTGTTCACAACTGCTCATAGATGACGCTCTATCTCCATCTCTCTATGTCCCTATGACTCTAAAAAATGGATCTATAAATAGGATTATGCATTTACATCAAGGGTCCACTAATAATTGACTTCTAATTGCTACTGACCTATTGCAACAAAAGTTGGTCAAAATATACATAAAATATTACAAAATGGTTATTTTCCCGCTTATCGCGCCAATCTGCCCTTGCGTGGTACCGCGTGAGCTTGCGCAACTACCTCGATGCTGCGCAACTCACTTGTCCAAAACCCCTTTCCAACAAGGACTGATAATGGAAAGTAATATGTGAACAAGAATTTACAACAACTTTGTGAGGAGTTTGGCATCCAAATGCAACACTCAACTCCCTACACACCACAACAAAATGGTGTGGTAGAGAGGAAAAATAGATCTCACAAAGAGATGGAAACTTGCATGATAGAAGTGAGGGAACTTAATCCCAAGCTATGGGCTGAAGTCATCAGTTGTGCTTCTCACATTCAAAATAGAGCCTTCCAAAAATCAATGAAAGGAATGGCACCTTACGAGGCATGGTTTGGTGAAAAACCAAATGTCTCAAATTTTATGATATTCGGGACAAAAGCATGGGCAAGAATCCCTTCAGAGAAGAGGAAAGCCTTGCAACAACAAAGCAAGGAGTGTCTCATGGTTGGATATGGTGAGGAAACAAAAGGGTACAATCTCTTTGACACATCTACTTGCAAAACATTTGTTGAAAGAAGTGTCAAATTCGAAGAAGAGCCAATTCCTGATTTCGAACTTGCACCGGGGGATTGCTCCTCTCCTCAACCATTCAAAGATTTAAGTGATGACACATGCTCTATTTTTTCTGATAATTCTGATATAAATGTTGCTTAATATGATATTTCTGTAGATGACTCACCATCAATTTTCAAATGGGCTGAAAAAATTGTGCAAGTAGTTGGGGAATTGGCAGGAAATCCCCAAGAGCCTAGGAAAACTAGATCACAAACTAGTAAGGCTTCTTTTGCAAGTGATAGTGCTCTTGCTGAGCACTATTACATGCTGATTAGTTCTTATCCTCAGACATATCAGCAAGCTTGTACAGACCCAAGATGGAAATCAGCAATGGAAGATGAGCCTCAGTCCCTCCAAGAGAACAATACATGGGAATTGGTTCCCCTTCCTCCCAAGAGGAAAGTTGTTCAATGCAAATGGGTCTTTCGGACCAAAAACTATTCTTATGGTTATGATATAAAACATAAGGCTATATTAGTGGCTAAGGGCTATTCTCAAGTCCATGGAGTTGATTACATAGAGACCTTTGCACCAGTTGCAAAGCTGGACTCAATTAGACTAGTTCTTGCACTGACAGCTAGTAAGTGTTGGGAAGTTCACCACATGGATGTAAAGAGTGCATTCTTGCATGGTGAGTTACAGGAGGATATATATATGCAGCAGCTTGAAGGTTTCCAGGAGGATCCTTCATTGGTATGTAGGCTGAAAAAATCACTGTATGGACTCAAGCAAGTCCCCAGGGCTTGGTATGTAAAAAGGATGCTTTCTTGCTTTCAATTGGCTTCACAAGATGCAAATCATACCCTAATGTGTATTTGCAGAAAAATGGTGTTAATTTGTAGGTCATTGTTCTTTATGTTGATGATATTCTTATTACAGGTTGCTTCACCAATTTAATTGGCCAAATTAAGAGCTCTTTGCAAAGTGAATTTGCTATGATAGACCTAGGATTGCTAAGGCAATTTTTGGGCTTGGAAATTGAGCAAAATGGTAAGGGAATCATGCTGAGTCAGAAACAATATGCTTCAGACCTGATAAAGAATTTTAATATGGCTGATTTTAAGGCAGCCAAGTCTCCCTTTATTTATGGTTTCAAAATGCATGAATTTGGCAATTCCCCAATGGTGGATATCACACTCTACAGGCAACTAGTGGGAAACTTGCTCTACCTCACTCATACAAGACCTGATTTGTCTTATGCTGTGGGTGCTATAGAAATACATATGCACCAGCCACATGAGTTCCATTGGAGGGCTGTAAAAAGAATCCTTCAATATGTCCAGGGAACCAAGAAATTCTGGGTGCACTACACAGCTAGTTTTTCACTTCAACTAGCTCGATTTTCTGATTCAGATTGGGGCAGTGATCCAACTGACAGGAAGTCAACATCAGTTTTTGTTTTCATGTTTTCTGAAGGTCCCATTTTCTGGTCAAGTAAGAAACAACACACCATCTTACTTTCATCAACAGAGGCCGAATACAGGGAAGCAGTCAATGCTGCAACTCATTGTGTTTGGTTGCAGGGAATTCTCCGGGAGTTTGGTGTCACAATTGACTCTCCAACCAACATTTGGGTGGATAATCAGAGTGCCATAAAGATATATACTGATCCAGTACAGAGGTAGAGGACAAAGCACAGAGAGATACACGTGCATTACATTTGGGGCTTAATGCATGACAGGGTGATCTCACTGCAATATTGCCCATCCATCGAGCAAACTACTGACATTTTTACTGAGAAGACCTTAACTTACCTGAGATATTTGCTTGGGGTGAGTGAGGGATGGTAATTTTCTGTTATATTATTGCAGGTCCAGCCCCATGTCCATTCTTGAGGGAAGGTTTTTCCCATGAGGTTTTCTTTCTTTCCTCGGTTCACATGGACAAATAAAAGTTGTAATTTCTGAATTATGTATTTGAGGTGACTTGAGCCATTGTTAGCAAGGCCTTCATCATTTTGTGAGCATAATTAGTTTTTGTATTAAGGGAGGGATTTGTACATGTGTCAATGTGAGAAATAACCTCAATCCCCCCTAGGTGGACCAATGGAGAATAGCTGGAACATCACATGTGAAAGGTGATTATTACTTGCCATATTATTATCGTACATCATTTATAATACAATGGACAAATTTGAGTGGCTCTGGAAGCCAATTGGAGTTGTACATGTGTCAATGTGAGAAATAACCTCAACCCCCCCTAGGTGGACCAATAGAGACCCAAATCAGTCCAAACAAACTTTAATTGATGTGTGAGTGTTGGTGAGGTGTCCTGGGTCATTAAAGACTCCAAGGCATGTGTGGGTGAGAAGATAGAGGCAAGTGGGGTGCTCTAGGTGGTAATAAATGCTCTTAGGAGAGCTAAAATAGGCCAGATACACCCCTAGTGCACTTACTCAAACGAGGGCCCCACAAATATGGGAGGTAGCGCTCCAATGCAATAATGAGGGAGCACATGGGCTAGGTTGACCAAACCAAGTGCTGTTAAAGGTGTGAATAGGCCAAAATAACCAGATATATTGCTGGATTAACTCTCCTAAGTCTAAACCATAGGACATCAATGAATTTTAGGAAAATCAAGTTAGCCTAAGGTCTAAACTATATACTAAGGATGTATTAATATTCCTACAACCTCCCTTAATCCAAACTTAGTACAATTTAGTGATTTGAGGCCTTGGCAACTAAGGCACAAGTCACCCTTTTACAAATTTTATTAATCCATGTAACAGAGGTAAGGAGGAAAACCTCATGGGAAAAACCTCACCTAAAAATGGATTATGAAACAGAAACAAAATATACATATACTTCCAAACTAAAAAATGTCTGGAGGAATCTTCTTCTTGGGAAGAAGTGGAATGTTCTCAATCAACTTAGGAACAGCTGCATAATGAATCCTTAGACCATGTAGAACAACTGCAATGCATTGATGGGAGAGCAAATGGTACTCTTCAGATTTGAACTTCGAACCACCAGGTGAGTAATTCGAGCCAAACAAAATGCCATGCCTGGAAGAGACTATAAATGCTTGAGAATAGGTGACCCTAAGCGATTCATAAGGATCTTGACGCATCAACTTCGAATGAAGGTTGTAATCAGTTGCAAGAATGTGGAACACGAGTCCCAAATGTGCCATTGTGATGGCAAAGGATTATCCATCTTCATATGAACTTGAAGGACCTCTACTAATGATGGTGGAGGGATATATGGGAAAAATAGTGTGAAGCAATGAGAAATTTTCACTTGACATCCAAACCTCTCCATTTTTTGAACCAATTCTCTCATGTGAAGAAAACCCATCTTCTAGAGAAGGCTCGCTATGGACATCAACTAGAAATACACCTTGCCCATTCGTAACAAAAGACATAGAGGAGAAGGGTGAAAGTAAATCTTCAGTAGTAGTGATGGCAACAACTCGTATGCTCTCTTCATGAAACATAGCTTCTTGACAAGGAGAAGAAGCCATAGAGGAAGAAACTTGAGCTGGATCATTTGCTGAATCTTTGGCTACTTCTTCTTCTTCCTTTTGAACAACTTCTTGAGAAATGCATGAGGCCGAGATCATAGGAAGAACACATAAGGAGGTGCCCATTTTCTTGCTCTCCATATAGCTCACATCTTCTTGCTGCATGCCAAGAGATTTATCTATATTTCTCCAAAGCTCGAATGGGTAATCAACAGAATCAAGGATGTAGTGCATTATAGGAGGTATAGCTAGACACATAGTTCCATAGGCTCTATCATTGTCACTAAGCCAATCATACTTCTCTTGACAGGACTTTGTTTCTCTCACAACACCAATGGACACATCATAGAGACATTTCATCTTGAGATATGCACACATCTTCGACTTCCATTCAAAATAGTTGAATGGGGAAAGGAGAGGAACAACTTCCGAATCCATGAAGTTGTTGTAGAAACCTGCAATGAAAAACACTCACATAAACTGGAAATATGCCCTAAACAACAAATCAACCTCACAGGATTTGTTGCAGCTCCATCCAGCTCTGATACCATGTGATAAATGCATCTCAAACTAGATCTAGGAGCTAGAACATTTTCACCATCAAAGTTCTTGACAAAACATGCAAGAGAAAACAAAGAGACAAAAAATAGTTCGAAAAACACATGAAAGGTGCTGATTACTTGTCATATTATTATCTTACATCATTTATAATACAATGGACAAATTCGAGAGGCTCTGGAAGCCAATTGGATTTGTACATGTGTCAATGTGAGAAATAACCTCAATCCCCCCTAGGTGGACCAATGGAGACCCAACTCAGCCCAAATAGACTCAAATTGATGTGTGAGTGTTGGTGAGGTGTGCCGAGTCATTAAAGACTCCAAGGCAGGTGTGGGTGAGAAGATAGAGGCATGTGGGGTGCTCTAGGTGGCAATAAATGCTCCTAGGGGAGCTAAAATAGGACAGATACATCCCTAGCGCACTTAGTCAAACCAGGTCCCCACAAATCAAGGAGGTAGCACTCCAATGCATTAATGAGGGAGCACATGGGATACGTTGACCAAACCAGGCGCTCTTGTAGGTGTGAACATGCCAAAATAACCAGATATATTGCTGGATTAACTCTCCTAAGTCTAAACCATAGGACATCAATGAATTTTAGGAAAATCAAGTTAGCATAAGGTCTAAAATATATACTAAGGATGTATTATTGCTCCTATAGTAGTGGTATGAAACTGTATGGTGTTATAGACTCAACAAAATAAAGCAAAAATAATGTAATAACTAGAATTTCAAAGCAAAATGCAACTATTATGCCAATTTTTCTTTTCTTTTCTTGTAAATGAAAGCTAATGAATTTAAGCTAAGTATGAGAAACTAAAAGACTTTTTAAACAAATTTTTGAATTTTTTCTTGAAAAATAACCAAAAGAACACTAGATGCAAGCTAATGTAAAAAGTATTAAATATTTTTGTCCTTTCTTTTCAAAAAACTTAAAAAATGATAATGCAAGTGAATGCAAACTTGAGCAAGTTTGAAAAATCTAAACATATACAAGAAAATGATGCAAGCAGATCCTATAATGACACACTCCACCTAGGCAAGATAAAATGGCACAAAATCAAACTTGGTGGAACTATCAAACTTAAAAGCTTACTAGATCCATAAAAGGGAGAAAGAGAAACTCAGACTACAAACAATAGTGCAAAGCATAAAATGTTCCTAAGGACTGATCAATTACCTATAACACAAGCCTTCAGACCCAAAATCCAAGTAAGAGGACCAACAAAATTCACAAATGAAGAAATTCAAACAAAAAGATCCTAAGAGCTTGAAAGATCAAGAAAAATGTGAGATGTATAGACCTAAGATTTACAGAATCATGTCAGAAACAGGACCTACACAAGCCTCTGAGAATTCACCAAGACAGAGACAAGCAAAAACCCTATGAACTCAGAGAAAGCTACAGGAACACACGATTGTTATAAAGACAACTCGCATGTGACACATGACTATCCAAAATGCAACCGACATATAAAAGGTGAAACACATGACTGTCAACAAGATAACCCGCGTGTACTGCTAATTTTTTTTCAAAGATAAAAGGACTAGTAGATAGGTGCTGAACAAGCCAAACTAAACATCAAAGGAAAAAAGCAAAAAAATCACACCCAGAATAAAAAAGAGGAAATATTGGTAAGGAAACCTAAAGGGAAGGATCCACAATAGGCTAGACTCCCCAGTGGAGTCACCAGTTCTGTTGTTCAGGAAAACACACCTTTATAACCTAGGGTCTCTGGGGTTACCAACTTACTAAGCTAGACTTGTAGATAATCAAGTATGTAGAAATTGAAATATGAATAGGAAGAAAATGGAAAAAACATGGTTGATGACGGTTGATCCTAGATTTTTCTTCTCCTCTTGCAGTTGCTTCCATAGCTTCCATGGATTTCTCCAATCACCTACAAAGAACAAGCTCTTCCTGAAAATATCTTATATATATATATATATATATACCAATGGTTAATGAAATACATATTCATAATGAAATAATGAAAATAATTCATGATCCATCATATACAAGAGTGCACAATATTGGAAGAAGAAACTTTCTTTATTAATAAACAAAGATGGTGAGATTACAACCCAACTTCTGAAATAAGGACTCCTCTACAAATCGAGGAAATTCAGTTCTGTTGCTCCAAGATGTCTGAAGGCATACCACTAGAATAATTTTTCTCTTCTAAGAATGATTGATTAGGCCCATCCCATGGCCTCTATTTATACATGAAGGAAATAGAGAGGTTTCAATGGTTGAGACAATTGAGATAGTTATGATTAGGGACTCAACTGATCTTGACTAATCATGTTTTATATTTTTTAACTTTGAATTAAGGTACACACGAGTATTTATATATGCAATTCACGTATGACACACTCCTTGCTTTAAGGAAACCCGCGCGTTCAATGTACGCGTGAGTTGCAATGCAGATACTCGTGTGTGACACGCTGGTTGCTATGAAAATAGTCGCATGTGCAACCCTAATGTCCTAACAAAAATATATTCAGCTGGTCAAGAGATGATGTATCAATAGTCATTCCCATCTATAGTGTTTTGGCTACTTCAATCCAGTTTGTCCTTTTGTGTCCCGACATATTGGATGTCAGTACTCGGACGAAGAAGTGCCATTTTACATGATAACAACCGGTACTTAGGAAAGTTTGGGAAATGGAGTGAATAATGATCATATAGGCCACAAACTGCACATGGGTGGTTGGTTCAGGGTGATTTGTTCTTCACCGCATGTATGGTTGGTACGTTGACAATTGGAACGTCATCGGTCTCGACTACAGTGTGCATGTGGGTGTGAAGCATAGGAAAATCAGGACAATGTTGTGTCGCATGGCCTTGGACATCGCATAGAGCACATGTAAGAGGAAGAGTGGATCTGCCATCGTTTTGGCCGTCTTTCCCCCAGTCTTTGTGGAAGGAGGGGGAGCATCTATAGAGATAGAAGTAGTCATTTTTGTACCAGGAGGTGGGTTCGACATCGTCTCAATAGGTTGGATAGGATTCAACACAATATGGGAATTCGGGGGAGGGGTAGGTGGATCCAAGTACCACATAGGAATACCCAAAGTGAAACCAGGTAGGTTGAGAGTAGCCATGATGGGATTACTCATGATGTTGTATGATGAAAAGAGGAAAGGAATCGTGTGGACAGGGAATGAACCCCAATAATTCCCCGAGCTATGATGTTGAGGTTGTGACTAAGGTTGCGATGAGGTTGGAATGCAAGTAGATGTTATAGTGCACAAATCTGATATATTAGTCAACAAAGGGGGAGGTGGTAAGGACAAAAATGTGTATGCCATAGGAGTGCTGACAAATAAGCCAAGGTCAGTGGTAGACAAGGAAGGTATGGAAACGCTGTCGATGGTAGTGTCGATAGTAGGGAGGACATGTTCTGGTGTAGTCGGTCCCTTTGGATCATAGTATGTTAGCTGGTCGATGGTCGTGATATTCCCATCATGGGGGAACATCAAGAGTCAAAATATGGTAGAGGAAACGACCCACTTTGCATGCATATAACTACGTCCTAGAAGGAGGTTGTAATCAAGTTGGGAGTTGACAACCTCAATATCAATCAACATTGTTTTGTCAGATAACTCAACAGGGACATTCGTGAGAATGCCTTGGGGTTGAGCAACATGACCATATAGGCGTGAAGAGCAGTAGAAGAAGGTTGAAGAGTTGGGGATCCAAATTTTTGTGAAACAAAGGTTGACATAACACATATGGATTCCCCCTAATCAATGATTCATTGATGAATAACCAAATTTCAAATCGTGACCGAAACATGGAAGGCAATTGATGAGGGAATCCAGGGTTCTTTTTGATCCAGGTCAAAGGTGATCAACCTAGATTCAGAGGGATAGACGACACCTATCACATATAACAATGATTTGCATTGTGAAGGACAAGCTTTGAGAACTTCTAGAGTGGAAAAGGCCGAGGGAGACTGGGACAAGTCGTTGACTATACTGTAATTAAGCGCGACTTTGGCAATGTCATTGTTTGCAACGTGACGCAAAGGGAACCCCATTCCTTTGGAAGTACCATCTGTGGGGGGTATCAAAAAATGGAAATACATATTTGAAGTGGTGGAGGTAGATGTCACAGAGGGGTTAACAGTTTCCGTGGTGGATCCATAATGGTTTCATTGAGTTCGTAGGTTGACATTAGACTATAACGTCATAAGGTGATGGACACTAGAATCAATGGATTGACCTGCAATAGTGGTTGCAGGAGTTTGTGGGACCAAGGGTTGGGTTGCAACCACTCTTTTATTTGGTAGGGAGTTTTGGAGCACCATAGGTGGAGGACTATGTGGTGCTGGGTTTGGCTGAGCCGGAACAACCCCATAGGGGTCATGTTGATTATCGGTTTCGAGTAAATGGTGGACACGATTCATATGAGGACAATGATGTGTGTAATGGCCGTAAGTGTTACAAATGGCACACAGATGGTTAGTCCATAACTATGGGATCTTTCCAGGTCTAGGGGGACGCAGGGGATTTTGTGTAGGGGGGTTGGCTCTGTTATTGTTTAGAGGGTTGGGTTGTTGGCCACCTTCTTGAGGCTGGTTGTTTCCCTGATTCCTACCTCTATGTCATCTTCCCTACCCTTGTTGGTTATTGGGGGTAGGTTAATTAGGGAGGCTCTGTTGTGTGTAGACTTGTCCTGGAGGAGAAAGAGCAGTTGGGGTTGGAGCCAGAGCTGAAGCTAGAGTAGGTTTCATAGGTGGTGGGTAATAGGCAGGAGTAGATGGTGGGGCTAAAAACTAGATCATATAGCATTTACATGAGTGTGCGGTGCAATTTGATCCATGAGCGCGAGGAACTAGTGTGGGAGGCGCATATGAAGGGGTGGCTTCGGACTGAGCCGTTACGCATGAAAAATCAGGGGTGTAACCTGGTTAGCAAACACTAGGGGTGTTACCAGAATGGGGTGGCATTGAAGGAGAGGACGTGTAGAAGTGAGGATGCTGAGTAATAGAGCCAATAACTTCATCAGCAGTGTGGGATTCCCCTGATGTATCTCTACGCGAGGAGCCAACAAAGGGAGCATCAGTTATAATGGTATACATATAACTTGATTGGGTGTAAATGAGGTCAAACTGTTGTGCCTTCTAGATGGATTGATCTTTAGTCTGTGGGCGCTCAGATGCAATTCTCTTGGCGATGGGGGGGATTAAGGTTTTAAGAAACCATTCTAGGAAAATCCTATCAGCTGACTAGATCTTACACAAGCTATGATGACGTCGCCATTCATGGATATGATCTATGATATGGGTAGCTGTGTTTTGTCTACATGATAATAGAATTTTCACATGCTCATCATATCGAACGAGTAACTAGAAGTATTGGAGAAACATCAAGGATAACGAGGAAAATTCTAGGTAGGTGGCATGAGGCAGTTCGATATACCATTTGGCTGCAACACTTGTGAGTGTGCATTTGGAATAACCACAATTATACATAATCATCCACTATGCTATAATATGGTTTTGGGGGTCTTCTCCTGCCTTTCCCTCAAACTTAGGGATATTTGAGGGGAGTTTGGTAGGCATGGGAGACCATAGTGGGTTATGACGAATGGGGTCATTGGTCAACCGTGCCAAATTAGGAAGGTTGAGACTAGCCATAAAAGGTAGAATAGAACTGAGAGTGGATTGGGAAGGGTTAAAAATGTTACCGACACCATCATGAATGTATATCCCATGGGTGAATTGGGGTGGGTAAGGTTGAATTTCGACAATAGGAGTAGTCACTGGGATGGTAGGAATAACTAGAACGTAAGTGGAAGGGCCACTTCCCCCATGCATGAATGGTGGTATGGTAGGAACCACGATAGCTGGAGTGGGGCCACGACTAGTGGGTAGTGAACCAACAATAGTGTGTGTGGTGGTGAAGGGCCCATTAGAACCAAGACCTATCGGTCCAGTGCAAGGTATACCTGGAATGACGACTGAAACAAACACGGGCCCACTATCAACCATCCCCCATGAAAGGGGTTAGGAGGTGCACTAGCCATGGGGCTAGATGGGGAAGTGAACAAGGTGGGTTCAAACTGATAGGAATCAGAATCAGAGGTAGTATATGGCTCTGAAGGTGGTGAATGATGTCGAATATGGATTCGATGGTGACGAGTCAAGGAACCAAACTAAGAGGTATGCCCCCTAAGCCTATGCGAGTAACATGGTGGATAAATGATGACGTGGTGGTGTGTTGTATAATGATTGTAGGCGTAAGAGTGTCAAACGCAGGCTCAAAAAACCAACTACAACCGAGTGTAGAGAAGGAGAGTGTACAAATGGTGTCTCACAGGCCCAAAAAGCAAGCTCTAAAATTGAAGTACAATGACATGTTGCAACAGGCGAGTTTACAACAAAATGGCTAGAAAGCCAACAAGCAGCACTACCTAGAAATAAAAATTGGTTCACTAACCTATGGGGTAAGAGTGCAAGCAAACTCCTAGCTACAAGCTGGAAGCCCCTCACAAATCGCATCCTCTGTAGGGTGATGAAATCCCAGTCAAACAATACGAAATGAAAGAACAATAGGCTAAGAGAATCCCACTACTGAGAGGAAACTTGGATAAAATATCCCTAGATAGAATGCAAACTAGGCTACCTCATTCATGACACGTCCATGATGGTTTATTGGAAGTTCAGCCCTTTGGCCCTCGACACCTAATATACTCTGACATGCATGAGGAGGACTATGAAGGGTTAGCCTTCGGTACATAATGGAGTGCGGTATTCCACCTTGAATTCCGGAACCCCTTCATTGTGGATTACTCTCACAGAGCGGGGGACCCTTGGTAGATTGGTCGTGACCATGTCAACAAGTACAAGAGGATTTTGGTCCCCTAATGGACAACAACTATGTCTCAAATGTAAGTGACAAAGGGGTGTTGCTTGGATGCCTATCCCCAATGTACTAACTTAGCTACATGATTGTTTTGGTCCTCAAATGAGGTTACAATGTTGGTTGTATTAAGTTAATTTTTTAGGCTAGCTTGGGGTCATGAACCAAGTGTTTTGCTTTAGGGTGTGAGATGTGTGCAAGTGATGTGTATAAACCCTAGTGATATCACGAATGAGACACACAAATGCAGATAAATGCTAGTAAATGACAATAAATATCATGCAAAATCACAACTTATTCTTCTAGAAAATAAAATATACATAAGTAAATGAATGCATAAGGAACTGATCATGATGCAGGAAACACACAGGGGGTCTCAACTATGAAGCTTGACTGAAGGTGCTCAAATACAAGGCAAGTAGGACCACAAAACAAATGTAGGGGTTGTAATTGATCAGATATGGATAGAAACAGGTCGGGAAGAGGTAAACCACATACATGGGGTCTGGAAGAAGGATCTCAAGCACCAAAAAGGACTGAAAAACCGCAGGTCACACCTGTCGACAGAACATGTGTGATCGGGGTCACATATAACCGTGAAACATCGTAACAAGGATAGAAAAAAAATAGAAAGACTTAGGTCGCACAAAACAGGGGTTTATGCATGACACATAGCACAAAACAAGGGTTTATCCGCAACAGGTCACATAAAACTGGGTCACAGTAGCGACTGGGGTCTCTACGAGAGCCGAGACAAGTGCGATTTGGATTTCTAGTCCAGGTCACATTTGTCAGGGAAAAAGGTGAGACTTAGGTCACGCTTATCTGGAAAAAAGGTGTGACTTGGTCGCAACTTTCTGTCGAATAAGTGCAATCCGGATGGAAATTAATTTTTTTTGTAAAAATACTACCGGCATGGGCCGGGGGGGTAGACACCGAGGAAATACTGGTTTGGATCTGCTGCGAGGGGGCCATATCTATGATGAATGAAGGTAACTAAGAAGAAGAAAACAAGAGACACACTTGTAAAAACAAAGATCCAAAAGGATCGACCGAGTGGAGTCACCAAAACTGTAGTGGGGATTTCTCCCCTACTACGTGCAAAAGAACCTACCCTAGATCATTTATATAATAGGGTAGAGTTCATGGTGCAAATGATTACTCAACTTTGACTAACAACAATAAACGATGGCAATAATAACAATGTTTTTGATTTTTCAGACATATTCTACTAACTAATGCAAAACAAGAACAAAAAATACATTTCTTTTGAATTTAGGCCACTGTAGCCGTCTGAGAAAATGGTCCCGCAACTCCATGGTTTAGGTATCCAGTCTATTCCACTAGTGGTTTTCAAATAGGGGGAATGGATCCAAATGGGTATGGATCAAGCTCAACATACACTGTGGGAATGATATGGCAAAAATATGGGGATAATGGCGAAAATTAATGTCATGTAATGTTTGTTGGGAGAACTTCACAATATATTTGTACAATGGTCGAAGGTTTTTTGTCCCATCGTAATGACCCATGGTATTTATATATGGTTTTTGATCCATTCTCATTTTTAGGGTTTTTTGGTCCTTTGTGGAGAGAGTGGGGATAAAACACAATAAATTCTCAACTTCCCTTCATTTATGGGGAATGAATAATAATGTTTTGGACCATATTTGGTGGAATTTTACTTGTGAAGGTCAAAATGGAGAAAATAATGGTGGGAAGATGATGTATGACTATGGTTTAGACCATGGAGAGCTAGGTGAACATTTTTTGGTGTTAACAATGATTTGACTTTTAAATATTAGAGATCGAGCCATATCATTTGGATGTGTCTTGCCTTTGATCAGATCATTCTTGCTGATTAGACTTTTAAAGCGTATTTTTCTTTGTCTTCATCCTTTGATTATGATCAATTTAACCATAAGGCCATTCCATTGATCATGCATGTTTGAATAAATCATTTCAAAAATTTTGGTTGATCCATTGTTAAGGCTTAACTTAGGGATCAAATCTCTTTTTGTTTGGACATCCAAATTGAATTGATTCCCCAACTAGGCTCAATTATTTGATTATATTCTTTTTTACTTCGCATTAGAAAGCATGTTTGTCCCTGATTTTTCGTAATTGGGATAAATTTTGCGAATGGGTCACTTCTTGTTTAACATTCTAAAGTGTTTTTACCCCAATTTTTTGATCAACTATGACTTTATGATCAAGCTACTTATGCTATCACTAGTAGAAAAATGGGTGATAAATGACTAGATGACCAAAAAATATGGTCACCATGTGAAATAAATGACTAAAATACAAAAAATGTTGGTCACCATAGTGTTTTTATGTATAATATGATCAAATTTGAGCAATTTTAAGTGATTACAACTAAAAACGACTAAAATAAATGACTAATTTAGTCATGGGATAAAAAATGATAAAAAAATGATTACTTTAGTCATGTGATAAAAATACGACTAGACAGTCTAAGTTAATAATAATATAATATGTCCTCATCAAATATTTCCTTATACGTCACACACAAATTAAGCGTGTCTATACATAATATTTAATATAGGGTTTTATAATTATATATAACAAGTTTTTATGCGTCTCTAGATATGCTAATATAACATAACACCACAGACGAACCTACTGAACTTTTATGCAAGATCATTCAATTGTAGTATCACATCTAGTTCAATGTGGTTATCATGTCCATATATTATTTCACCATTTTTTCTTTGGTATTATCCCTTCAATAGATTCTCCAAATTGCATCATGTGCATTATCATAGCGTGGATAAATTGTTTTGGATATTTGTTGTCTTTCTTTTTGACGTTATCATATTATGAAGTTAATGTCATTTTGTTCAGCTCGTTGTATTGGTCAAGTTCATAATTTGTTTGAACAAAATTTTTGTCGTTTGATCCTCTTGGTTGTTTGTTAAAGTTTCAACAAGTTTATGTATTTTTCGTCATGCTAGATAAAAATTGTCAATTTCACAACCTCCATTAATTATCCATATGCATCCATTCATCATGGTTCTCCTTGCACCTAAGTTCGATTATTTTTAAAGTCCCCTGTAGGCCCGTCCCCTACAAAAAAATCGCCAATAACCTACATTTTGAAAAGAGAAAAACATTCCTCAGTTTTTGTTAATAACAATAATAATAATAATAATAATAATAATAATAATAATAATAATAAAATCTAGTCGTTCTCATCTCCTTAAATAATAATAATAACAATTTTTATGCCCTCATAACACTAACCCCTTCGCTTTCCCTTTCCCATATAAAATAAATAAATTCTTAAAAACACTTCTTTTCCCTATATCCCTATTAATATGCCATTTTCACTCATATATATAAAATATTATTATTACTTTTTTGTGTGGTTCACCTACCCCCAACAAGGCCTGTTACTTCCATGGTAACAACACATAGGGGCCCCACCCGAAGGGGCCTCACCCATTCGTTGATTATAGAGATAACCCGATGGGGACATCAAGTGAGGCCCTTATATAATGATGTATTGTATTATGGGGATTTGACCCCAAGACCTTTTGCTCACAACTTACAACACTCGACCACTTGAGCTAGCCCACCGAGCTATATATAATATATTAATATATTATATAGTTATTATATATATTTATATAGTTAATATATGTAGTATATTAATATTAGTATTAACAAACAAAAAAAATTATAAACAAACCAAATATAATAAAATGAGGGAACTAAATTAAAAAAAAAAAGATAAAAAAAATTACAAGGAATTAAATAAAAAAGATATAAATAAAAAATACAATGATGATGATGATTAACGTCCATTGAGACCAACTTTGATCTATCGTACCTTAGGAAGGATAATACCTGGTTTACTTTTAAATATCATTCCTTGTTAAAAAAGCTTGTTAAGAAGCTTTCTAAGCTCACTATAGTTTTGGCAAGTTAGTAGGTTATAAAGGTTTGTATTGTAGAAAATACTATGGAACTCAGGTCTAATGTGGGTGTAAGCAGGGCACTCTAAGAGTGATTTTGATCCTCAACACTCATATACTCATACAGATGGCAAGCCCTTTCCACCCATGGAGTTTTAGGAATAAACCAACGCCATGTTTCGCTATGGAGTTCATGAGAGTTCGTTCTAATATTGACTATATTAATTTTCTTCCATGAGCTAGTTACTATTGAGAGATACTTCTGATCTTCCAAGTTAGGATTAATGACCTCCTTATAGTATCTTAATTTTCTCTTAACCGCTAAATTTTCTTCACACCACAATTTTTCTTTAAACTTAGAAGTAATAATATTTTTGACATTATCAATGTCCTGCAAAACATCGTTTTCATCAACGCTCCAATGGTTTAACCAAGACATGGTATCTTTACACCAACATCGCTTGAGGCATAGTTGGTTTTGACTTGAGTTTAAAGAAATTTTAGGAAGTCTCTTGTTTCCCATGTTATTTATCTTATGCTTGTACATTAGGTACCTAGTCATAACCATGCTCTCGATGGGGGAAAGACCCACTTCTATGAGGAGAATAGGATAAGGTGTATTTCTTTTAATTTTGAGGTTATGAGTTATAACCACTTCTAGATTTACTTAGTCTTCCTCCAAGATTCTCTAGAAATGCTGCACCCCTATACTTCACAACCATACAAGATAACATGTATGACAAGAGTTTCAAAGATGAACTTACGATTTTATCCCACATGACCAGATTGACTGATTTACAATTATTTTCAATACCAAAATAAGCTTTCCACCCTCCATTAATCCTTTTCTCAATGCTATAGTTTCAATTGAGCTTGTGAGAAATATCAATTCTGAGATACTTATAAGAAATCACTTCCTCTAGATTTTGATTATCATAAATAAAATTTGCATAGGTGTTTTCCTTAGATTTTATAATCATGATTTTTGTCTTGTCGATGTTAACAATCATACCCATGTTAGAGAAAAAATATTTAAGAATTCTTAATTGCTTATGATCGAGATCAAAAGGACACCTTTCCATAAAGTAGGAGGATGATACCTATCCCAACTAAGATTGTACCAATGCAACCTGCTTCTTCTAAACACCTTTCTAGCTTATCAATGTAACTGCCAAAAAGGGTAGCGGAGAGGGGGCAACCTTGTTTAACTCCAATATTACAATTTATATCCGTTCTCCACCCCTCATTATTCTTAAACTTGGAAATGAACTTTTTGTATAACCTTATTGTGACAACTCTCAACTCAAAAGGAACCTTAAGCTCCTCTAGCCTATTCCACAAGTTATTTCTATGCACTGTATCAAAATCTTTTCTAAAATCCACAAAGTAACAAAATAGGTCAGACTTATTATTATGACATTCCTCTGCAATGTTCCTAAGCGTAATTAGGCAGTATGTGGTTGAATGATGCATTCTAAAACCTAATTGGCCTTTAGCCCGTGTACCTTCCATTTCTATCCATTCATTGATCTTCTTTTCTATGATAATACCATATAACTTAGCTAAGAGAGGGATAATCATAATAGTTCAATAATTAGAGGGGTCATTTTTATCACCACTTTTGAAAATATGAATAACGAGGCTTTGAGTCCAAGGTGTAGGAAACCCTTGTTGTTATGAACATAATAAGTAATCATAAAATTAATAATAAAATAAATAATAGTTATGGTGATTAAGAGACACCTCGTTTGGGTGAATAGTCATCATGAGGACCTATTTATACGGGTCCCTTATCATTGTAAACAATCATTCTATTATCTATTATCTATTCAATGTTCAATATTATATTCCATTCTTATGGATTATTTAATATTCCAAGTATTTTGGTGATTATTTGTGTGAGCGAACTATTGTTTGACTCATTTGGTATCAGAGTGATACAACCTTTGGCCATTTACACTTTGTGTAGATTTGTTTTTTAACCATTATCCTAGGGTTTCCCTAAAATTGTGGTCTTTGACCAAGAAGTAAAAGAAAAAAAAAAGAACAAAAAACAAAAGACAAAAACCAACACATTGTATTATGAAACCACACTTGATTTTATTATTATAAAAAAACCATTACATTAATAAAAACGACTTTTATGATAAGGGAAAAAGAATTAAATTATAGAGGGAAGGATTAATCGTATTTTAAGAAAATATATTATAAGGGTGAGTCCAAAGGCTTGATATTTTTATTATTATAAAAGTTAATCCCAACGATTTGAACTTGGGTGGAGGGGGTAACATTGCTTCTTCCCGAATGGAAATTGAAATCTGATGCGATCTGAGGAGCTGCGTGTGCTGAGCCTGCGAGTTGGAGGGGCGCGTTGAGTTTGTGCAGGATGGTAGCGCCTGGGTGTGGGGAGGAGGCCCCCCCCATTTCTTTTTCAGAGGTGGATGACTTCAGGAAGCTCCTCTCTGGCGGAGGGAAGAAACCCTCTGGTCCGGTGATCCCGAAATTTATTAAAAAATTGGAGGAAATCCCTAAGATTGCCCTGCCTGAAGAAAAATCAATGAAAATAGCCCTGTCTCTGGCTAAGCGAGGACTAGTGGGTCAGTTTATGGGTCTCTGGCCTTCCACCAAGA
>LPNX010357248.1:368825-383583 GCA_001517045.1 Pseudotsuga menziesii
AGAAAATAAGTCAAAGTTAAAAGAACTATTCAAAGGAAGACAAATTATAGACGAAAAAAGTTTAAATCAAAGGAAGAATCTTTGAAGAGGTCAAATCAAATTAAAGGCTCACCAAAGAATTCACAGTCATAAGAACGATTATATATCATCGAAGAAGTCAGAGACCATGGAAGCTGGTTTACGACTAGAAATAGAAAAACTAGAAACAAACTTAAGGTGTTATCGAAGATACAATGAATATTTACATGACATGAATACAAAATCAGAAATAATGATTAAACTACATGAGATTCAAGAAAGGTTCAAGGAACAAAAAAATTCCGACCAAAAAAATCATATAGAAAAATTGTCTGCGCAAACCGAGGAATTAATAGATGAAAGTGGTTTTAATCAGAGATTTAAAAAGCAAGATATAAAGAAAGAAATAAATATCACGAAGTAGAAATAATACACTTAAAAAAAATCGTTAATGACAAGGATGAAGAACTAACATAGATACAGAAGAAATTAGAAGATCAATAATAAAAAAACCAACCAGTGTCGACAATAATAAAAGTTCTTCAACAACAAAATGATGACTCTAAAAAGTCACGCAAGTTAGAGACCGTAAAAATTAATAAATCATTATCCAACAATTCTGAAGAAATTTTCAGATTAAAGAACCATAATCAGATGTTAGTCACAAAAATTAAGAAGTTGAAAAATAGTCGAAAGGCAGAACACTCTACAAAAGACATTGAAGGAAAACTTCTTGACAAGCAAGAAGAAAATAGTTGCATTAGAAATCATAACGAAGATCTTAACGAACAACTTAAGAAGTCTGAAGATGACAATAAGTCACAAGTAGAATTGATTAATAAGTTTCAAAATGACAACATGCAGTTAGAAAACAAGTTGGAAAAGATACATAACGAAACATTAAAACCTCAAGGAATGGAAATACAACTTTCAACTCATATCAATGCTCAAAATATGACACTCGTAAAAGAAAATGACATTGTGAACATTCTCTATCGACACCCCAATCATAAAAACCGATATCCTAAAAAGGGAGAAATGTCAAAAGATAATGGTACTAATGTGATCAAAGCTCCTGACGATAGATCAGTAGTGGATCCCAACAGTTAGCAACAAATTAATTTGGGATGGATTGATTCATCAACATATCGGAAGTTATACTATATACTTAGAAGCTTGTATCAACATGTTTTGTCAGCTACGACGTCACAAGGAACAACGCGACAAAATTATAAGGCTTTGAGAACAAAGCCATTCTAAGAGAGAGGCAATGTTATGAACATAATAAGCAATAATAAAATAATAAAATAAATAATAGTTAGGGTGATTAAGAGACACCTCGTTTGGGTGAATAGTCACCATGAGGACCTATTTATACGAGTCCCTTATCATTGTAAACAATCATTCTATTATCTATTATATATTCAATATTCAATATTATATTCCATTCTTATGGCTTATTTAATATTCCAAGTATTTTGGTGATTATTTGTGTGAGCGAACTATTGTTCAGCTCGCTTGCTTAATTGCTAGATTAAAGAGTTTGTGGATGTGCAATATGAGGACATGCCCTCCATATTTAATATTTCCACTTGGTAGCCTTCAATTTCTTTGGCTTTTCCATTTGCTAAGTAATTAACCCAAAATATATGGCTTCTAACGAGAAAACTTCTTTTGTTGTAATAAGGGTTTGAATGTTATCTATGATATCCGGGGATTCATAAATCTTTTTAAGATAGAAATTCCAAATTTTTAAAACAATTTTATTGTCTTCTTTTGTTTTGTGAGTTAGAATTTGCCTCCAAAATTTATTAGGAGCCACCTTGCAGAGGTGTAGGAGGTTTTCCTTCCTTTTCCTTATATAATTCCTTTTCTTCTTCTTCTTTTAATTAAGGATTTGTAGTGATTTATCTTGTCCATTTTTATCGAATATGTAGTGGCTTGCTTAATTTCTTTTCTCCCATCTTTACACTCTTGATCGTACCAAAGGTTGGTTCTACTATCCCTGATTTTAGTGTAGACTTCAATAGAAAATATTGTTAATGGATGACTAGAAAGTTATAGAAAAATTATGAAAATAGGGAAACTAAATTAAAAAAAGATAAATAAAAAATATAATAAAAGCGGAACTAAAAAAATAAAAAGAAGATAAATAAAATAATAATAATAAAAGGAGGGGAACTAATTTTTTTTTAATTTGTAACTAGGGGAATCGACAACTAGAGCTGGGTTGGTACTCGCGTGACACGGGGTCTAGAAATCCATTCCTGCTATCACTATACTCCTAGGTGCCCCAAACCTGCCACAAGACATGGGACATAGATGCTACCCTCCAAATATGATAAGTTGGAATTTAGTTTTAACGCAAAGAAAATGAATGCTATCTCGAGTGGTCTTGTAGAAGCTAAGTTTGTTAAGGTGATACATCTTGAATCTGCAAAAGAGACATGGGAAAAACTTATAAGCAGTTATGAAGGAAATGATAAAGTAAAAGATGTCAATTTGCAGACATATAGACTGAAATTTGAATAGTTAAATATGAATGAGGATGAGACTATTAGTAAATATTTCGTAAGAGTATAAGAGGCCATGAATGCTATGAAATGTCTTGGTGGAAAGTTTGAGGAAGCACCCTTAGTTTAGAAAATTTTGAGATCTTTGCCTGATAGATTTAATCCTAAAGTTTCTGCCTATTGAGATCTTTGCCTATTGACCAAACATTAGGAAATTTGACTGCTTATGAAATAAGGATTAGTAAAGATAAATCCACCACTAGAGAAGCATATAAGAACACTGATTCAGAAATGGATGTGATTGAATCAAAATTTGTAAGAAGGTTGAAGAAAGGATCAGGTAAATATAAAAGGAAAGATTCCCTTTAAATGTTTCAACTGTGGTAATATAGACTATTTTGCATCTAAATGTCCTCACAAGAAAAAGGGTAAGACTTCTGATGATGAAGAGAACTACACATTCAAGAAATACAATAAAGAGGCTAAATATAAAAATAGAAGCTTGTGTGCAAATGATGTTGATTCCTACAAAGAGATAAACAATGATTCATCTTGTGAAGATAAAGAGAATAATTTTATGCTTATGGCCATAAAAGATTTTGAAAATGAATATACAGGAAGTGACCTGAATGATGAAGAAGCTATGGTTGATATGGAGGGTGAACTAATCAGTGCTCTGGAAGAGATTGGCAAACTCAGAGTAAAGAAGAGGAAACACAAACAATTGATGATGCAATATGAAAAGAATGAAAAAATCTAAGTGAAGCTTTTTCTCTATTAAAAATAGAATTAGAAGAGGAAAATAATTTAGAAGATATTCTAAAACAACAATTAATGGAGAAGAAAATGAGACGTGAAGCATTGGAAGAAGAAGTAGTGAAAAGTAGAAAATAATTGGAGAAACTTCAAGCTTTGAATCACCAAAGTATGTCAAGTATTAAAGCCTCAAAAGAACTGAATAACATTTCGAGTAAGCAACAATCTCCTTTGTTAAAAATAGGCCTCGACTATGAAGAAGGATCAAGTAGTAGTTACTCAAAAAACAAGAAATTAGGTAAGTTGATTCAAATTCAAAGCAACAAACAGTTAGAATATGAACATACCTTGCAAACAAAGGAGAATGAAAATTAAACAAGTATCCGAATCGGGGATTCCGATCAGAAAGATCAATCAATATTTGCTCAGGAACAAAGCCAACAAAAGATGAGGCAACCAATTCCAAGAAGACATCCAAGATTAAGGTACCAAGAGTTTTTCCATGACTACTGTTATCATCGTTCTAATTTTGGCCATAAAGTTGCAAATTGTGATTTTAAGTTTAGAAGTATGCAACTGAGGATGCCAATAACGATGAACTACTACAACATAAAACAAGACAATCACTGAGTAACCAACAACTTCATACAACACAGTTTACAACTGAAAAAAGAACTCACAATAGACATACCAACCCTTTTTATCTATTGTACAATGAGCCAAAATGTTATATTTGTCATAATTATGGACACAAAGCCTTAAAATGTCGCCTGAAGAATTATAGACCATATTCAAGAATGAATTACTCAACTGAAAATGTTAAAGTTTGGAAGAAGAAAGAAAGTAACAAGTGTGGATTAGTACTTTCTACTCAAAAGCAAAAGGGCCCTTGGTATATTGACAACAGATGCTCCAAACACATGACTGGTGATAAAAGTAAGTTTTTGTTTCTAAGTGAAAGTAAATTAGGAAATGTAATTTTTGGAAATGACGCTCCAGGGAAAATCAAGGGAAAAGGAATGGTAGGTTTGAGTAATGGCAAAGGGAAAGCTCAAGATGTGCTGTTTGTAGATGGTTTGAAGCATAATCTTATCAGTGTCAGTTAGGTCTATGACAGAGGGTGTGAAGTCGTTTTCACTTCTAGATATTGTAAAATAAAATATGTACCCTCAGTAAAATTAGTTGCAAAAAGCATAAGAACCAAAAACAATGTCTATGTTTTGAAAGAAGAAAAATAAGAATGCCATTTAAGCAAGTATGATGAAAGTTGGCTATGGCATAGGAGACTCGGACACCTAAAATTTGATAACATAATCAAGATTAGAAACAATGAAGCAGTAAAATATCTTCCAAAAATATCAAAGCCATATGATTCTCTATGTAAATATTGTTAAATGCAAAAGCTGAATCGCACACAGTTTAAATCTAAGAATTTCACATCAACAGACAAGCCTATTCAATTAGTGCATATGGATTTGTGTGGACCATCAAGGAAGGAAGGCATAGGAAGAGAAAGATATTTTATGCTGGTCATAGATGATTACTCTAGACTCACATGGGTTTCCTTTCTGAAGGAAAAATCTGAAGCATTTGAAAATTTCAAAGTATTTAAGGCTCTGACTGAGAATCGGACAGGTAAAAGACTAAAGGCAGTAAGGTCTGATAGAGGAGGAGAATTTATTTCAGAATAATTCAAAGAGTTTTGTGATAAACATGGAATGCAAATAGAATATACTATCACAAGGACTCCACAACAAAATGGAGTAGTTGAGAGACAGAACAGATCAATTCAACTGATGGCGAGATCAATGATGAATGAAAATAATATTGCTCAAACATATTGGGTAGAAGAAATTCACACAACTGTCCATATTCTTAACAAATCTCATCTAAGGCCAAACAATGATAAGACTCCTTATGAACTATGGTTTGGAAGACCTGCCTCTATTAAACATTTTAAAGTCTTTGGAATTAAATGCTATAGTAAAAATAATGATGAACATCTTGGAAAATATGATGACAAGGCCGACGAAGGTATTTTCCTAGGATATGCCACAAACAATAAATGATACAAATGCTATAATAAAAGGTTGCATAAATTGGTTGACTGTATTGACATTAAAATAGATGAAGGAATTCATGTGAATGATAGTCAGATAAGCAGTATTGAATAAAATACAGAGGATACATTTGAAGTTGACTAAGAACAGATCCAAGAATCAGAAAAGGAAGATTCAGAGTGAGATGATGAAAGTACAAACATTTAGGCAGAATCAAAACAACATATAGAAACAAAAAACACCTTCCATATTTGTTAAAAAGAATCATCCTAAAAATTAGATAATTGATGACAAGAATAAAGGAGTTCAGACAAGAAGGAAATTGATTAAAGCTTCAGAACAATCTCAGGTCGCTTTTCTATCTATGATTGAACCTACGAATTTTGAAGAAGTCAGTGAGGATGAAGATTGGATTAGAGCCATGAATGAAGATCTTGATTAAATTGAGAAGAATAATACTTGGGAATTTGTTCTTAGACCTACAGATAAGAATGTAATAGGCTCCAAATGGGTGTTTAAAAATAATATAAATGAACAAGGACAAATTGTGAGGAATAAAGCCCGATTGGTCTATAAGGGGTATGCACAAGTTGAGGGACAAGATTTTGATGAAAGATTTACACCAGTGGAAATATTGGAAGCTATCAAAATGTTTCTTGCTTATGCCATTCATAAAAACTTCAACGTGTATCAGATGGATGTTAAGTCAGCATTTCTCCATGGAGATCTAGAAGAAGAAGTTTATATGGAGCAACCTGAAGGATTCCAATTGGCAGACAATCCTGACCATGTATGCAAACTGAAGAAGCCACTATATGGATTGAAACAAGTGCAAAGAGCCTGGAATTATAGACTAGATAAGTATCTATAGGACAAAGGATTCAAGAAAGGTAATGTTGAGAGTAATTTGTACATCAAATCTGAAGGTGATGATTTATTAGTTGTTCTGGTTTATGTGGATGGTATTATTTTTGGATGTACTAATTATTCTTCTGTTCAGTGGTTTTCTAATGCCATGCAATCTAAGTTAGAGATGTCAATGATAGGATATTTGTCATTCTTCCTTGGTCTCCACATTATTCAGAGTTTTGAAGGATTATTTCTCACCCAAGAGAAGTATTTGAAGGAGATGTTGAAGAGATTTCAGATGGAAGATTCTTCATCTGTTAGTACACCTATGGTTGTTGGTTGTAAGATTAGAAAGGATGATCCCTCACCTGATGTTGATCAAAGAACATATCAATCAATGATAGGTAGTCTTTTGTACATCACAATATCTCGTCCTGATATAATGCAAGCTGTTGGAATGATAGGTAGATTTTAGTATGCTCCTAAGAAAATTCATTTGGTGGTTGTTAAGAGGATATTCAGATATTTGAAGGGAACATTGAATTATGATATCTGGTATTCTAGAAATCAGAATCTTCATTTAACCACATATTCAGATGATGTCTGGGAAAATTGTTTGGATGAAATAAAGAGCACAAGTTGAGGTGCATTCTTCTTAGGTGTTTCTTTAGTTGCATGGATGAGTAAGAAGCAAGGATCGATATCTTTATCTACTACAGAATCTGAATGCATTGCTGCTGCCACCTGCTGTACACAAGTACTCTGGATGATCCAAAAACTGACAAAATTGGAGGTAAAATATGTTGATCCCATTCCTCTCCATTGTGATAATACTAGTGCCATTAGTATTTCCAAGAATCTAGTCCTTTATTCCAAGAATAAGCACATACCAATTAAGTATCACTTCTTAAGGGAGAAGGTCATAAACATAGTGGTTCAATTGATTTCATTACTTCTACAGAATAGATTGCTGATAACTTTACTAAACCTTTACCAAAGATATAGTTTGAGTAACTACACCAGAAGCTGGGTATCATATCTTATTCCAAACAACTTGTTCACTTTGATAGGGGGAGTTGTGTTATAGATTCTTCTTTGACATTGATGTCAAAGAGGGAGAAGTTTTTGTTGCTACAGATGATAAGCAGTTGGTGATTACAAGTGCAACATGCATCCAGAATTTGAAGGTTGCCATCAATGCCAAAGGGGGAGACTATTGGCATTATGATAGGTATTGCGATCATATGGAAACATATCAGATTGTGATGCAGTTTTCATTGATTGAAACACATAAGTTCCAAGCATATGATCCAACAAAAAGGAGGGAAGATAAGCATAGATTGGAGTGTAGTCAGGCTCTCCGCTCATGTATGCAAGCAAACTAGTTCCCCTGAGGAAGAAAACTATGACTCGGCCTGGATGAATACCTTCAATATCGAAAATAAAGAAGCTAATACATGATGTCCATTCAATTCATTCAACATAGATTGGATGATATAGTGAGTACATTCAATTCACTTGACAAAGATTGGACGAACCAGATTAAAGGAGGAAAGATGGATCGACGGTGGGAAACGATTCATGAAGTGAACCTGTACAAGAGATAAGTGACCCACAAAAGAAAAGTGAAGATACGCAATGTTAAGGTGATATCCGCATTTGATCGCAGATCGAATGTCAGAAAGGAGCATGCAAGAAATCGATGGCTCTCATAAGTTGCAGAAATAGATTTGTGAAAGGAAATTGCCGAAATAGATTTACAAAAGGAAATTGCGGAAGGCCACTTCAGGAAAAGTTGAAGGCACACCCGTAATCTGCAATTTGGAACCCGATTGCGGAAGGAAAATTGGAGGAAGCCCAATTTTGGAAAACGTGGGAAGGTGGACCCGCAATTTGCAATCCACAATCCGATTGCGGAAAGGACCATTGCGGCCACATGATTGCGGAAGTTAGTTTTTGGGAAAACTGGGAATTGCATACCTGCAACCCGCAATTGCGGAAAGGAGCTTGCAGAAAGGTTGTTGTGGAAACTCAATTGAGGAAATATTGAGTTGCGGAAGCAAGCTTGCGGAAAGGAGCTTTCGGAAACTAAGTTGTGAAAACTCAATTGCGAAAATATTGAGTTGTGGAAAGACTAAGGTTGTAGAAGAAAGCTTGTGGAAAGATAGCCCGTGGGATAGAAGTTGCGGAATCGAGATTACAAAAGTCACAGAAGAAATATTTGGTCACGTTGCTAAATTCGGTTCGAGCAGTTAGGAATTCAAGAACCTGGCGGTGGATGGTTAAATAAGTTTAGAATGCTTATCGATTGGGTTCCTTTCCTGCCATGAGTCATTGAACGGTTTTTGATCAATTATGAAACTGAAAGCCAGGCATATGAAGAGGCGAAGGGAATAAATATTGGCAAACATAAAATGATGGGTGAGAGAAATGTGTGATCGATGCTGAAATGGGGAGAATACACAGAACATAGACAGTGAAGGGATCCAATTTTGAATGAGAAGAAGCAGAAGTAGATCAGAGAATGTAACAAAGTTGGTAAGCATATATATATCTGGTTTTCAGCATATTGTACTAAACAAAATTTAAATCTAGGGAATAAGGGTGGTAGGGTGGTGCTAGGAAATACTTGTAGTATTCTATGTGCAAGTTGGAGCTTGTAGAAGTCTAGTGGGTGCTAGAAACCAGGAGAGTTGGTGCTCTCCACAAGTTGCTGCTAGTAAAACAGAGGTTGTAGGCTCACTTGAGTTGGTGCTCAAAGAAAGTTAATTTATAATAAAATAATTTTCTCTTATGAGTTTCCTCATGAATATTTGTCTCTGTCCCCATCATATGTGTGATTGATAACGATTACTTCTGTTTTATATTTGTGGCTGTAAATCTATGAACGGTCATAAATTTTTAAAAGGTCGAAAATTGTTTAAGCTTAGGAATACAACAACTAGTGCTAATGCTATTACTATCACTGCAACTACTACAACGAAGCAACATGCTCTGGGATTAACATATTAATACAATTCTTCCAACCCAGAGAAAATATCAATGGAAACAAAAATTAGTTTAACCTTGGAGATACAGAATAGGAAGAACTTATATTTACCGGCTGCAATTGCTGATATGTTTCGATCCTCTTATCTTGACTACCTGCAAAAATTTAGTGCAAAAAAAATAGAATGGAGCATCCTTTTTTCTGCATGGCCACTGTGTTTTTCCTTCTAACAACTTTCATTTTGAAACTACCACATCTTTCCCAAAATGATACGACATATAAAACCAATATATTTTATATTTCAAGGAATAATTCAGTTATATTTTTTCCATATATAACTTTTATGATTGTGTTTTTTTGTTCAATAAGAAAAAAAAAAGTGTTCTTTAAATTAAAATACAACTGAAATACAATCTAAACTACACCAGTCTAAAATCAATGCACCCGACAGTCATATATTGCAATACAAATCGACCAGAACATATTAATAATAGGAGACAAGAATAGCGGGGTTTGCCAAAGACATAGACATGTGAAATAACTATGAGAATTTGTGTGATTGTTCTTATTGCGTGGAAGAAGCTCATTTTACAGCCCAGTAGGGGGAGATGTGTAACTCATTCCGTACTCATCCTAGAGTTGACATGTGTACTTTTGAAAAAATAAAAAAAATATTATAAAAAAATAACATGTCCACTCAAATTAGTTTAAAACATTTACAATGGCATATATATAAAACCACTCAAATTGGATAAATTAAAATGCTCAAATTAGTTTAAAACATTTACACTCTAGAAAGGGGTTTTACAGCTGGAGAGATTTGATCCCTCTCGAGGCTTGGTAGATCCCATTTTAAGATGGATCTATGTTGGTTATTATTACATTTGAGTTGAAGCCATCCCTATATTTGGTGAGATGCTAGATGACTTGTATAATATTGAAAATGTCATTGTTCTTATTGTATAAAATACATGTCTAAGATATGTGTTGTTGTGCAGCATTTGAGTGATGAAGAAGAAAATACACATACTATCTCATTTGGGTGATGAAAAATAAAATACACATACTATCTCAACATTCGTGTTGAAACACCAATGGCACAAATTTCATGTCTAGCTGTTAAGGACACAAGGACATGAGAACAGAAGGACTCTTAACAAATGGTGGGAAAATACATTCATTTTCATCTTAATATATCGTCGATGCAACTCTTAGTGACTAGCCCATTCTCATTAACACCTTTTTCTTCAAACTCGTCCCATAAAAGAACCAGAAATAAAGCAATAAAATTAAGATGATTCCCATGTTAAACTTGGGATATAAAGGCAAGTACAGTCTATAAAGGGCAGTACATACAGAGAGAAAGGCAAGGAGTTAAGGCTGGAGTTAGAGCTTTATTAGCCCAGAGTATGAGGGTCTATCGCTTGTAGTTATCATTCTATAGAGAGTTAACCCCCTTTTTGTTTCTTTTTAAAGGATCTTCCTTTATGCTTTAATTAATTGGAGATAAGTATCTATTCATGAAGATTATTATTTGCTTTCTATTTCCAACCCTTCCCTGCAATGAAGGACCATCTTTGCACAACCCAAGCAAGGTTCAATGAAATACCAGTTTATGTCCAACATACTCTTTTGGTGCACTTTCAGGTCTATGCATGGAATTATATAGTAAAAGTCTAGGGTAGTTTTTTACTGGTATAATGTTAAGCCAATTGACCTAGTTAAATATGTGTGGCTCGGGTGGAGAAATAATCCCGATCTTCTGTAATGACTTTAATTGTAACCTTGGAATCACATATTTTAATAGGGTTGAGGCGCAGTGCAAAAATGTTTAATGGAAAAATGTTTGAATCGATGAAATCTGTTTAATGGAGAAAATCCTGAATCGATGAAATCTCTTTTATGTAAAGTAAGCTACAATGTACACCTATGTAAATATCTTTAAGCTCTACTTTGTTAGCCTTCTCTTGTTTGTTTGTTCTAATTTTAAGTGATGTCTAATATAAACCAGCGTAGATCCAAATCCTAGGCTCTATCAAGCGCCGAGATGGATCAAATCTCTGGAGGTGCAAACCTCTTCTTAGGTATCCATTGATTTGATTCAAACCAAAAGACACATCTTTTTTATTTAAGGTCCACATATAATATTTTTAGTATTAATATTTAATATTATTTATGGCCGACATATAATATTTTTTATTATTTTCTATTTTGTTAGGACGAACATTGCATCATTTCCCCACACATGGTTTTAAAACCATATGCAAGGCCCTCCTACAACCATGGGTTATTTAGGAGGCCTTGCACATGGTCCGTAAACCATTTGCAAGGCCCTCCTAAACCATGTACAATAAAACCATGGGTTGTCTAGGAGGCCTTGCACATGGTTTTAAAACCATGGGTTTTAAAGCCATGTACAATAAAACCATGTGCAAAGCCTCCTAAACCATGTACAATAAAACCATGGGTTTTTTAGAATGTTTTGCACATTGTTTTAAAACCATGTGCAAGGCCAACACCTTTTTGTGGATAATTCAATTTTGTGTTTTTTTCTTTACCCACATATGTTTTATGGATAATTAAATTTTTACTTTTTTATTGTTTTGTTAGGTAGGAATATTACAACATCTCCCCCATATTAGATTGTTTTATTTTGGCCTATTAGAATTTTTTTTTATTAATAAAAATAACGTTACAAAAGTGATATTTTTTTTATTGTGTTACAAAATCTCTCCCATAATATTCACTATCACTATTATTTTTTGTTGACATGTTACAAACATTACATCACTTTACAAGATCTCTCCCATAATATTCACTATCACTATTATTTTTTGCCGACATGTTAAAAACATTACATCACTTTACAAGATCTCTTCCATAATATTCACTATCACTATTATTTTTGGCCGACATGTTACATACGTCAGTAACATTACATCACGTTACAAGATCTCTCCTATAATATTCAATTTCACTATTATTTTTTGCCGACATGTTATAAACGTTACATCACGTCACAAGATCTCCCCCATACTGGGCTGTAGAGCGCCTCTTGGCGCAATAATGTGATTTATTTAATGAATTTTAATTTTACTATTTTTTTATGGAATGTTTAATGTAGATAATGTGATTTATGTTGTTTTTTATTTTTAAATATTTTAATTTTATTTCTTTATAAATAAAACAAATTAGACTAACATTCGAATGTACATATTTTTATTTCATATTTATAAATATAGTTTTCTTTTCTATTCAACACTCTTAATATTAGTGTTTTTTATTTATTTAGCAAAAGCGGTTATAGTATTAAGAAGCTCAGTAAGAAAAATACTGATCAGAGGTACATAATCCAACTAACATCCGAAACTCAGCTAGATTTAGACGAAAATCCTGTAGCCGATCTAGGGAGGTATATCAATGGATACAACAGAATTTACTTTTAACTCATTAAGGCCAATGGTTATGGACTTATTTGCTGCCGAATCCGCCAGAGCATTAAGATTTCTAAGAATGTGAAAAAATTTAATTAACCTGAACGTGTTAGCCTTGTATCTGATTCTCCTAATCAGTCTTGCAAATTGCTCTTTCTTGCTCCTACTGCCTCCGTTCAGCTCCTGAATAATTAACCTGGAATCCCCGAATACCATAACTTCTTCCACTCCTTTATTTTTTAACTGATTAAGGCCCTGCCAAAGCCCATAAGCTTCAGCCATATTATTGGAATCGTAACCGATATTCCAAAAGAATTCCAACACCTTGTTTCCTCCTGGATCGAAGATGACTCCACCGCCTCCTGCTTTCCCAGGATTCCCTTTGGAGGATCCGTCGAAGAAAAGTTTAAAGAGTTTCCTCTCTCTAAGCCAGTTCTCAAATTGCGAGTTGTCTAATCTGATCTCCCAATCCTCCACCTTATTAACAGCCACCTTATTTGCCGTCTTGATGTCAAGGCTATGCATCCACTTATTTTCTTTGGCAGTCAGATTTGCTTTATTTTTTGGGATTTTGGAAATTCTGACAACTTCCTTAAACAGAGCAATAATTTTAATAGCTGTTCTCCATGCTGGTTGGATTTTGTCTTTAAAAATTATATGGTTTCTTTCAGTCCAGAGACCCCAGCAGATTAGTTTGGGAAGTTTCATCCAGTAGGCCATCAATCCTTTTTTATTGGCCATCTCACCCTGATAAAAACTGTCCCAATTAAGAAAACATACCTGAATATTTTCTGGCAGCTGTATTTCATTTCCCCAGCTCTTCAGCACCTCCTTCCATACTGAAATGGCATAAGGACAAGTTAAAAACAGATGGTTTATGTTCTCAGAGGCTTCAGTGCATAGAGGACACCGAAACGGCCCTACGAACCCCTTTTTCTCCAGATTATCCCCTGTTAGAATTTTCTCATGGAGCAAAGTCCAAATGAACAGCTCTATCTTAGGGAGCGTGCTGCAGTTCCACAATTTAAGCCACTTCTTTGGATTATCTGGCACATTGAAGTTGGCTGTAAAATGCCTGTACCCATCAGAGGCGTTATAATTTCCAGCCCCCCATCCACGCCTGTCCTTCTTGAGTTTAGAAATTGGAGCAAGCACTGCCAAATGCTGAAGCAATTGAATTTTATCTTCCTCAATCTCTACAGGGCACGCTGGGACAGCCCAGCCACTCCAGCGATTTGGCTCGGCGACCTCCCATGAGGAGATATCCCAAAGGGACGAGAGGCCCATTGATACCATCCAATGCTGAAGGCGTGGGAGCTAGGGCGGTTTTTTGTGGAGGATCGTGTCTTCCCAAAGATTAATTGATTGTCCATTTCCTGGTATCCAGTGCAGATTCTCCCGGAATTGAGGCAGTGATTTCTTGCAAAGGTTGAAGACGACTGATCCCCTTCTCACGTGGTTGTCCTCATCAAAGCACCTCAGTCGCTGGCCTGGGAAATACTTACGTCTCAACATGGAGCTGCACCACGATGGCTTGGTATCCAGCATGCTTTAGAGCAGCTTAGATCCCATGCTAAGATTTTGAGTTCTCAGATCTCTTATGTGCAGGCCGCCTTCTTGTTTGGGCAATTTTACAGTTTTCCAATTTACCAAAGCGAATTTTTTCCTTCCGTTTGCTCCACCTTGCCACAAAAAGGATCTCATAAGTCCCTCAATTTGGGAAATAATTTTAATCGGAGCTAGAATCAGAGAGCATTGGTATAGAAGGAGGCTGTTCAACACAGCCTTAATAAGAATTAACTTTCCAGCCAAGTTTAGCCAGACTGTCCCCCATCCCATGATTTTACTCTTAATTTTGTCCACGATTGGTTGCCAGGCTGAGCTATTGGGCTTACTTTTGAAGATAGGTACTCCTAAGTATTTGAAAGACTCCCAGAAGACAACTCCTTCTATATTAAGAACCCGGGAGATCTCTAGCATTTCCCTGGGATTGATATTCCAGCCATAGATGTGGCTCTTTCTTAGATTAAGATTACTTCCAGAAGCTTGACAGTAACGGATCAGTTCACTCTTGAAACGGCGGGCAATGATGGGACTAGCGCCTCCGAGGAGAATGGTATCGTCTGCGAATTGCGCATG
>LPNX010357248.1:383833-487631 GCA_001517045.1 Pseudotsuga menziesii
CTTAAAAAGTTATGGTTGACCCTGTCGAAAGCATTAGCCAGGTCAAGCTTGACCACCATGCCTTTGTCCCCATTCTGCCTACTGGAGTGGATAGCCTCTTGGACTAAGATGACATTATCCCAAATCTTTCTACCTTTGACGAAACCTCCTTGGTTTTCCGGAACCAGATAAGGCAGAATATTTTTCAATCTACTGGCCATGATCTTAGTAATAATTTTATACCCTATATTACACAGGGATATTGGCCTGAATCTATCAAAGGACTTTGCATCCTTTTCTTTTGGGATGAGGGCCAAAAACGCAGAGTTAGTACTGCCACCAATTTTTCTGCACCTCTGAGATTTAGAAATCATTTTAAAAAGATCATGATTTACTATATCCCAGCAAATTTTTATAAAATTGATATTAAAACCATCTGGCCCAGGAGCTCGGCCATCCTCCATCTCTTCAACTGCTTTTTTAATTTCTTCCATCGTGATGGTTTTTGACAGCAAAATATTATCCTTATTCTTCACTTTCCTGGGAACTAGACTAAGGAGATCGGCGTCTTGGAGATTAGGCTGGGCCGTGTACAGCTCATGGAAATGGGTAGTCGCTGCCTTTTTAATGTCTTCAAAATTGTCAATAATATTGTCCTGGACTTTAATCTCTTTTACATAATTAAAATTCTTTCTGGCCACTGCCTGTTTGTGGAAATAACTGGTATTCCGATCGCCTTCTATAAGCCATTTGCACTGAGATTTATTCCTCCACCATTCAGATTCCTGCCAGCAAGCAACGTGAAGATCCGAGTGGAGCTTAGCCTCCATTTGAAGATCAATACAATCTACAGGTCCTACCTCAATTTTGGACTGATGGAGTTCCAAAGCATGTGCAGCGAGAGTTTTGGCTTGAGTAGGGAGGGGGAGTGACTTGGCCCACTCTTTTAAAGATTTCTTTAAACGTCTCAACTTCTCCTCCCATACGTAGAAGGGGGACCCTGTGACCTGAGGGGACCATGAATCAATGACAATTTTTAGGAACTCAGGACGATTGGCCCACAGGTGGTCAAATCTGAACGGGATCGGCCCCAAATTCTTGCCATTCTCCATCTCTAGTAGAATAGGCTTGTGATCTGAGCCGCCAAATGGTAATATTTTGGTGGACAGATTCAGCCCTAGCAGGAGGAAAGAGTCCTGGATTAAGAAGCGGTCGAGTCTGGCAGCGATGTGCCCCGGCCCAAACCTTTTATTATTCCAGGTATATTTGCCAACAGAGGGCTTTATGTCCATTAAATTCCAGTCCATAATAATTTCATCCACCATTTCTCGGATAGGATCTTTGACCAGAGAGCCCCCTCTCTTTTTATCTTGGCTCAGGGTGATGTTTAAATCCCTGGCCAGGATAATATTTCCTTCCAGATTGCTTCTTTCCTCTCGGAGGAGGGTCCAGCATAATTTTTTTTCAGCATATGAATTTGGTGCATAAATATTGAAGATACTTACCAGGCTATTGGAGTCTAATTGCCTCAGCTGGGTGAGGATCCAGTAGGGGTTGTGCTTGATGTCTACGACCTCAAACTTCTTATCATCCCACAGGGTGCCAATGCCGCCAGATGCGCCCCTTGAACTAGTTGCAGCTTTGCCTTTTTTTTTTCCAGAACTTCAGACTGACTTGGAGAAATACGTCTTCCTCCATTTTAGTCTCCTGAGCCAGCAAGATGTCCGGTTGGTGAATGGTTATTAAATCTGTCATACTTTCTTCTTTTGATTTGCTACCGAGACCCCTGCAATTCCAGGAGAGGACCTTCATTACTTACTTTTGGTAATGATAGGCATCCCTTTCTGGGCATGCCCCTGCTGGCGAGTATTCCTAGTGTTTTTCATCATCTTTTCTATGGTTAACTAGGACCCTTGCAGCTTGTCCTTGTAGGTTGCTTGATCCCTTAGTTCTTTCTTAGATTTCCTTCCCTTGGTTTTGGTCCGTCTAGGGGTAGACAACTCAATTTCCTCTTCCTCCTCTTCCTCCTCATCTGATTCTAGTTCTTGTTCTTCCTCTGATTGCCCCAAGTTATCTCCTTCTTTTGCCAATGTTATGTCTTCCTCTTGATCTTTCCTTTGGTTATCTGATGAGGTTGCTCCGGTTTCTTTACTTTCTCCGTTGCTATATTTTGCTTCAATTTCATTTGACTCATCCCTTACTTCTATGGATATTTTTTGGGGGGGAATTTCTTGGGATCCTTCAACAGGGACAGTGGATCTATTCCCCTCGCCCTTCTTTAGGTCCTCGACAGATTGATTTTTAGATTTAGCCCTGTTCACCTTATGCCAAACTTCCGCTTTGTTTGGCTGGATCTCAGGCTTCTTAGGGCAGTTCCGAGCGAAATGCCCATATTCATGGCAGCCTCTGCATTTAAACGGGAGCTGTTCATAGTCGAGCTTTTGGAAGTGAGCCCAATTCCCCACTGTCAATTTGATAGCTTCCGGAAGGCCAGCCTCGAGGTCCACTTCCACACAAATACGGGCACAGGAGTATTGGTCCTTAGGGCTTTCCGTGTCAATGTATTTCCCCAGGACGTTCCCGATGGCTCGTAGAGATTTGGAATTCCAGCAGTGCATTGGGAGATTCGGGAGGCGGACCCAGACTGGGACAGCTTTGGGAATGTCCGCCTCCGGGTCAAAGTCAGGGGACCATCCATTGAGATAGAGGCCCTGTGGCCCCATGAAATAAGGCCCGTTCCTGAAGATTAGATCTTTATCCTCCTTGGATTCAAAGTCGAAGAGGAAGTAACCTCTTCCGACAGAGTAAGAGGCCACATTTTTAGAGATCAGTGGCCTCCAGTTCCTTTGGATCCAGGATTCCGTTGTTTTTGGCGAGGGCCAAAGTCCCGTGAATTGACCGATCAGGGCTCGATCTGCCAGAGATAGGGAAACCCGGATGGTTTCTTCCTGAGGCAGGGCCACTTCTGGCACATCTTCAAGTCTTTTCATGAATTTCGGGAGTTCTCCTTTGCCTGATCTATGGGATTGAGAAGCTAAAATCCTGTTGAAAGCATCTGATCTCTCAGAGGTATCCACCTCTGTCGTCATCAGCCTACCCGACCAGATCCAAACTCAGCACATGGGGCCTGATTGACCTGGGATCCACTAGCAGATCCAACACAGCGTGGACAGCGAGATCAGATCGATCAGCCTGCGACTTTAGATGCAAACCGTTCTCCCAACGAAGGTGGGGCCAGCCCCCAGAGCACCTACGACCTCAGCGACAGATCTCATTCAGGTTGCAGCGATCCCAACGTGAAGTTCAGGTTGCAGCGATCTCGTTTGACACTCTTAATATTAGTGTTAGTTACTACTATTTTTTTTTTATTATCTTGTTTTAAATGACTATAAATTGGGTCTTTACTTCATTCTTGCGACCGTGAAATTTGTCAAATTTGAGGCATCTCATCCTCAAAGTCAATAGGGAGGTGTTAAATACTTTTGTTTTATTTTTACTTTTGATTTGATTTGATCTATGTTTGTAAAGTTTTTTTTCAAATTATTTTATTCATTTACTATTCTATGTCAAGGATATTTTTTTGAACCAAGGTTACAAAAAACGAACGAGTGATCAAATCGGCATATATTGAAAACCTGAAAAAAGATAAGATCACAAAAATGGTCCACCAAAAATACATAAAATATTCTAAATTTGAATATATATATGTGTGTGTGTGTGTGTGCGCGCGCGTGCGCAACCATGTAAATCCAAACTATTATATACAAATTTGCAAAAAGGGCTTTTGCTACGTGCCATACTGAGCATATTTCACTAGAATCTTCCCCACTCAACCAACTTTTATTTTTATTTTTATTTAAAAAATGCTTCCTCAAGTGTTGTTGTACAGTTTTGTATGGAACTAGTCAAAACCGATAAAATTGGTTGGATCTGACCGGTTCTGTATGGAACCAATCATTTATAGTTTGAGACATTGATTTGACCCGATGAGGCCTCATAATTGGTCGGACAGGTTGGCTTTTCCGATTTCGGTCTACTTTTTGTAACATTGATTAAATCTTAACCTTTTATGTTTCATAATAATCATACTTGTAAGAAGTAGTTGCTATGATAACCATACTCCACTTTTAGAGACCATACTTATATATCATATAGATACCCTTTGTGATAGTGTAATAAGGTTTGTATGAGTTTGTGATATGTTTTATGCTAAAGTTAGAATCATAACGTGTTAATGTTTGTAAGAGTTTGTGATATATTTTTAGTGTGAAATTTCATTATATTTAATGGTGCTTGCTCAATGGAACAACACCTATCATGCAGACATGATGTTGGTGGTTCGATTCCTCTATGCCCTATCTACATAAATCAATGACTAATTAAATTACCAGTTAACAACAATCAATGACTAAATAAATGACTAGTTAATAATAATCAATGACTAAATAAATGACCAGTTAACAACAATCAAAGACTAAATAAATGACTAGTTAACAACAATCAATGACTAAATGTACTACCGAACAACTATTATTAATGGCCAATAGCGATATTTTTTGACAAAATAAATGACCAAATAACAACAACTAATGACCAAATAAATAACTAAATATAAGGCCAACACATGAAGCAATTCAAACAAATTATGACTAAGTGATAAATGAAAAATTTTGTTGGGTGATAAATGACTACTAATTTATGACCAACAGTCACATGGTCAAATTTAGTCATTTATCACCTATTTTTAGCCATTTTTTAGTCACTTATCACCCATTTTATACTAGTGTATCCTTGACATGTTTTCAAAAGGCCCATAAGGAATCATTACTTTTTTTAACATAAGAACATGCTCGTTTATGAAATTTCAATAACATATGTGTTGAAACCTCTTTTGTTATGTCCCCAACAGGGGACAATATATCTTTTGCGAAGGCCCTATTAATATGGGTCTATAACTTACCTATATGCTACAAATATTTTTTTTCTCTATAGTATGAGTTGAGGCAAAAATTTATATTTATAAAATATAAAACAATGAAAATAGGTATGTAATTTTGTTATTGGCTTGCAGGACCTGACGTTGTCATAATTTTTTGGTGTCCAGGAGGGGACGGTGGGCTGACGTCTGGTCCTGCCCACATGTCTCTGTCTTATTAATGGTTACAATGTTTTATTTCTTGGCGGAGATTCTCACAGTCATCTCTCTTGCGTATACATCCTCCAACATTAACTTCAGGTAAATGAGCTAATGGACATCTGCCTTACTATTATGCTCCACTTGGGGATTTTGATTGACCATCTGTACATTGGATTTTTGGGAAACATCAAAACATTGATTCCATCCATACGCTTTCTTGACTTCATTCTTGGCAGTATTAGGCCATTTTCCATTTGGTCTAATTTTTCAGTCTTTTTCCTTTCTCTAATGAGAGGACATGATGGATCTTGAAGCCAACTCTTAGGAGTCTTTTTCGTAGGTACACCTACTATATCATAGGGTTTATCCTTTATTTATGTTCGATAATTCTTGTTTTTATTTCTATAGGGTTTTTTTTTCAGAGGAAAAAATACCAGTCTTTGATATTCATTAGAATCAAAAGACATAATATACATAAATCAGTCTTGTCAGCTAGATACAAGAAGAGACCACACAACAAATAGACATACAAAGATCATGCCTGCTAAATCCAGCCAACAGAAGAACAAAAAAAGTCTGGGGTAGGTGTATAGGGTTTATCATAGGGTACACCTACTGTGTCATAGTCTTTATCCTTTATTTACATTCAATAATTCTTGTTTTTATTTCCATTCTAACTCTTGTCATGGCTAGAATGCAATGAGGGTTCTATTCGAGCATTTGAAACTCCTTTACTTTACTTTGGTTTTGAGAATTACAAGCTACGTGGGGAGAATACCCTCGAGGTACTTGTGAAGAACAAAAAATGTTTCGAAAGTTCATTTACAACTTTATTATTTTGTTGTTGGAAGGATAAGAAGAATGGGTATTAACTCCACATTGTTTTTATTGCATATTAATTAATCATTGTGTGACTGGGCATTTACATCCACTTCGTTAAATGGAATGCTAATTTCAGGTAGGCTCTCTAATCATTTTTTTTATAAGAGTTGACATAGTACTCCAAGAAGGTCACGCTTCATTTGAAGAAGTGCCATAGTTAAATCTTCATTAGAAAGGGAAATTCTCTCCTTTCTATCTCGTGTATTAAAAATTTAAGATTTGGATTTGAGTCTTGGTCAATCTCGGTTGTATAATTTAGGCATATGAGACAAAGCCTCGCACTTATGATGTCCATTAAGGACTGCCATTTTTTTTTATACTATTAATAAATAATCATACTTAAAGCTAGTATTTTCACCTTTGTGGTATAGTTACCTACAATCTCTTTGAAACAAAAGCATAGGTAAGACAAGTTACTTGTCATTTCTAAGGCTTATACATTAAAGACAACATATTATAATTGATTTCTTGTAGGATGCAGGTTTTTTAGGCCAAGAGTATCACTTCCTTCGGAGGATGACATGCGTGGATCAGGTAGTCCCTCCAGTTGTGGAAGTTTTCTTTATGAACATCGAAGCTTGTAGAAAGCCGAGCTTGATGTGTTGGGTCCTCTCAGTAGAGGCATGGCCATTCTTCCACATGTATTTTGAAGAATTTCTTAGTGATTCCCATTATGCTTTTCATGACTGTATCTGGCAGGCCATGTTTCACTATCTATACTTGATCATATCCACCACAACATTTGTGGGCACAAAAATAATAGTTGAATCACTAAGTTATGTAACTTGATCTAGTTGTTGACTTTTCCTAATAAGCATCGAGAGCCATTCTCTGGGAGAATGGAGGAACCTGGTCAGTTACCAGGAAATTAACCCAGTCTGGGACTGGGGCCTTAGCCTGGGGTTGAGGGCCATTCTCTGGGAGAATGGAGGAACCTGGTTAGCGACTAGGAAATTAACCCAGTCTAGGACTGGGACTCATCTTGGGGTTGAGGGCCATTCTTTGAGAGAATGGAGGCACCTGGTCAGTTACCAAGAATTTAACTTAGTCCGGGACTAGGACCTTAGCCTGGGGCTGAGGGCCACTCTCTGGGAGAATGGAGGCTCTCGGTCAATTACCAAGTATTTGACATTGAATCATCTGATGCAGCTCGGGGCTACGGCACCTGGTTACCCTACCATCACCATAACTCCTAGACTGGGTCTAGGAAAGTGATGCACTCCTCTCCTTGATTGATGGGCTATGAAACCTTCTCCAAGGACTAGCTACCCCATGTTGAAATACCTAACACCTGATCTTGGTGGCAACGAGGAATTCAAGATAAAGCATTTATTAATTCTCCCTATTTATGAAGATGCACTTTGAGTGGGCATGAATGAATCATGAGGACCCTGAAGAACTCTTGAGACAACTTGTTGTGGTAAAAAACACTAAAAGGACCATGAAACGCTAGCCTTGGTTTATGTGACCATCAAATGAAGGACCAAGTGGCACAAGAAAAACACCAAAAATTCATTTGAACCACAAAACATTTAAAGTCAAGGTTCAAAGATGAAAAAGAAAGGAAGCCCAATTGTCAACTTCCTAAAACCAACATATAATATTTGATGGACTATAAATGAATAACAATTGCAAAACATTTGATCATAATCCAAGATCACTTGATTGCTACAAAAGAATATTCGGTGGCTGAGGTATTCTTCACCGCAGCTGTTTGACTGAGGAAAATTCATGGTTGGGTTTTTATCTTTGATCTCTTCCCTAGTGTGGAAGCTCCAAGCCTGCTAGGGATTCTTCCTTCACGACACACAATAACTCATGGTGGAGGGTGGTCTCGATGGTGAGGAGCAATAGCAACAAAGATGCTACAACTCACGGGGAAGGCTTACTACGACAATAATGCTCATGGTGGGGGTTGCTACAACAGTTGCAGTCACGAGGCTGCTCACGGTGGTGGTGATAGCTGTTAGGGATACCAACAGTCACGGGGTAGCAGCAGGAGAGTGCCAACAACTCTCGGTGGTGGTGAGGACTAGTTGTTGGAATATATCACATTCCTTGAAAGGTAATAATGTCTTTGTATTATGTCGGAAGTTGTCTACAATCTTATGTAAAAGAGTAATACATTTAACCCATAGTTATATGGTGTTGTATTTACTTGTGTAGAGTATGTGTCCATGGTATTGTATTAAGAGATGTTATTTTGGAGAATTATATTATCCCATATGCAATATGTGAGACTAATTCCTCCTCATCTCTTAGTATATAATAGGGTCAAGTGAGTCTCTACATATAATGTATTCTTGATGTAGTAGTGGTACTATTGTGACACTGTTGTACATCATCTATATTCTTTGGGGTATTTGTGCTTTGCTCTCTTGTAAGATTGGAGAAGACATTCTGGAGGTAATAGAAGACTACCTTCCCGTGGATGTAACCCATTAGGGTAAACCACGTATATTGGTGTTCTCTTGTCCTTTTCTTTTTCTATTCTTATCTTTTATAATATGTTGTTGGTTGCTTAGAGAGGCTAACTAGTTTAGCTTGACTCTACTATTCTAACATGGTATAAGAGCGGGTTGCTATGATCTAGTACCTTCTATAGATTTCAAGCAATCACGATTATCATTTGGGCATTTTCATTTTGTTGTAGATTTGCTTTCTATCTGGCAGCCATTAGGCTTCTTTTCAGATCTGGGCATATTTCTGCATTTTTTTTACCCTAACCCTAACTTGTTGTGTAAGATTTTTGTAGAATTTTTTCAAGGGTTTCTTGATGTTTTTTTTCTGTAGATCTACATGATTTTAGGGCTCTCCTCAAGGAGATATTTCTTCCGATTATAAAAACAACAATTATAAAAAATGGTCGTAACTTGGTCAGTTTTTACCGTATTTTTTATTATAACCTGTTTTTTGAATTGGAACAGTCATTCTGGATCCAGCTACGCGACCAGAACATAAGATTGGGCTTTCTGGGCACATTTTTTTCACAGGCTTGTAAGTGAAAGTTTCTCCTCTTTTCTTTACTATGTTTCTAACTTTGCTTTTGCAGATTCAGATCAATAAAGTGTAACTATTTTCAAGTTCTTCACTCTTTTTCTGTCATTTTTCAGTATTAGGGTTTCTTATTTCATGACAAAATTTCACTCATTATGACTTTCGAAGTAGCTTCTGTTCCTGAATTAGTTGGTTCTAACTATCTTTCCTAGAAGAGAAAGATGATTGATGTTCTTAGGAGTAAGAATCTTTGGAGGCTATTTAATGGTGAACACAAGATACCTACTACTGCTGATGATTTGGATATATGGGAAGCTAAAAGTGATCAAGCAAGGGGGCTCATTGGTCAAATTGTTGCAGATAGTCTTCAGGTAAGTATTGAGGCAAAAGACAGCCCGGTTCAGGTATGACAAATTCTTTCCTCTTTTTTTGATAAATCTGATGATGTTTCTGCATATTATCTTGAAAAGAAGATTGTTGGCCTCGAACCTGCTGAATTTGAAAGAGTTGAGTTATTAATGGAAATAGTAAACAGAAGAAAGTATATGATCTTTGTAAACATTGCAGAAAAACTAACCATTCCGAAAAGAATTGTTTTAAAGCAAAACGTTTAATGGCTAAAGCTAAAAAGAAAACTTCTCATGACTCTCAAGTAGCTTTATGTGCATATGTTGTTTTGTCTAATAATTCTTCTTCTAACGTGGAATGGATAATGGATTCTGATGCATCTAAAGATATGATTGGTGATGCTTCTTTATTTACTTCTTATGATTGTAGAGGTTATCTTGTTTCTACTTGTCTCTAACGTTCCTATATGGAAGCATTGACATTTTCAGGGCATTCATCTCTTGCATATTAACATCATACTAATAAGAAATGCACCTATGCTTCAGATTAGTTGCTTGATGACTAAATTTTCATATATTTAAGTGAAATCTTTGGCTCACCATTTATATGTTGTGGTTGACACTTAATGTGTAAAAGTAACTTCATTTTCCTTAATGAGCAAGTTAATATTTTATTTGATCATATTATGTTGCCATTCATTTATATGATGTTTGCTAACCTTTGGTATATAAGCATTTTCATTTTTGTATGAACAATTTTGTTTTATGATCTTTGTATGCTTTAATTTTGAAAGTTCTTGTGCAGATAAGTTCTCTGTTTATGCTTTCACCTTATTCCAGGAATAATGAAGCACCATCTTCTACTGTTAAATTCATGATGTTCATATGTATGATATCATTTTCGATGTATAGACCATTGGGGTCTTGTTTCTTCGATGTTTGAGGTCTTCTATAGATATTTTGCACCTTGATTGGATGAATGTCTGCTATACACATGTCTATTGGCCATTTGGTTTTTTTTATACACTGTTGTGGTGTTCTTAGCCACACGTTTTGTTGTATCGACCATCAGAAGGTATCTATACACTGGTGTGGATGTTATATCAGAGTTCTTCAGCTATCATGTATGTTTGTGATGATTCTTGTGTTGATCTGGGCATATTGCGATTGGATTCCGTCACATGTTCTCGACATTTTATTGTTGGGTCTTTCATCGTACAACTTGGTTTTTGTGCACTTTCATGATTCAGTGAGAAGTGGTTGTTCATTGTCAAATGCCATTAGTCGAAGTGTTCTTCTTGTTTGCAGCTTTGGTTTTTCTGGAAGTTGTCATCAACGGGGAGTAGTAATGACTCCTTCCTTCCTTAGTATTAGTATGGGCCCTTCTCCCAGCCATTATTAAGGGGCAGTGTTGGAATATATTATATTCCTTGGAAGGTAATAATGTCTTTGTATTATGTCGGAAGTTGTCTACAATCTTATGTAAAAGAGTAATACATTTAACCCATAGTTATATGGTGTTGTATTTACTTGTGTAGAGTATTTGTCCATGGTATTGTATTAAGAGATGTTATTTTGGAGAATTATATTATCCCACATGCAATATGTGAGGGTAATTCCTCCTCATCTCTTAGTATATAATAGGGTCAAGTGAGTCTCTACATATAATGTATTCTTGATGTAGTAGTGGTACTATTGTGACACTGTTGTACATCATCTAAGACTACCTTCTCGTGTATGTAACCCATTAGGGTGAACCACGTATATCAGTGTTCTCTTGTCCTTTTCTTTTCCTGTTCTTATCTTTTATGATATGTTGTTGGTTGCTTAGATAGGTTAACTAGTTTAGCTGGACTCTATTATTCTAATAGTAGTGCCCACTAGCCCTGCTAGGGATATTCTTGCATCTAAGCCCTATTAGGGCTATAGAAATCCATCAACATACCCTCATTGAGTTGGTAGCATGCATATGAGAGGTAACAACAGACTTAGTCGACGTGGCAGCATCCGAAGGATATAAGCAATAAAGTATAAGCCTGTTAGGGCTTTCTCAGTTTGAAATTTTTTTATACATTCATCTTAGAGTTATGTGAACTAATTTTCTATTCATGTACAAACTCAGTCATCTTATTTAGAGGATGAGTTATTAATGCTTTGGGGTTTTTGTCCTTAAAATGTTTCCTCGTGAAAAATCTTGTGTTCAATTGTGTGAATGTTTGTCTTACTGTCGTTTATGATCTACTGCTGTTAAAAATATCAAGTGCTATCTCTATTATAGTCTGCAATTTTTATAATTATCATACACATGTCAAAATTCAACATGGTATCAGAGCTTTGCATGTGAAGTCTACAGTGTTTGAGCAGATCACTGTTTCCTCCATAGACCTTGGGACACTTGCAGACTGAGATAACAGACTTGTTGATCAAATATGGCTTCCAACACCTTTAGACCAGAGGAAAGACTTGAAGGGTCATCCAACTACAACTCATGGAAAGCAAGGCTTATGGCCACCTTGGAAGAAAATGACCTTCATGACTTGGTCATCAATGCTATGGATGAACCCACATCTAATGCATGAAGGATAGTCTTCAAGAAGAAGAAAGATAAGGAAAGAAGAATCATATATGACTCCATCAAGGAGGCCTTGATGCCTTCCATAACACCACTGAATACTTCCAAATAATGCTTTGACACCTTGACAAATTTATACGAGAAGAAAACACCCAACCAGAAGAGAGTACTGAAAAAGAGATTCCATACACTGAAGATGGAAAAATATGAAGGAGTGCCCCTCTTCTTCACAAAAATTTCTCAGGTAAGAGATCAAATTTCTGCCATCGGTGTCCCTACGGATGATGCTGATCTTGTACATGTTGTATTCGATGGTCTTCCCAGTTCTTGGGAAACCTTTTTGGCAGCTATAAGTGGACGTGAAACTTAGCCAAACTTTGATAGAATTTGGCATGACTATTTGGAAGAAGAAGGTAGAATTCAAAGCAAAGAAAATAACGCTAAGGAAGGGAACCTTTCCCTTACAACCAAGACAAGGAAGTTCAAGAATTCCTTCCCTCTGAAGAAGAAAGAAAAGAAGCCACAAGGTAAGCAACTAGATGCATCAAATATAAAATGTTTCAATTTTCATAAGATGGGACATTATACAAGGGATTGTATACAACCAATGAGAAGTTTCAAAAGAAGATTCCAAGCATTTACAACAGAGGAAGAAGAACCAAAGAAGAAGAAAAGTGTCAAGTCTTCCAAAGAAGATGAATCTAGACGAGAATACCACCCGATCTCTACTCTTTTAGGGTCAATCACCAACATTGCTAACTCTTGGTTAGTGGATAATGGAGCTTCTATACATATGACGAGTTTTTGTGAAGCTCTTACAAGCTACAGGAAGAAGAAGTTTGTTCATCAAGTAGAAATTGGGATGAAACCACCTACAAAATCAAAGGAGTTGGCTCAACTTCAATTCAAATTGACTCAGGGACTATTTTGCATATCGAAGACATACTATACGTCCTTGGTTTGAAAAATAACCTCCTCTTAGTTGCTAGATTAGAAGACAAAGGCTACAAAGTTATATTCATGGAAACAAAGGTTCTACTATGGGCAAAGAATGAGAAGTTAAGTTCAACTGAATTGATTGGAGTTCGAGAGGGAGGTCTTTACAAAAAATCAAGACACTCCACTAAAGCATTAGTTCACAACACAATCAACTCATGTGAACTGTGTCATCAAAGTTTTGGACACCTTCACTATACAACTCTCATGGTCTTCAAAAGATGGTTACTAGTATGCTTGAGTTTTCTCATGAACATAGTGGTGTTTGCAAAGGTTGTGCTCTAGGAAAGGATACAAAGAAATTCTTTTCTAGAAGCGACAATAGATCTAAAGGGATCTTGGATATGATTCATTTTGACATATGTGGGTTTATGTCTTCACCCTCCTTGAGTGGTTTCTTGTATTATGTATTTTTCATAGATGATTACTCTCGCAAGTCCTGGATCTACTTTCTAAAGGTTAAAAGTGAAACTTTTGACAAATTCAAGGAGTTCAAGGCTCTAATTGAAAACTAGACCGGAAGGCACATCCATATCTTGAGGTCAGATAATGGGGGTGAATTTGAATCTAATGAGTTTGATGATTTTTTCTGAGAAGCAGGAATCAAGAGGGAGCTAACAGTTCCATACAACCCTCAACGGATTGGGGTTGTAGAAAGGAAAAATAGAATGATACGTAAAGTTACCAAATCTATGCTGTGTGACCTCAATATTCCTTTATCTATGTGGGATGAGGATGCCTGTATGACTGTGTACATTCAAAACAGAAGTCCTCATGCCATCTTGGGGGAAAATACTCCAGAATAAGTATTCACAGGAAAGAAACCTGTAGTTGACCACATGAGGATTTTTGACACTCTTGTATATATTCATGTGCCAAAATAAAATAGATTGAAGTTGGATCCTTTCGGAAAGAAAGGCACATTTGTTGGTTACATTGAAATCTTGAAAGCTTACCGCATCTATGTTCCTGGAAAAAGGTACATTGAAGTCAGCAAATATGTGATATTCCATGAGGAAGTTGTGTTCCCTCCAATCAAAAGAGATTCCAAAAGATATAGAAGAATCTCCTTATGAAATTTCAGATTTAGAAGTTTAGAGGGAGGAAAACGAAAATGAGCCTCAAATCCGAAATGTACCCATAGAATCAGAAAGACTAGTTGAAGAACTACTTGAGGATCCTCCCTCCAAAAGAATACTTTCCTGGTTCTGAGAAACATTTCAAGGAGATGAGAACCGTAAAGCTCCTCATGGAACCTTCAGAGAAAACATAAATCCCTAGAAGTACTTGGGTCTTATGAGCAAGCTCATTGATGCAGAACCTTCCACATACAAAGAAGAAGCAAGTCTACAGGTATGGAATGATGCCATGATCAAAGAATATAATTTAATTATGAAAAATTATTTGTGGGAAGTTGTCCCTAGATTGAAACAGAAGTATATGGTAATGTCTAGATGGATTTACAAAATCAAGCATGCTGCTGATGGCAACATTGAAAAGTATAAAGCTATATTTGTAGCTCGTGGCTTCACTAAAAAAGAAGGCATAGACTACGATGAAAAGTTTTCTCCCGTCGTGAGATATACCACCATTAGAACTATCATCTCCCTCGCTGCTGAGTTTGGATGGAAACTACACCAAATGGATGTAAAGATAACCTTCCTTAATGCCAAGATTGAAGAGGAAGTCTACATTGAAAAACCAGAAGGATTTGTGACTCATGGGGAGAAGTCCCATGTGTATAAATTGAAGAAAGCTTTTTATGGGCTCAAATTGGCCCCAAGAGTTTGGTATGCAAGAATTGATGCCTATCTTCATAGCGTGGGGTTCTCCAAAATTACTATTGACTCTAACCTATAGTTTAAGGTTCTCCAAAACCATCACTTGATCCTAGTATTGTATGTGGATGGCTTGCTCCTTATTGGGGATGAACAACTGATATCCCAATGTAAGAGGGAGATCACCTTTGAATTTGAGATGAAGGATCTGGGTCTGATGCACTATTTTCTTGGCTTAGAGGTTTGACAAAAACCACATGAGATCTTCCTAACACATGGGAAGTATGTAGCTGATGTCTTGCATAGATTCAAAATGGAGGACTGCAAGCTTATGAGCATACCCATGACAACAAACCTGAAAAATTTACATGACTCAACCACCTGTTCAAAGGCTATGGATCCTACTCAATATCGAAAAATCATTGGATCCTTGATGTATCTAGTGCATACGAGACTAGATATCTGTTTCATAGTGAATGCATTGATTCAGTTCATGTTCGATCCGAAACACATACTCTTGGTAGTTGCTAAACATGTGCTTAGATATGTGAAAGGTACTGTTACTTATGGGCTCATGTATACTTCAGTAGTGGAGTAATGCTAGTTGTATATGTTGAATCCGATTGGGTTGGTAGTGTAGTATACCAGAAAAACACATCAGGTTACTACTTCAGTATGGGATCAATAATGATCTCTTGGTCCAACATTAAACATGGTTACATAGCTCAAAGCACAGCTGTAGCTGAGCATATTGCTGCCAATGATTCCTGCAGAGAAGTAGTTTGGCTTAGGAAACTTATCTCTAATCCGTTTGGTGGAAAGCTTGAGTCAACTATTATTCATTGTGATAATCAGAGTTGTATAAAGCTTCCAAAGAACCTTGTATTTCACGACATATCAAAACACATTGAAATGAAGTACCACTTCATAAAATACTTAGTTCAGAGAGGTACCCTGAAGCTCCAGTATATTCGTATCGATGAACAAATTGTAGAAATTTTGACCAAGCCTCTAACAATAACAAAGTTCGTGTACTTTCATGACAATCTTGGCATTACAAAGATTACCTCTCTCACTAAGAGAGAGTGTTGATTTTTCCTAAGTAGCATCGAGAGCCATTCTCTGAGAGAATGGAGGCACCTGGCCAGTTACCAGAAAATTAACCCAGTCTGGGAATGGGCCGCTATCCTGGGGTTGAGGGCCATTCTCTAGGAGAATGGAGGCACCTGGTCAGTTACTAGGAAATTAAACCAGTCTGAGACTGGGGCCTCATCCTGGGGATGAGGTCCATTCTCTGGGAGAATGGAGGCACTGGGTCAGTTACCGAGAATTTAACCTAGTCCGTGACTAGGACCTCAGCTTAGGAATGAGGGCCATTCTCTGGGAGAATGAAGGAGCTTATTCAATTACCAAGTATTTGACATTGAGTCATCTGATGTAGCCTGGGGCTAAGGCACCTGATCGGTTACCATGCCATCACCATAATCCCTAGACTGTGTCTAGGTGAGTGATGCACTCCTCTCCTTGATCTATGAGTTATGAGACCTTCTCTAGAGACTAGCTACCCTAGGTTGAGAGAAATAACACCTGATCTTGGTGGCAACAAGGAGATCAATATAATGCATTTAATAATTCTCATTATTTATGAAGATGCACTTTGAGTGGGCATGAATGAATCATGAGGACCCTGAAGAACTCTTGAGACAATTTGTTGTGGTCAAAAAAGAACTTTAAGGACCATGAAACCCTAGCCTTAGTTTATGTGACCATCAAATGAAGGACCAAGTGGCACAAGACAAACACCAAAAATACCTTTGAACCACAAAACCTTAAAAGTCAAGGGTCAAAGATGAAAATAAAGGAAGCCCTAATGTCAAATTCCTAATTATGTGGAGCCAACATATAATGTTTGATGGACTATAAATGAGGAACAATTGCAAAATATTTGATCATGATCCAAGATCACTTGACTACTCCAAATAATATTCGACGACTGAGGTCTTCTTTATCGCAGATGTTTGATTGAGGAAAATTCTTGGCTGGGTTTTTATCTTTCATCTCTTCCCTAGTGTGGCAGATCCAAGCCTACTCGGGCTTCTTCCTTCACAACACACAACAACTCACAGTGGTGGGTGGTCTCAATGGTGAGGAGAAGAGCTGCTACAACTCATGGTGAAGGATTACTACAATAGTAACACTCATGGTGGGGGTTTCTACAACAACAATAGTCACAAATAGCATTCCACCCAACTGTATACATTCCATTATCATGCATATTTCAACATGATAGTCACCCTCAAGCTGAGGCCATATATACATAAGAGAGGAATTGCCAAACAAAAATGTATGGTGCGCTCATCTCAATACCGAGAACACTGGCACACAAAAACAATCGTATCTCAGCCAAATGGAAACCATTTTCAATGAAACAAAATGTGTTACTTACTAGAAACAATGTTATGGATGCAATGGAATAGGTATTACAATCCAGAAATACTTAGAAATAGGTGAACCATGACATATTATTGCTCCCTTCTCAACACTATGAGAATACCACAACTACACCTTTCTCCATCTAAACTTTACCTTCCATCTACTCTACCTAGTGAGTTGTGAATCTCCTTGATCCACAAGCCCTAAGGATATCACCACCTTTACCCAGGACTTATGAGCTAGATCCGTACAGTCACAAGCAATGGGATAAGGACTCATGTTGTGTAAGCATAGATCAATATTCAATCACCATTACAGTGTCTTCAAACCTCATTACAAGGTCTTCAATATTTAACAATACCATGCATATTTATACTCGAGAGAATGTATTTATCAGACAAGAGAGCATTACATTGCACTAGATATCTCAGAGGGAGAGAATAAGAAGGAAGGAGGTCCAATTCAAATCCTTCTATATCCATTTGAATTCCCAAGAAAGGTAACTCAAATTCACTGAGGTTACTCAAACCAGAAGAGACTAAATCGAATTCCTTCCAATTCAACTTGAATTGATAGAGGAGTTGCTCATTCATGAGATTCCATTCCCAGAATAGCAAAAGGGTGCTTCAAAAGTTGGGAGTTACGCTTCAAAGAGTCTTGGCTAAAAATAACAAGTGAGGGCGCACTAACACATGAGGAGTTACAAATGACACCAAACCAAGGCCAGGGAAGGTGCACTAGTCAAGAGGGTCCCACCAAACATCCAAGAGGGTGTAATAGTGCCCCCATAAAAATAAAAAAAGAGTCCAACAAGTGATTTTAGGGAGAGAAACAACTCCTAGTCCCCAACCCCCTCACACATGGAATCTATGGCCCCCATTCTCGTTAATTGTCCATGTTGATCTAGTTATTTATTAAATAATAATAATAATAATAATATTGTCCAAGTCTATAGTCTTGACACATTGTGCCATAATAACAAAAAAATATTAACATATGTTTGAGGATTAGCATCTGGAGTATTACATCTCTCTCTCCCTTAAAACAATGGATCTTCCTCGAAGCATACTTATTACATACCTAACACTACACAAAATTTCAAAAAATATGAGGGTATGCCTCCCTCATATCATATCCCAGCTCCCAAGTAGAATATTCAAGACTGTAATGGGTTCATTGGATATTTACCTGCTTGATCTTTCGATCCCTTAACAACTTGAATTTTTGACCTCTACCTCTAGTGTAGTGCTTCCCCTTTGAAGTACCCTGAGTGTCTCATTTATTGCCTCAAAGGAGAACAAAATAAGAACCGTCTCCGATGATGGTGCCGACACATTCTCAGGAACCGTCACTCGACCTTGTCCTCGATCTGCTCATCTCCTTTCCATATTGATCTTGTATCATGGAATAAGGCATCATTAGTTTATGGTTAATGTTTTATCTAGGACACAATTAAACACATACTCATACCTATAGATTGAGTGAAAGTTTAGTTCTTTCTTCTCCCGTAAACGAGATTTACCTAATATTGAGGAATTTTTTTGAAAGGGTAGGGGCACAGAGGCACTAATACATCCCTATGTCAAAGTCATCGCTGTGAATCATGGGTAAGAGACTATGTCTCAGGTTATGTGCATGGAATTGTGTCATCCTCGCAGCTTAGGAAGTCACTGATGACCATAAATACTGACAGGGTCACACTTGTGGTGATCCTTTACATGAAATAAGTTACGTTACTTGATCTAACCTAGAGTTGAATTAAATCAAGCTATCCCTCAACCTTGTAATCAACACAAACTACTTTACAATTAGCCTATGAAATTTATGTATATTATAAAGTTTAAATTGCAATTAATTAAGTAATTTAATAATATTAAGATATTAATCTTAACAATTTTAATCCTTAAATTAAGTTCTAATAAATTAATATTAATTTAACCTAATAAGATTAATCTTAAACTATATTTAATTCCACAACATGTTTTAATAATTAACATAATTAAATTAAAAACCACTAAATTTGAATGATTATCCAAATTTTAATTTAACAAATAAGAAATTTTGATTTTAAATCGCAATCTCTCTCTCTCTCTCTCTCTAATCAATAATCGTAATAAAATGAATTTTTATTTAAATAATCCAATTAAATATGTAATGAGCCATAACCCTAAAATCTATCCGTAGCCATGCACGAGGGCCATGTGCTGCGCTCTCACTAAACAAATAAGATGGGGTTTTTCCTCGGCATTTTGTCATTTTCTCGCTGAAAATTTTGTTCTAAGTGAGCTCTGCAACTTGAGCTCGACTCCTCCATTACTCTCCACACACACACACATATATATTATTTATTATTATTATTATTATTATTATTATTATTTGGTTGATACATCTGATTGCAACCGCTTTGAGTTTGCAGAGGGAGTCCAGTGGCCAACCCCCTTATTCTCCCTATTGGGAGTGCCAGTTGTGCTTCCAGGGAGTTGGCTAAACTCTCGACCATTTGCACCTTTCACGGTAAGTTTGGCCGGACTCCGACAACATGATTTGATGTTGAAAATGAGATTTTCAGTGTTGAAATTGCAATTTTTATTGCAGAAATGGATTCAGGACCGGCCTCAATTACCCTTGGGGCACCCAGATTATACAATTCCAATCACTGAAAACTACCATTTAAACAATTTCCACCTGATTTTGGATAGAAAACTCACCGGATTTCGGGTGCAAATGGTCGAGAGTTTATCTTACACCCTTCCATCCCTCCTCTTGATGCTACCTAGGTGTAGAGTACATACGCATAGGCAGAGAGATGCTAAGTATGGAAAAATTGGTATCTTTGAGCTCCACATAAGGCAGATAAAATAAAGCTCAACTGGTGCACCAGTTTAGAGTTAGGGTTTCCCCTTATGATCAACTAAAAAGGAATATAATCCCATTTTTTTAATAATTTTTGTTTTGTTTTTGTTACTATTATTTTTCCACTCGCTCTAATATTATTAACAATTGTATATTTATGTCGGGTGGCCTCTTGATTGCATAGAGAACTTGTGGTCGCCAACGGATTACAATGGGAATTATTAATTCCTCGAGGCTGAAGTAATGGCTTATGGGTTTGTTTCCTAGAGTAGGACGCATAGGTTCAAATACAAGCGTGGGCTCTCCTTGTGAACTTGTGTGGTGGGGTAAGCTCTACACGTTGGGGGTTTCTTACTTTGAGCAGAGCTACACCCATAACCTGTGTGGCTTGCAAATGCAGGGCAAGCGCTTATGCACAACAAAATTGATTTATTTATTCATTCTTCCTGCAGGGATCCATGACTATCTTCTCTTTAGGCTTAGTTTTCTTGACAACTTAGCTAGCTCATGCAGTTTTCCTTGGTAAAAAAATATTTTCTTGGTTTGAATCTCACCTTAAAAGGTGGGTTGGACAAGATAACACTTGGTGTATACACCTTCACTCCACCAAGTATATGTTTTCCTTGCATAATTCATGTATCTAGATTATGGGCCTTTGTGTTTTTTTGACATAGGGGGTTTGAACCGCCTGACCTCATACTTGGCGACCTCCTATCTTTACGGTTATTGTGTAAATTATTTATATAGAGATTTTGTTATTGAATTACTTTGATAATTTATTGTTAATTTAAGAGTTCTTTGCATCTTTACTCCCATTGGGCTATCAAGTAGATGCTATTTGGTATTGGTTTGGAATAAACCAATTGATGACTGCATTAACTAAGTAGTTATCAAGAAACCTTAACTACTTGAATGGTTTTATTAGTAGGGTTTTATTTTTCTAACTTCTTAACCTAACAAGACTTTGTAATCGTGCATGTTAATAATGTGGATATAGTGATATTACCTTGCTATACTTAGTCTATATAACAAATATCATACTCGATCATGGGCCTAAAACCCTAAATTGTTCTTTGATTCCGAGTTCACAAAAAATAAATACGAGTCTCATGGAACTAAATTAAGGACTCCTAGGGTTAATTTTTTTGTTTGTTTAAACATGCTTGTGACAATAGCGACAAGAAATCTTGTTTTTCCTTACATGTAGGGTTTTAAGTAATGTTTTTTTTGCTTGTATTTTTACACTTTATTCCATTCAGATCATTGAAAGTTTATGGCGGATAGTTGCATTTGTCTCATTAGTTCTACTCCTAGAAAACTCCTTACGAATCAGTCACATCAATCTCTACCAACCATTTAAAATTTAAGAAACCGGAGCAGTCTATCCCCATCCTTACTAATGATTTTAATGTTGGCCCGATTTCCATATATCTTTATTCAATGCTTATAGATTGTGTGAATCTTACACTGAATCCCATCCATCACTCTAACACACATTGGGTATCTTTGGGTGTATGTAATGTTGGATTACAAGATTGAAAACCTAGGCATTTTCAGTTTGTCTATCGAGGGTTGAATGCCCCCTGCACAACTCATCCTTCCTCTATTTATGTTTGTAGTTGAAATAACATCTTACCTTGTCATCTTGGTTGAGATAAGAAATTGTATAGTATTGATTCCCAAATCGTTAGGAAGCCTTGAGAGTAACAAATTGTACCTTGTTGGAATAATAAATGGTTAAATTGTAAACCGATCCAGATGGAGATCGATGGCCACCCTTCTATTCCACTGGATTAGAACACTTGTTCATTGTGGCAGTTTCCTAGTTATTTTTCTGCGGTTTTTTAGGGTCCCAAACTTTTGGGGCTGTTTTAAGGCCCTAAATGATGTTTTTTGGTGATTCGGGAAGCCAAATGATTTCCATCAGCATTCATTTGGATCCAATCAAAAGATGCAAATCTCAAATAGACCTTTCCAACAGGTTATTGAGCACCCAAATCAGAGATCATATGTAAAATTTATGACCTCGAGAAGTTGACTGTTCAACTAACCACCTTGGAGCTGCAAACTTTATGACGATTCATCTTCTAGGGTTATGTTTTGGAATTTTGGGGTTCTTGCACTCATGCTTACAATAAATACACCTTTTTGGCCTCATTTTGTATTCAACTTGGCACGAATGAGCATAGAAGCCACATCTATTCTCAGAGATAGCTATCACCATTATAGTCGTTGTATTTACAGTTTGTTCTATTTCCACCATTTAATAGAATGCGTCTTTATTGTATCTCTATTTTCATTGCAATATGTCTTTGGTTATGATTCTATATATGTTCTTTCATTTTGTTCTCACATAAATCCATATGAGTGGTATCAGAGCAAACTAATTTTTGATTGTTTCTCGGCACATGTCCCCGATGAGGTTAGGGTATAGAGAGTTGGGTCTAGAACTAGTTTTACTTGGGGAAGATCACTCTTGCCGCCCCAAACAACCTCCCATGGTGGAAGAAAAGAGAAATGACGGAGCAGGAGATCCTATCAAGTCGTTGATCGAGGAATCCCTCATTCGATAGAGTAACGAGATGATAGATAGTTTCATCCATATCCTTCTACAATGCTGATAGCGGCATGTGCACTTTCAACGAGAATCCATTTTGGGGATGCAACTCCCTTCAAGGTACAAGTTATTTTGATATTCCTTTATTTGGAGGGCAGATCGATGTTGATGCCCTAAATAAGTGGTCGAATGTTCTAGAAGGGTATTTCTCTGTCCACAATTGTTTTGACAGGGAAAATATGACCTTTGAACTCCTCGAGGTTGTCCCCCATGTCAAAAATTGGTGGGAAACTTATTGGGAACAAAACTCAATAGATGAGTGTGGAAGGTTTGAGACAAATTCCACTTAGGCCTCGTTTATAGACGTCGTCAAGGAATAGTATTACCATGTGGGAAACTATGATGACCGGTACACCAAATGGACCATTCTGTGTCAAGAGAGGGACCAGATGGTGTCGGAGTACACCAAAAAGTTTCATACCTTGCATACAAAGCTGGGTATCAAGGAATCTGAGTGACACTTGAAACTAAAATATTGTAGTGGCATACATAGGTACATCTAATCCGAGATGGACTTCCTCGTCATCTCTTCACTTGGATTTGCTTATCAGTATGTTGTCAAAATTGAGGAGAAATTTTGGCAAAAGAACGAGACTTTGGACCTGCGAACCCACTGCTGAAGCAAGAAAAGGGAAACCCTGGCCTGCAGAACACAAGACAATGAAAGGACAAACAGTACCCTCCACCAAAAAACAAGGGTAATGGGAAGAAAAATAAGGACACCGGGAAGTGGTACGAGTTCCACAAAATCCCCTGACACAACACTGATGAATACTGCTCAAAGAATTCATTGGTGGTTGAGATCAAATATTCAGAATCATACCTCGATTTCGATTCAGAACCGAATGTCACAACCATAGACTATGGGAAACATATCATTGATGTAGAACCAACTGTCACTATTTCCACCACACAGATTCAACAGAGGAGCCTGAAGAGTCAGAGGCAGAGGAGGCGTCTTCCACTTGCAAATGTGGGTGAAGGGAATGATACTACATTTTGTTGTTGACAACAAAAACCAAAAGAACCTGATCTCAACAAAAATAATCAAGAGATTGGAGCTTTCGACAACACCACACTCGTAACCCTACAACATCTATTGGCTAAGCCAAGGACGAGGTATCCGCATTACTCAGCAATTCCACCTACCATATGGAATCAAGCATTTCAAAGGTGAGGTACTGTGTGATGTGGCCCAACTTCAATTTTGTGATGTTATTTTAGGACAACCATATATGTAAAAGCGTCACATTGTATATGAGTCATGACCTGACAGTGTCATTGTCACTTTGGGAGGACAACTCTATCAGGTACCACATACAATTTCACCTACCACAGTCTTGCAGGGTAGGAAGATAAGATCCCAAACCAATAAATTATCTCTCTTCACAATTTACTTTGAAGGAGAACATCATGCAATTGAGACATCCACACCCTCTACATAGGGTCTCTCTGCTAAGAAGAAACAAGAAGAACACAAAGTCAATATTCCCTCATCCATTCGAGTACCTCTGTAGTGCAAGGCCACACATTCCAATAGCTCATCTAGAAAAAATCATCCATACCATTTCAGATAAAGGATGACACAAAGACCATAACTGTTGAACAACTCTAATGTATCAATCAACAACATTTGCATTCCTCTTAGGATGTGAAAGAAAGAAAACCTCTTCACTTCAAGAGATGTCGCACCAGGAGATCATCTCAACACACAGTGCAAGATATGATATTGGATTTGACACAATGGATACCATTGATTCCTAAGGGGGGAGGATTGATCCATATAGAGATCGGTGGCCACCCACCTATTCCACTGGCTCAAAACAATTTTCCACTGTGGCAGTTTTCGAGTTATTTTTCTATAGTTTTTTGGGTCCAAAAATTTTGGGGTTGTTTTAAGGACATAAACAACCGTTTTTAGCGATTCGAGGGGGACAAATGGTTTTTAATGGCCATTATTTGGCCCCATTTAGAAGATGTAAATCTCAGATAGACATTTCTAATGGGCTATCGAGCACCCAAATTGGAGATCGTATGCAAAAGTTATGACCTCGAGAAGTTGACTATTCAACTAACCACCTTGGTGCCACAAAATTTATGACGATTCATCTTCTAGGGTTATGTTTTGGAATTTTGGGGTTCTTGCACTCTTGCTACTATAAATAGGCCCTTTTGTCCTCATTTTGTATTCAGATTGGCACTGATGAGAGTAGCAGCCACATCTCTTCTTGGAGATATTTACCACCATTCTAGCCATTGTATTTACAATCTAATATATTTCTGCCATTTAATAGAATATGTGCTTACTGTATCTCTATTTTCATTGCAATATGTCTATGGTTAAGATTCTATATATATTCTTTCATTTTGTTCTCACATAAATCCAGGTCAGTGGTATCCGAGCAAACTGCTCTTTGATTGTTTCTGGGTTCATGTCCCCAATGAGGTCAAGGTGTAGAGAGTTGGGTCTAGAGAAAGTTTCACTTGGGGAAGATCACTCTCATCACACCAAACAACCTCCCATGGTGGAAGAAAAGAGAGACGATAGAGTAGGAGATCCTATCAAGTTGTTGCTCGAGGAATCCCTCATTCGATAGAGGAATGAGATGATATATAGTTTTACCTGAATCCTTCTATGAATACCGATAATGGCATGTGCACCTTCAACTAGAAACCATTTCGGGGATGCAACTCCTTTCAAGGTATAAGTTAAGTTTTATATTCCTTTATTTGGAGGCCAGATCGATGCCGATGCCCTAAATAAGTGGTTGAATGTTATAGAAGTGTATTTCTCTATTCACAATTTTTCTGATAGGGAAAATATCACCTTTGCGCTCCTCAAGTTCGTCACCCATGTCAAAAATTGGTGGGAAACTTATTGGGAGCAAAAATCAATAGACATGTCTAGAATGTTTGAGACAAATCCCACTTGGGCCTCTTTCATAGATGTCGTCAAGGAATAGTATTACCCTGTGGGAAACTATGATGACTAGTACACCAAATGGACCATTCTACGTCAAGAGAGGGACCAGATGGTGTCGAAGTACACCAACAACTTTCATACCTTGAGTACAAAGCTGGGTATCATGGAATCCGAGCATCACCTGATACTGAAATACTGCAGTGGCATACATAAATACATCCAAACCGAGATGGACTTCCTCGTCATCTCTTCACTTGGATTTCCCTATAGGTATGTTGTCAAAATTGAGGAGAAATTTCAGAAAAAGAACAAGCGAGACTTTGGACCTGCGAACCCACTGTAGAAGCAAGGAAAGGGAAACCCTAGACTGTAGAACACATGACAAGGAAATGAAAACCAGTCCCCACCACCAGCAAAGAAGGGTAATGGGAAGACAATCAAGGACACTAGGAGGTGGTGTGAATTTCACAAAATACCCTCGCACAACTTGATGAATGCCGCTCAAAGCAGTCATTGGTGGCCGATATCAAATCTTTAGAATGAGACCTCAATTCTGATTCAGAACCGAATGCAACAACCACAGACCATGGGAAAGATATCATTGATGCATAACCAACTATCACTATTTCCACCAAACAAATTCAACCAGAGGAGCCTGAAGATTCAAAGGTAGAGGATTCCTCTTCCACTCGCAGATGTGGGTGAAGGAAATGCCACTACATTTTGTAGTTTACAACGACAACCAAAAGAACCTTATCTCAGCAGAATTCATCAAGAGATTGGAGCTTCTGACAACACCACACCTGTAACCCTACAACATCTGTTGGATAAGCCAAGGACGATGTATCTACATTACTCAGCAATGTTGCCTACCATATGGCATCAAGCTTTTCAAAGGCAAGGTACTGTGTGATGCATCCTCACTTGAAGTCTATGATGTTCTTTTAGGAAAACCATATATGTGTAAGTCTCATACTGTATATGAATCATGACCTGGCAGTGTCATTGCCACTTTGGGAGGGAAATTCTATTGGATACCAGAGACAGTTTCACTTGCCACAGTCTTGCAGGGTAGGAAGATAAGCTCCCACACCAAGAAATTATCCCTCTTCACAAGTTCCTCTAAAGGAGAACATCATTCAACATAGACATCCATACCCTCTGCACAGGGTCTCTCTACTAAGAAGAAACAAGAAGAACACAAAGTTAGTATTCCCTCATCCATTCGAGTAACTCTAAAGTGCAAGGCCACAAATTCAAAGAGCTTGTCCAGGAAAAAATCATCCATACCAATGCATACACAGGATAACACAACAACCATAATTTTTTAACAAATCCAGGGCATCAATCAACAACAATTACAACCCTCTCAGGATGTCAAAGAAAGGAAACGTCTTCACTTCAACAGATGTCACACCAAGAGATCATCTCAACACGTGGTTCGAGATATGATATTGGATTTGAAACAATGGAGAACATTGCTTCCTAAGGGGGGAGTATTGATCCATATATAAATTGGTGTCCACCCACCTATTCCACTGGCTCAAAACAATTTTCCATTGTGGAAGTTTTCGAGTTATTTTTCTACGGTTTTTTGGGTCCCAAACTTCTGGGGTTGTTTTGAAGCCCTAAACGACATTTTTGGAGATTAAGTGGGAACAAATGATTTCTTGTGTCAGCTATCGTTTGGCCCCATTCAAAATATGTAAATCTCGAATAGACCTTTCCAACGGGCTATCGAGTGCCCAAATCGGATATTGTATGCAAAAGTTATGACCCCGATAAGTTTATTGTTCAACTAACCACCTTGGCGCTGCAAACTTTATGATGATTCATCTTCCAGGGTTATGTTTTGGAATTTTGAGGTTCTTACACTCTTGCTTACTATAAATAGGCCCTTTTGGATTCATTTTGTATTCAACTTGTCACAAATGAGCGTAGCAGCCACAGCTCTTCTCAAAGATATCTACCACCATTCTAGTTGTTGTATTTACAGTCCATTGTTCTATTTTCATCATTTAATAGAATATGTGTTTACTATATCTCTATTTTCATTGGAATATGTCTGTGGTTATGATTTTGTATCCGTTATTTCATTTTTTTCTCACATAAATCCGACTTTTATTTTCTTTTACCACTGTCCTTAATTTGGGGGCGCGTTCACCTGCATTATTATTATTATTTTATTTTAATTTTTAATTTAGCTTTTCCTAGATGTTCTAGTGGGATCTAACAATGCATTCATAAAATATTTATACAATATTTTTTTCCAGTTATTCTCTATCTATCGACGAAATGTCCATCTGTATTTTCCTTAAAGAACTTCTATCTATCCCCGAAATGTCCATCTATATTTGCCTTAAAGAACTTGATAACTGATTGTTTTTGTTCATAATTGTATTTCCCTATGAAATTATATAATAAATTGTAGATGTAAAAATAAGATTTTCTTTCATTTATCTACATATTTAATACCTAAATGTTTTCTAATCATGTTTTCCTAGTGGGTTTGCAGGTCTTTCCATAGGTTTCCAAGTGCAACATAGGGAAGATTGCTTATTTCATAAATTTCTGATATGTTTTGTTTTATTTCAGGTTTCCAAGTGCAGCATATGGTATATTATTTATTTCATTGTTGTAATCCCTATGGTTCTAGATTTGGAACCATAGCTCTGATACCATGTGTAAAGGACTTGTCTGGGTTCTTAGTAAAATATGCCAATACAGGTATAATTAATGCATCTAAACCTTATTTTTCTCTCATTTTCTAGGCTAAAATTTGGTTGTCTCATTTATGTTTGGTTTCTGTTCAATTATAGGTACTAGTTTAAATACTAACAATACAAATTTAAATACTAACAAATTTTGCTACTAACAGTGCAGTGCAGGTATAAAACAACTTACATCATATTCAACTATTAAATTTTATTTATATAAAAAATACTGAAATAACAACAAAATACCTATAAATCAGTATTTTTCAAAGCTCAACTTTATCCTTGAAATTTTGTCCTGTAGAATAGTTGTAAACCCTTAGGAACCTCAACCGACCTAAATGGTTTACCACCCTGCCAACTAAGAAAGTATCGCTGACTTCCTAGGTCCAAGCATCGTGTTCTTGGAACCCTGTTCCCAAAACCTGAGTACTAAGTTCAACTAGTGTGAATGCTTTCCCTTATGAAAATTTTATCCTCCTTTTATAAATTTTCATTAATGCCAAAGATACCCTTCCAAATTCCCTCTCCCTCCTTTTATCAATTCTATACTTTTTCCTCTTACCAACTCTCCCTTCCCAAGTCTTTACTACCTTATCCCCTAATAAATGTCCCCCAACGTCCTCATCTACAATGCCAATCATTATGTTTCAATCAACCCCTACTCGAGACAGGGGTCACATCCAAAATAAATAATCATGAAATGTCATTTATTAATCACATGTTTATTAATTAACCAATAATTATTACTTGTTTAATATCTTGATTATACGATCACATGTAAAAATTAATTATCTTTAACGGATGAGGATCCACCTCCTCATTATAATATCAATTCAGTCATAATTATTATTAAATAATATACAACTTCCAAATTTTAACTCCACAAAGTACTTGGGTAAGAGACCTGCCATAAAATTACTTTTTTAACAATAATTGTGATATGATAAATTATTATTTAATTAATTAATAAGTTTTAACATTGAATATATAATTGCAGTTAGTATGTAGTTAATACTTATTTGTTAATGAACAAATTCTCTTCCAAGTACTGATGTCATTTAATTTATCTGGTGCCATATTCATAATCACCCTCAATTACAATTAAGATTAATTAATATGCATTAATAAAGTTAATAATAATCTCATTAACACTAATAAACATTATTAACACTTGTTTAACCTCTATTAATCAAATTAGTTATCACCTTATTAACAATAATTAACATTCTTAATATGCAATTAGGGGTGGCAGGACGAGGAGGGGTTCTCTTTGGCCCCGATGACAATCTGACTTTTAAGTATTCCTGGGGAATTGGTTCAGACACAAATAACATGGCCAACGCATTAGCACTCCGGCAAGGTCTCTTTCAATCCTCAGCCCATGGTATTACAAATCTTATTTTTTTTGGCGACTCTAGGTTGATTGTCCACTCTATCATCTCCAAGAAACTTCCCTCAAATATCTGACTAAAGCAAGTTCTTAGGAAACTACAGCTACTAATATCTTCATTCCATCAAATTCACTTCTACCGCATTCTCATAGGCTTGAACAAAGAACCAGATCTAGATGCTAATGAAGCAGTACCCTTGGGAAAAGGGGTCTTATGTTTGAATGGGGAGACAAACCCCTTTATGCTTCCATAGAACCAAGGTTTGGGTCCACAGCCCTCAATGCCCAAAGCTAAGTCTAAGGTGGCAGGCTCCAACGCTACGAATTGTTGCCATTACACGTATCCTCATGCAAAATTATCCTTTTAACAATTTATCCTGCTCTGGAAAAGATTAAACTCGGGTTTTGTACTCTTGGCCTGCAATGGATGAGCTCACCCCCACGAAATCTGATGCCCATCGTACCCCCTGCTATAATATGTTGCGTGGGATGGATTTGAGTGTGATCACACAGAGGCGATGTCAAATACTTGGCTCTCTGGGAAGCTACAGTATGAATAAAATTTTGAATCTGGTTTGGTGGAATACATAGGAAATTTGGTTGGGCTCTGCGATTCCGAATTTCCCTGTGATTTGTCCTTTCTCATTGAACATGGCTTCTAGCTCGAACTCAGTTGTCCCTGACCCTGACCCTCTTATTGAACTTATAATGGAAGTGAGGGAGCTTCGTAGGAGGCTCTGTGCTCAGACAAGGTTTATCCAACATCTAGACGAAGAAGGAGGTCATAGATTTGAGCAGGTAGAGGTAGACCTAGTTCAGACAAGGAGAACTCAAAGAAGCACTCCGGGACACAGAGGAAGGAATTCATGGCATGCTAAAGGATATGAATTCCAGAATTGGAAACCTGGAGGACAAATTGGAAAAGCTCGCGAAGGAAAATAATCATGCCCGGTCCGAATTTCACCCTGAGGCCAAGCCTGCTCCGAATCTAAAGGACTCTCATCATCACTGATTTTCGGGTTATAATTTTCTGAATTCGCCTGCTAGTTCTAGTTTTTGGGTTTCATATGAATGTCTATAAGTCTATTAGTTTGGGTTGGCCAGAACTACTAATGGCCCTTATAACTTTCTATGTTTTATTTTCAAACAATAACAATATGCCCATCTGTGGTAATGGGGAATTTTGGTTTTGCAAAGAAATTTCAGATGTAACCTCTTTGGTGGCTCAGCCACAGTTTTATTAATATAAAACCTACTCGTTGCTATTGAAAAAAAACATTCTTAATACACAATTAATATTAATAGATCAAATAAAATAATCTAATTAATATTATCACACCATTATCATTGATAAACCAAGATCTTGAACTAATTAAGAGTCAATACCATTAATACTTATTTAGCGTTCAGTAACCAAACACTTCAATCAACAGTTAAGTTAACAATAATATTATTAACATTATTAATCATCATTATCATTATTTCACCTTTATTGACCATAATTAACAATTAACCCTAATCACAATTAATTAACCATTCATTTATAATCTTGGCGTATTAATATCATTTTATAACTAAGATTGGTAATAGTATTTATGATGTGATCATTCACGGCCATATGCATCCAAGCCATATTTTGATAATGTTTTAGATAATTCATACAACATATGTAGACGATCTATGTAAGCATAGCTAATGCTTACATACCTCGTGTAGGTATACCAATAGTACTCAACCACACATCACACATAATCACACAAGTTACTATGTGTCGAAGCATAATTAAATGTGAATTTGGAATGTCTAGTCACTAACTCATATCATAATAAGCTATGACTTCAACATAATATACTGAAACACAACACAAGAATCAAGTAAAGAGTTTTAACACGCAATTAATCAGTTTCCCTCATAAAAATTCCATGACATTCTTATCTACATACTTCGTTCTATATAATTCACAACTAACTTCCACATCCTATACTTCCTCTACTGGAATACCCTAGATCGCCAAATACATGACCTAACTCTAGCTAGAACCTATAAGAGGAAGTGTCGAATCCATCCACCAAGCTTCCCCAGCAGACAACCACTAGTCATCATCACACACTTTGGGGAGCATGTCGTAGCACAACCCTCCCATGACTTCGGGTTTTAGGGATAAACGGTGGGTAATGTCTCCAACCACCTACGAGAACACACATTGGGAAGATTTGGGTGTATGTAGTGTAGGATTACAATATTGAAAACCTAGATGTTTTCAGTTCATCTACCAAGGGTTGAATGGCCCGAGCACAAATCGACCTTCCTCTATTTATGTGTGTAGTTGAAATAACATCTTACCTTGTCATATTGGATGAGTCGATAATAAATTGTATAGTATTGATTCCCAAATCGTTAGGAAGCCTTGATAGTAAAAAATTGTACCTTGTTGGAATAAGAAATGGTTAAATTGTAAAATGATCCATATGGAGATTGGTGGACACCCACCTATTCCACTGGATAAAAGCAATTGTCCATTGTGGCAGTTTCCTAGTTATTTTTCTACGATTTGTTTGTGTCCCAAACTTTCAGGGATTTTTTAAGGCCATAAACGATGTTTTTTGGTGATTCGGGTGGCCAAATGATTTCCATTGACATTCATTTGGCTTCAGTCTGAAGATGCAAATCTCGGATAAACCTTTCCAATGGGCTATCGAGCGCCCAAATCGGAGATCACATGCAAAATTTATGACCCCGAGAAGTTAATTGCTCAACTAACCACCTTGGCGCTGCAAACTTTATGACGATTCATCTTCTAGGGTTATGTTTTGGAATTTTGGGGTTCTTGCACTCACGATTACTATAAATAGTCCCTTTTGGTCTCATTTTGTATTAAACTTGGAACAAATGAGCGTAGCAGCCACATCTCTTCTCAAAGATAGCAACCACCATTCTAGTTGTTGTATTTACAGTCTTTCTATTTCTGCCATTTAATAGAATATGTGTTTACTATATCTATGTTTTCATTACAATGTGTCTGTGGTTATGATTATATATATGCTCTTTCATTTTGTTCTCACATAAATCCAGATCAGCGGTATTAGAGAAAATCGTTCTTTGATTATTTCTCGACGCATGTCCCCGACGAGGTCAGGGTATATAGAGTTGGGTCTAGAACTAGTTTCACTTGGGAAAGATCACTCTCGCTGCCCCAAACAACCTCCAATGGTGGAAGAAAAGAGAGACAATGGAGCAAAAGATCCTATCAAGTCGTTGCTCGAGGAATCCCTCGTGCGATAGAGGAACAAGATGATATATAGTTTTGCCCATATCCTTCTACGATGCCAACAATATCATGTGGATCTTCAATGCGCATCTGTTTTGGGGATGAAAATCCCTTCAAGGTACAATTTAACTTTGACATTCTTGTATTTGGATGCAAAATCGATGCCGATGCCCTAAATAAGTGGTTGAATGTTCTAGAAGGGTATTTCTTTGTCCAGAATTTTTTTGACAGGGAAAATATCACCTTTGCACTCCTCGAGGTCATCTCTGATGTAAAAAATTGGTGGGAAACTTATTGGGAACAAAACTCAATAGATGAGTCTTGAATGTTTGAGACAAATCCCACTTGGTCCTCTTTCATAGATGTTGTTAAGGAACAATATTACCCTTTCAAAAACTATGATGACCAGTACACCAAATGGACCATTCAACGTCAAGAGAGGGACCAGATGGTGTCAGGGTACACCAACAAATTTCATAGCTAGCGTACAAATATGAGTATCAAGGACTCTGAGTGACACTTGATACTGAAATATCGCAGTGGCCTACTTCGGTACATCCAATCCGAGATGAACTTCCTCTTCATCTCTTCACTTGGATCTGCCTATCGGTGTGCTGTCAAAATTGAAGAGAAATTTTGGCAAAAGAACAAGCAAGAATTTGGACATGGAAACCCACCACAGAAGCAAGGAAAGGGAAACCATGGCCCGCAGAACACATGAAAAGGAAAGGAAAACTAGTCCCCACCACCAACTATGACGGGTAATGGGATAACAAATAAGGACACTGAGAAGTGGTGCAAGTTCCACAAAATCCCCTGGCACAACAATGATGAATGCTACTCAAAGCAATCATTGGTGGTCGAGATCAGATGTTCAGAATCATACCCTGATTCTGATTCAGAACCGAATGTCATAGCCACAGACCATGAGAAACAAATTATTGATGCATAACCAACTGTCACTAATTCTACCACACATATTCAACCATAGCAGCCTGAAGAGTCAGAGGCAGAGGATGCCTCTTCCACTTGCAGATGTGGGTGAAGAGAATGCCACTACATTTTGTTGTTGACAATGAAATCCCAAAGAACTTGGTCTTAGTAGAAATCATTAAGATATTGGATTTTCTGACAACACCAAACCCGTAATCCTACAACATCGGTTGGCTAAGCCAAGGATGAGGTATCCACGTTACTAAACAATTCCTCCTACCATATGGCATCAAGCCTTTCAAAGGTGAGGTACTATGTGATGTGGCCCCACTTGAAGTATGTGATGTTCTTTTAGGAAAACCATATATGTGGAAGCATCATATTATATATGAGTCACGACCTCGCAGTGTCATTGTCACTTTGGGAGGAAAAATCTATCAGATGCCGGAGACAGTTTCACCTGCCACAGTATTGCAGGATAGGAAGATAAGATATCACACCAAGAAATTATCCCTCTTAACAATTTCCTCTAAAGGAGAACATCATGCAACAGAGACATCCACACCCTCTGCATAGGGTCTCTCTGAGAAGAAGAAATAAGAAGAACACAAAGTCAGTATTCCCTCATCCATTCGAGTACCTCTATAGTGAAAGGCCACACATTCAAATAGTTCGTCCAGAAACAAATCATCCATGCCAGTTCAGACAAAGAATAAAACAACAACCATAATTGTTGAACAACTCTAGGGCATCAATCAACAACAATTACATACCTCTTGGGATGTGAAAGAAAGGAAACATTTTCACTTCAAGAGATGTCGCACCAGGAGATCATCTCAACACACAGTTCGAGATATGATACTGTATTTGACACAATGGATACCATTACTTCCTAAGGGGGAATATTGATCCAGATATAGATCAGCGGCCACCCACCTATTCCACTGGCTCAAAACAATTGTCCATTGTGGCAGTTTCTGAGTTATTTTTCTACAATTTTTCGGGTCCCAAACTTCCGGGGCTATTTTGAGGCCATAAATGACCGTTTTTGGAAATTTTGGGGGACAAATTATTTTCATTGGCCATCATTTTTCCCCATTCAGAAGATGAAAGCTCGAATATACCTTTCGAACCGGCTATTGAGTGCCCAAATCGAAGATCAAATGCAAAATTTATGACCCCGAGAAGTTGACTGTTCAACTAACCACCTTAGCACCGCAAAATTTATGACGATTCATCTTCTAGGGTTTTCTGTTTTGGACTTTTGGGGTTCTTGAACTCATGCTTACTATAGATAGGCCCTTTTGGCCTCATTTTGTATTCAACTCGGCATGGATGAGCCTAGTATCCACATCTCTTCTAAGAGATAGCTACCACCATTCTAGTTGTTGTATTTATAGTTTGTTCTATTTCCACCGTTTAATTGAATATATGTTTATTGTATCTTTTTTTTTATTGTAGTATGTCATTGCTAGTTATTCAATATTTGTTCTTTCATTTTTTTCTCACATAAATCCAGATCAATGGTATCGGAGCAAACTACTCTTTTATTGTTTCTCGGTGCATGTCCCTGACGAGGTCAGGGTATAGAGAGTTGGGTATAGATAAAGTTTCACTTGGGGAATATCACTCTTGTCGCCACAAACAAACTCCCATGGTAGAAGAAAAGAGAGATGACAAAGTAGGAGATCCTATCAAGTCATTGCTCGTGGAAGCCCTCGTGTGATAGAGGAATGAGATGATAGATAGTTTCACCTAGATCCTTCTACGAATGTTGACAACAGCATGTGCACCTTCAATGAACAACCGTTTCGGGGATGCAGCTCCCTTAGTAAGTGGAGGTCAGATCGATGCTGATGCCCTAAATAAGTGGTTGAATGTTCTAGATGGGTATTTCTCTGCCCACAATTTTTTCGACAGGGAAAAGATCACCTTTGCACTCCTCGAGGTCGTCCCCCATGTCAAAAATTGGTGGGAAACTTATTAGGAACAAAACTCGAAGGATGAGTCTGGAATGTTTGAGACAAATCCCACTTGGGTCTCTTTCATGGATGCTGTCAAGGAACAGTATTACACTGTGGTAAAATATGATGACAGGTACACCAAATGCACCATTCTATGCCAAGAGAGGGACCATATGGTGTCGAAGTATGCCAACAAATTTCATACATTGCGTAGAAAGTTGGGTATCAAGGACTCCGAGTGACACCTGATACTAAAATATTGCAGTGGCCTACATTAGTACATCCAAACCGAGATGGAATTCCTCGTCATCTATTCAATTGGATTTGCCTATCAGTATGCTGTCAACATTGAGGAGAAATTTCAGCAAAAGAACAAGCGAGACTTCGGACCTGCAAACGCATCGCAGAAGCAAGGAAAGGGAAACCCTAGCCTGCAGAACACATGACAAGGAAAGGAAAACCAAGTCCCACCACATGAAAATAAGGGTGATGGGAAGACAAAGAAGGACACTGGGAAGTGGTGTGAGTTCCAAAAAATACCCTAGCACAACACTGATGAATGCCTCTCAAAGTAGTCATTGGTGGCCGAGATAAAATATTCAGAATCAAACCCTGATTCTGATTCAAAACCGAATGTCACAGCCACAGATCATGAGAAATAGATCATTGATGCAAAACCAACTATCACTATTTCTACCACACACATTCGACCAGAGGAGCCTGATAAGTCGGAGGCAGAGGAGGCCTCTTCCACTTGCAGATGTGGGTGAAGGGAATGCCACTAAATTTTGTTGTTGAAAATTACAACAAAAAAGAACCTGATATCAGTAGATTTCATCAAGAGATTGGAGCTTCCGACAACACCACACCCATAACCCTACAACATTGGTTGGATAAGCCAAGGATGAGGTATCCACGTTACTCGGTAATGTCGCCTGCCATATGGCATCAAGCCTTTCAAAGAAGAGGTACTGTGTGATGTGGCCCCACTTGAAGTTTGTGGTGTTCTTTTAGGACAACCATATATGTGGAAGTGTCATGCTATATATGAGTCATGACCTCGCTTTGTCATTGTCACTTTGGGAGGACAATTCTATCAGATAGCAGAGACAGTTTCACTTGCCACAGTCTCGCAGAGCGGGAAGATAATCTCCCACACCAAGAAATTACCCCTCTTCACAATTTCCTCTGAAGGAGAACATCATGCAATATAGACATCCACACCCTCTTCACAGGGTCTCTCAGCTAAGAAGAAACAAGAAGAACACAAAGTCAGTATTCCCTCATCCATTCGAGTACCTCTATAGTGCAAGGCCACACATTCAAAGAGTTCGTCCAGAAACAAATCATTCATATCGGTTTAGACAAAGGATAAAACAAAAACTATAATTGTTGAACAACTCCAGTGCATCAATCAACAATAATTACATCCCTCTCGAGATGGGAAAGAAAGGAAACCTTTTCACTTCAACAGATGTCGCACCATGAGATCATCTCAACAAACAGTTCGAGATATGATACTGTATTTGACACAATGGATAACATTACTTCCTAAGGAGGGAGGATTTATCCAGATAGAGGTCGACGGCCACCCACCTATTCCATTGGCTCAAAACAATTGTCCATTGTGGCAGTTTCTGAGTTGTTTTTCTAGAATTTTTTGGGTCCCAAACTTCCGGGGCTGTTTTGAGGCCATAAACGACCGTTTTTGGCAATTTGGGGGGACAAATTATTTTCATTGGCCATCATTTTGCCCCATTCAGAAGATGAAAGCTCGGATATACCTTTCAAACCAGCTATTGAGTGCCCAAAGCGAAGATCAAATGCAAAATTTATGACCCCGAGAAGTTGACTGTTCAACTAACCACCTTAGCGACGCAAACTTTATGACGATTCATCTTCTAGGGTTTTCTGTTTTGGACTTTTGGGGTTCTTGCACTCATGCTTACTATAGATAGGCTCTTTTGGCCTCATTTTGTATTCAACTTGGCATGGATGAGCCTCGAATCCACATCTCTTCTAAGAGATAGATACCACCATTCTAGTTGTTGTATAATATGTGTTTATTGTATCTTTGTTTTTATTGTAGTATGTCAGTGGTAGTGATTCTATATTTGTTCTTTCATTTTTTTCTCACATAAATCTAGATCAGTGGTATCAGAGCAAACTACTCTTTGATTGTTTCTCGTTGCATGTTCCCGACGAGGTCAGGGTATAGAGAGTTGGGTCTAGAGAAAGTTTCACTTGGGGAATATCACTCTCGTCGCCACAAACAAACTCCCATGGTAGAAGAAAAGAGAGACGACAAAGTAGGAGATCCTATCAAGTCATTGCTTGTGGAAGCCCTCGTGTGATAGAGGAATGGGATGATAGATAGTTTCACCTAGATCCTTTTACGAATGTCGACAGTAGCATGTGCACCTTCAATGAACAACCGTTTCAGGGATCCAACTCCCTTAGTAAGTGGAGGCCATATCGATGCTGATGCCCTAAATAAGTGGTTGAATGTTTTAGATGGGTATTTCTCTGCCCACAATTTTTTCGACAGGGAAAAGATCACCTTTGCGCTCCTCGAGGTCGTCCCCCATGTCAAAAATTGGTGGGAAAATTATTAGGAACAAAACTCAAAGGACGATTTTGGAATGTTTGAGTCTCTTTCATGGACACTATCAAGGAACAGTGTTACACTGTGGTAAACTATGATGACAGGTACACCAAATGCACCATTCTACGCCAAGAGAGGGACCATATGGTGTCTAAGTACGCCAACAAATTTCATACATTGCGTAGAAAGTTGGGTATCAAGGACTCCGAGCGACACCTGATACTAAAATATCGCAGTGGCCTACATCAGTACATCCAAACCAAGATGGAATTCCTCGTCATCTATTCAATTGGATCTGCCTATCAGTATGCTGTCAACATTGAGGAGAAATTCCAGCAAAAGAATAAGCGAGACTTTGGACTTGCAAACGCATCACAGAAGCAAGGAAAGGGAAACCCTAGCCCGTAGAACACATGAAAAGGAAAGGACAACCAAGTCCCACCACATGAAAAGAAGGGTGATGGGAAGACAAAGAAGGACACTGGGAAGTGGTGTGAGTTCCAAAAAATACCCTAGCACAACACTGATGAATGCCTCTCAAAGCAGTCATTGGTGGCCGAGATAAAATATTCAGAATCAGACCCCGATTTTGACTCAGAACCGAATGTCATAGCCATAGATCATGAGAAATAGATCATTGATGCAGAACCAACTATCACTATTTGTACCACACAGATTCAACCAGAGGATCCTGAAGAGTCGGAGGCAGAGGAGGCCTCTTCCAGTCGCAGATGTGGGTGAAGGGAATGCCACTACATTTTGTTGTTGAAAATTACAACAAAAAATAATCTGATATCAACAGAATTCATCAAGATATTGGAGATTCTGACAACACCACACCCGTAACCCTAGAACATCGTTTGGATAAGCCAAGGACGAGGTATCCACGTTACTCATTAATGTCGCCTGCCATATGGCATCAAGCCTTTCAAAGAAGAGGTACTGTGTGATGTGGCCCCACTTGAAGTCTGTGATGTTATTTTAGGACAACCATATATGTGGAAGCATCATGCTGTATATGAGTCATGACCTCACATTGTCATTGTCACGTTGGGAAGACAAATCTATCAGATACGAGAGATAGTTTCACTTGCCACAGTCTCGCAGGGCGGGAAGAAAATCTCCCACACCAAGAAATTATCCCTCTTCGCAATTTCCTCTGAAGGAGAACATCATGCAACATAGAAATCCCCACCCTCTTCACAGGGTCTCTCATCTAAGAAGAAACAAGAAGAACACAAAGTCAGTATTGCCTCATCCATTCGAGTACCTCTATAGTGCAAGGCCACACATTAAAAGAGCTCGTCCAAAAACAAATCATCCATACTGGTTCAGAAAAAGGATAACACAAAAACCATAATTGTTGAACAACTCCAACACATCAATCAAAAACAATTATATCCCTCTCAGGATGTCAAAGAAAGGAGACCTCTTCACTTCAGCAGATGTCGCACCAGGAGATCATCTCAGCACATAGTTCAAGATACGATACAGTATTTGAAACAATGGAGACCATTGCTTCCTAATGGGGGGGAGATAGATACAGATGGATATCAATGGCCACCCACCTATTCCACTGACTCAAAACAATTGTCCATTGTGGAGGTTTTCGAGTTATTTTTCTACGGTTTTTCGAGTCCCAAACTTCTGGGGTTGTTTTGAGGCCCTAAACGATGTTTTTTGGTGATTTAGGGGAGACAAATGATTTCATTTGTTGGACATCATTTGACCCCATTTGGAAGATGTAAAGCTCGAATAGACCTTTCCAATGGGCTATCGAGTGCCCAAATAAGAGATTGTATGAAAAAGTTATGACCTTGAGACGTTGACTGTTTAACTAACCATCTTGGTGCCGCAAACTTTATGATTATTTATCTTCTAGGGTTATGTTTTGGAATTTTAAGGTTCTTGCACTCATTCTTACTATAAATAGGCCCTTTTGGCCTCATTTTGTATTCATATTGGCATAGATGAGCGTAGAAGCCACATCTCTTCTCAAAGATAGCTACCACCATTCTAACTGTTGTATTTACAGTCCAATACTCTATTTCTGTCATTTAATAGAATACATGTTTACTGTATATCTGTTTTCATTGCAATATGTCTGTGGTTATGATTCTATAGCTGTTATTTCATTTTGTTCTCACATAAAGCCGAATTTTATTTTCTTTTACTACTGTCCTTAATTTGGGGACGCGTTCACCTGCATTATTATTACTATTTTATTATTATTTTTAATTTTATTTTTACTATATTTTCTAGTGGGATTCAACAATGCATTCATAAAATATTTATACAATATTAATTTCTAGTTATGCCCTATCTATCGGCGAAATCTCGATCTATAGTTGCCCCCAATAACTTGATAACTGATTGTTTTTGTTCATAATTGTGTTTCCCTATGCAATTATATAATGAATTGTAGATGTAAAAATAATATTTTCTTTCATTTATCTACATATATAATACCTAAATGTTTTCTAATCATGTTTTCCTAGTGGGTTTGCAGGCCTTTCCATATGTTTCCAAGTGCAACATAGGGAATATTGCTTATTTTATAAATTTTTGATATGTTTTATTTTATTTTAGGTTTCCAAGTGCAACATAGGGCATATTGTTTATTTCAATATTGTTATCCCTATGGTTCCATATTTGGAACCATTGCTCTGATACCGTGTGTAAAGGATCTGTTTGGGTCCTTAGTAAAATATGTCAATATAGGTCTAATGAATACATCTAAACCTTGTTTTTCTCTCATTTTCTAGACTAAAATTTTGTTGTCTTATTTCTATTTGGTTTTTGTTCAACTATAGGTACTAATTTAAAGACTAACAATACAAATTTAAATACTAACAAATTTTGTTACTAATAATGCAATGCATGTATAAAACAACTTACATCATATTCAACTATCAAATTTTCTTCATATAAAAAAAGTGAAATAACAACAAAATACCTATAAATCAGTAGTTGTCCAAGCTCAACTTTAACCTTGAAATTTTGTCCCGTACAATAGCTGTAAATCCTTAGGAACCTCAACCAACCAAATCGGTTTACCACCCTTGCAACTAAGAAAGTCTCATCGACTTCCTAGCTCCAAGACTTGTGTTCTTGGGATCCCGAGCCCAAAACCTAAGTACTAATTTCAACCAGTCTGAATGCTTTCCCTTATGAAAATTTTAGCATTCTCTAATAAATTTTCCTTAATGCCAAAGATACCCTTCCAAAATCCATCTCCCTCCTTTCATTAATTCTTTCCTTTTCCCTCTTACCGACTCTCCCTTCCCAAGTATTTACTACATTATCCCCTAATAAATGTCCCCAACCTCCTCATCTACTATGTCAGTCATTATGTTTCAATCAACCTCTACTCGAGACAGGGGTCACATTCAAAATAAATAACCATGAAATATCATTTATTGATCACATGTTTATTAATTAACCAATAATTATTACTTGTTTAATATCTTGATTATATGATCACATGTAAAAATTAATTACCTTTAATGGATGAGGTTCCACCGCCTCATTATAATATCAATTCAGTCATAATTATTATTAAATAATATACAAATTCCAAATTTTAACTCCATAAAGTACTTGGGCAAGAGAACCTGCCATAAAATTACATTTTAACAATAATTATGATATGGTAAATTATTATTTAATTAATTAATCAGTTTTAACAATGAATATGCTTAGCGAGATGTAGAAAAATTGGTGGTGGGGTATGGTTAAGACGCTCCCTAAGCTGAAAGGTCATCGGTTCTAATCCCGTCGGATACCAAAAAATCCAACCATGTTAAGGGTTGGCGCAGTCCAGGCCGGGTGCGATCCTTGGGTGATTTTGACGGCTTAGATGCCCCTGGTTCGTGGTTACTTATCCAATGGAAACCCTGATAGTTAGGGGGGTTCCACCACTTTGCCAACAAAAAAAGCAATGAATATTTAATTGCAGTTAGTATGTAGTTAATAATTATTTATTAATGAACAAATTCTCTTCCAAGTACCAATGTCATTTAATTTATCTGGTGCCACATTCATGATCAATGTTAATTACAATTAAGATTAATTAATATGCATTAATCAAGTTAATGATAATGTCATTAACACTAATTAACATTATTAACACTTGTTTAGCCTTTATTAATCAAATTAATTGTCACCTTATTAATAATAATTAGCATTCTTATTACAGAGTTTAATATTAATAGATCAAATTAATAATAATCTAATTAATATGATCACACCATTATCATTGATAAACCAAGATCTTGAATCAATTAAGATCATTAATATTTATTTAGCATTCAGTAACCAAGCACTTCAATCAACAATTAAGTTAACAATAATATTATTAACATTATTAATCATCATTATCCTTATTTCACCTTTATTGACCATAATTAACAATTAACCCTGATCATAATTAATTAACCAATCTTTATAATCTTGTTGTATCAATATCATTTTATAACTAAGATTGGTAATAGTATTTATAATGTGATCATTCACAACCATATGCATCCAAGCCATATTTTGATAGTGTTTTAGATAATTCATACAACATATGTAGACAATCTATGTAAGTGTAGCTAATGCTTACATACCTCGTGTAGGTATACCAATAGTACTCAACCACACATTGGCAAATAATCACACAAGTTACTATGTGTCAACACATACTTAAACATGAATTTGCAATGTCTAGTCAGTAACTCATATCATAATAAGCTAGGAATTCAACATAATATACAAAAACACAACACCAGAATCAAGTAAAGGGTTTCAACACAGTTAATCAATTTCCCTCATAAAACTTCCATGACATTCTTATCTACATACTCCGTTCTATATAATTCAAAACTAACTTCCACATCCTATCTTTCCTCTGCTGGACTACCCTGGAGCATCAACTACATGACCTGACTCCAGTTAGACCCCGTAAGAGAAAGTGTCGATTCCATTGACCAAGATTCCCCACAAGACACCCACTAGTCATCATCACACACTTTGGGGAGCATGTCGTAGCACAACCCTCCCATGACTCCGGGTTTAGGGGATAAACGATGGGTAATGTCTCCAACCCCCTAATGGAACAAGGGACTATGTCTACATTGACATAGTGACTACGTTGCAACTATTGTACTCATGTTTTGTCATTAAATAACCAATTTGGGCGTTTGAGTTTCTTGAAACCCCACACCAGCCCACACATGATCATGATAATAACAACAATCATACATAACAATAACAATTCATTCTCATACCATATCTCTCTTGGAATTCATATTGTCGTTGTACTTCCATTTTGTAGGGATTATCTATCCCTTAGCTCTTCTAAACATGTCGACCAATCTCATTACAAAATGTCGTGCAATCATCAACATATACATACATATTTTGTTAATACTAACAACAATATAATCATTCGTACCATGCATCTGAAATCATAATCATTTACTTGAAACATAACTTTAAATCAATATCCACGTACCATTATCTATTAAATTTTCACGCTAGAGACGTAATCAAAATAAGATCACAATTTATAATATTAACCCCCCCACACCCATATTTAAATTCTGCAAAATAATAAATCCTATATCGACAGTGTCATCAATTGATGAAGTTCCACATTAATAAGCAAATACAAACATGTTATGATAGCTCAGAAATAAGGTCAAAATGAGGTGTTCCATTACAAAATTAAAAATAAAAATAAAACATACAATTATCCAATCTCTACATGTTAGCATTATTTATCGTTTTCAAAACAATAATACCATAGCATTATTAATTTATATATTGTTTTCAAAAAATAATACCATAGCATCATTAATGTATATATTGTTTTCAAAACAATAATACCATAACTTCTACATGTTAACATTATTTATTGTTTTCTGAAACAAAAATACCATCAACTTCTCAACCTAAATACTTTCTTTTCATGTGAAAATCATAGTTTTAATAAACCAAAAAAAGATTCTATATTTCCATTTATTTCTTGGCTTAGATTTTGGGTGATTACAAATTGCAAATTATTCAACGATAGGGATGTGGGACTCTTCCACTTGGTGCACATAAACTCCACTATTTTGGGTCTTGAGTTTGTTCAAATTCAAAAAACTTCTCGGTTTAGCTCGAAGATTTGTCAAGGCCATTATAAGTCTTTCCTTTGGATCTTGGGCTTCTTTAATGTCTTATTGTGGAACTTTTATTCTACTCTTTGCATTCACACAACGAAGACTAAGATTAGAAAAAACTTCTCTTCATTGGGTTAAAAAACTTTGTTTAAAATTTCATAAATCTGCACCTTTGTAGAGCAGTAATGGAGTGTGATGGTCCTTGTGTGCACTAGTTCCATGGTACAATGCATTTGAACCTCTCTACATTCTTCCAATATGATGACAAATAGGAGAAGAAATGTTGTTTCTTTTGAAACCAAACTTGCATCTTTCGAACCTCTTTGATAGTATGGAGGAGTTGAACTTGGGATGTCATGCCCTAGGGCCTTACTTGAGCCCATACAATGGATTCCTCAATTTTAATGTCAAGGGAGAATCAGTGTACCCCTTAGGCCTGTCCATGTATATTTTTCCTTCCAATTTGTCATGTATAAAGTTACTTTTGTCTCTTATTTCTGGAGGAAGAGTGACATGATCCAATGTCTCATTATTCTTCAGTGAGAAAAATTGTTGATCAGACCTTACCATCATGAAGCATCTCTCTGGGAGTTTGTTGCACCTCTATAGGAGAAGTGGGTTTGCTTGACATAGTGCAAGGATCTCATTTTGAAATGAGAACTTTTTCTCCTCTTGTCAGATGACCATTTAGTCATGTTCTTAACAACTTCAATGACCTTTTGATCCCATTTAGTCCTAGGAATAGGAGTAGGGACTGGATCTGGGATTGAACATAATTGAAATTCATCTTTAATTCCAAAAATTGATTCAACTTGATCCTCTTCTTCATATTTTGAATCTGAAACATTTATGGAAACATACCTTCCCTTTCAAATGGCAGTTGATATTGCACTTGATCTGAGTATGGAAGTAAGTGTGACAATTCATATTCCCTGAAGGAATGGTTTGCAACACTTTTTTCTATCAGATTCCCAGTTGAGATATCTGAGATCTCCACTGAGTCAGGATCAAATAAAACTCACTTTGGTGAGCCTGTATGAGTCATATGATATACATACAACAAATTTGCTGTCAAGGAGGGCACACATAGGACATTCTTGAACACTCCGTGCTCTAATTTGATTGAACCCTTCCCTTCAGCCTGGATTTGAGTGTCATATCCCATGTGAATACTTGGACCATCAGTAAGTTTTAATGAATAAAATCATTCTTTGGATGCATCCATGTGATTGGAGTCTCTTGAATCAATGAGGAATGCATGAGATTTTGAAAATCCATCCTTCAGTGCATGGCATCTCTCATGATCTTCAGTCTTGTCTCTAAAGTCAACCTTCCTTATGCCTTTAGGGAGGGAAATATTGTGTTGTTCAAGGAGTCTTGACATCTAATCTATGGTATTCTTCATACAACATTTCTTTGTATGGTTTTCTTTATTACAGTAGGATCACTTTCCCTTGTCAAACCTCTGATGTTTGTCCTTCTTAGAGTTCGAGGCTTCATCTGATGGATCAAAATATTCCTTAGGTTCGAATTCAATGTTCCTCTTATCTTTTCCTTTTTGCTTCCTCCTTTCTTGCGCATTATTTGTTTCCCGATCCAAGAGAGCTTGATTTGTGGAGGCTCTGAGGGATCCCATCTGTATCAGCTTGTCTTATTCCTGAACAAGAGATTATGTGAAGGCATCAAGTGATGGAATTTTCCAATTAGGATTTTTTAGTCTCCCAGAGTGAAAGGTGGATATAAACACTGAGAATTCTGGGCCAAATTTGGTCATAATTGAGAGCACCAATTGTTCATCATTCTTGTTAATCACACATTGCTTGCACTACATGACAAGGGATTTTAATTTTGATAATAATTGATGGATAGTTTTGAAGTTGCTGGGCTAAAGGGAAATCAACTCATTCTCAAGAATATGGCCTCTCAACTTATCCTTCTTTCCAAACACCGATTCGAGCTTCTGCCATACTTCCCTTGTATTTTTTAATCCATAATGATGGAAGAGTAACTCTCTAGAGATATGAATTCACATGAAGTCAAATGCTTCATCCAGCTTGTTCAGATACTTTGATTTTTCAAGAGGTTGTTGGGTTTCGACCTCCTTGCCCATGGTAACCGTGTACAGACCTTTGTTACGCAACACTATCTACATATCAACAATCCAATCAAGATAGTTGAAGGGTGTGTGAAGGGTGTGAGGTTCATGGATGTCAAGGTTGTCGAATTCTCCATCTTGCAACTTCAAGGAGAAACACAATTCCTTTGAATTATTCAATTTACCTGCAAAAACATTTCAATTCAAAGTCAAACCAATTCAATCACTCTCTACTTTGACACGTGCACATTCTCTGGGTGCATCACACCTGGATAGACTTCTCTGGACAAAATCTAGAGGGAGAAAGGAAAATTTATTAGGAATTATGTGGAACCCAGCTGCTTCTGGTGCATTAATGGAATTTTTTGAGGATTGAAGTTGGTCAGATTACCTGCTCCGATACCATGTTTAATTTAACAAAGCTTAGGATCCTCAGGCCTGAATGAATTCACTATGAAAGAAGGTTGGGGGTGAAAGAAGCAATTCAATGTACATTGTTCAAACATTCATGGTGAAATTGAATAACCAATGAGACAAAATTGGTCAGCATAACATTACATCCATTATCGTTAACCTCTGTGTAATATAATGATGATACATTAAAGAGAATTCAAATTTACTAGGTATGATTTGAATTCACCAACTTGGAATGACTCTAGTGCTAACTTAATGTGGTAAAATCACCACTAGGAGCTCATTAATGCAACTCAGGACAACTAAATCAGTTCTCATCCAGTTAACTGAACAAGGTAGGTAGGAAAAAGCGCATACCTCCTAAAATTAGGCAAATGCGGCTCCAGAGAAACTAGAGATGAACTAATTGATTCCCATCGAAGGGTAACTCAACACATACTAGGGTGAACCGATGATCATACTCCCATAACTCAGTGTGGGATCCTAAATTATAGGGATTGGCCTCTGGAGCTTTTGAACTCATGCAAACTGGCGCATCAAGTGGTAGGTGGGGCCAAGATGAGTTCTCCATGGCACTAGTGAAGTGGCAACAAACTCCTAAGCTAGGAAATGACATGCATATTATGGTGGTCAAGGGAGGATTATTAATTAATCCTAACAAAACCACCCAAAAGTCCAAATCCTAGAATAAATAGACTACATAGGCTACTCCTATATTAATTATGCTCACCGATTCTTACAAGGATATGATGATTGAGATATTTAAGGAAATTTTCCCAAACAATATATTTTTCAAGCAGGAAAAAACTTGTACTTTGTCTATTCAATAAGAATAAAAAAGTACATTTTCAAACATGTTCCAATTATGTAGGTGTGAGTCTGCAATAACTTTGGTGAAATCCCACCCATTACATTTAGCAAGCCATGAGTTGAGAGCAACATAAAAAACAATCTAAAATAGTACAAAATATACTATATGCCACGAATCTATATGTGGCAAAAATCTGACAAGTCCAAAACAATGCCAAATATGCTCAAAGCTTATCTAATCTAATAGAAGAACCCAACTAGTTAGATAAAAAGTATTCACATTTTCTGAAAGCCACCACACCATGAATCCATTCCTCCCATATAAGGAAGCATTCACATTTTCTGAGTCACCACACCATCAATCCATTCCTCCCATATAAGGAAGCCTTCATTTACATAAATAGCCTCTTTGGACAAATAATCTACCATAGAGTTCAACTCCCTATAGATATGATCAATACTTTAGTCATAGAAGGAATCCAAGAGTGTTTCTCTTCTTTGGCACCAATGATGAAGATCTAAAACTTGCAAATTGTAAAGTTTCTTAGACCAATTAACCATAACCTATGAATCTCCATATATCTTTATGCATTCAATGCCAAAATAAGTTGCAATCTTTGCTAAGCACCAAAAAGCTAGCAACCATAATTCATTCTCATCCTCTAAAAAACTTTATTTTAATTATAGTTAAGAATAAAAATGGAATAAAACAATTAGACAAAATTTAACATTACCAATACTACTTTATAGAAAGTGCCAAATTCACTAATTACTAATAAATTATACAAACATTATTATTATTTTTTATTATTTATTAAAATATAATAGTTTATATGTACTACTAATATGCATTATAACAAACATCTCCTATCACTTAATCCAATTTTCAAAATGAAATTATAAAAAATAATTAGTTGAAAAAATTCAACAATTTTTATATGAAATTTAAAAAAAAAATCCTTTAAAAAAAATCATTGCATATATTATTTTCCAATTAAGATTAAGGTTTTATTGGACATAATATTTAATCTACTATTTTTTCAACTTAACTATAAAAAAATGTTATTATTTTTTATTAAATATTTATTAAAATTAGTATTATTATTTTTTTGGTTTACTAGAATTTAAGGAGAATTGATCTTAGATCACCTAAATTTGGAGACCCATACCTTAACTTAATAAGCTAGTAAGAATGAACTTCCACTTGTTGATATTTTATGTATGCCCTATATCATCAGTTTTTTCTTACTTTTCTTTTCAAAACCACTTCCCATATTAATTATGTGTAGAGTATATTGCTGCTCCTCATATTGGTTGTGTAAAGTATATTAATAAGCTAATTAGAATTAACTTCCACTTGTTGATATTTTATTATCACCTACATCATCAGTTTTTTCTTCATTTTCTTTTCAAAACCACTTTCCCATATTAATTATGTGTAGAGTATATTGTTGATCCTCCTTCCCTTTCAATGGGTTGGAGTATTAGGATGTGCTTACCATGTTTACTTCTAAAAACAAGTTATAATCATATGTATTATGGTGAAAGCTCTGCTTATACATGATTCTGATAACAATTGTAACCTCAGTCAGACTGAAACTGAATTGACATTGATATGAACTCTTAACTCTGTAAGTATCTAAGTATCCCAAGATATATATATGAATATAGTTATTGAGATTATAAGCTACATTACATGAGACCATTAAATCTCTAGCAATATCCCAAGATGCATATGAAGACAATTCTTAGAAATTATGAGCTACATTACATGAGACAATGAGACTTGAAGAAGATAATTCTTCTGAATTTGCTCGTTGTCTTACAAATATATTTTTGCTGGTTTGGCGATTTTGATGGCAGATATTTTCCTCTACTATAAGATATTCTTACTGTCCTACTCTCAACAGATTTATCAAAGATAATTTATTTTGCTCAATTTCTTCATTCCTTGCATTTTGTGACTCTTCATATCTTAATCACATGTACGTTCCTGCTGCGATGATCTGCTTAGCATTACCTTTGGCGGTCCAGAAGTGGGCCTGTTATCAGGCACAGATGCGTATCATTTTTAGAAGAGGACCTCTTTCATATATGTATTTTAGCAGTTATCAGAATCCTCATAAACATAAATATATAATGAGAGGATTCAAGAACGTACATTCCAGCGAAAGCCTTGAAGGCATCGTATATTCCATACTGAGCTCCTGTGAGTGTCCCCACCATCAAAATCCTCAATGGTAAACCTCTTGTGAACAACGCAACCACACCCAGTTTCTTAATTGCCTGCAGTTAATTTAGTCCACTATTTGATCTCAGTTCAACACATATCATTACAAGACATAAAGAAAATGAGTGCATGTAGAGATTAATTGAATTCATTGGCTGCATGTAGATGAGTGCATGTAGAGATTAATTGAATTCATTGGTTCCATGTAAAGATCAAATAAAATCTATTCATTTAAATTTGATTTAGCTATATTGGATCTTTTGGATTAACCTTATTTACAATTTTGTAAATTTCTATTTTTGAATGCATAAATAGATTGAGTATCATCAAATGACGCTTTGATTATGTAATTTTAGTAAAATTTTAACATAATTCTAACAAATATAGTAAAATAAAAGGTCCAAATAACTTAACCATTTAAAGTGTTAGATATCTTTTAAAAAATTATAAAATATACTTTGTTTTTTTTAAATGAAATAGATCCCAATCAATCCATGAAAAATACATACAAACACCAATCATACATTTCTTATATATATGACCTATCACTTTGAAACCATTAAAATAAATGATAAAATCTTATGTTTCTTTTTATAAATTTCTTATAAAAAATTATAAAATATACTTTGTTTTAAAAAAAAAATGAATCCCAATCAATCCATGAAAATACATACAAACACCAACCATACATTTCTTATATATATGACCTATCACTTTGAAACCATTAAAATATATGATAAAATCTTATGTTTCTTTTAATAACTATTTAATGCATCCACTTTATAATTATCATAAAGAGCCAACAAAAATTGACTGCTTCCATCTATTCATAAACTCAACTAAATTTTTTTTCCTAAACCGCTAGAGAGACTAACTAAACTATTTCCTAAGCACCTAAAAAAACCATGTGCTTCCATCTTCCTAAACTATTTCCTAAATAACTAGAAAAAACTAATTGCTTCCATCTATTCATAAGCAGCTTAAAAAAACATAAACTGCTTCGATCTATCGATGGATTTGGTGGATAATGTTAAGCAGCTTAAAAAACATAAATTGCTTCCATCTATCGATGGATTTGGTGGATAATGCTAGATTCCAACACGATTCCAAACTCATATTTTTTTAAGACTAAACATCAACATGCTCACATCCTATATATATATTTATATACTTAAAAATAAATGCCAAACCAAAACAACCAACTAAACATCCAAAAACCAAGCTCAGAAACCACACCATTAAAGTTGAAATAAAACCCCAGTCAGTAGAAAATTTGAATAATTCAAACATCTATGCTATCAATAGCAAAATAAACTTACATCCATGACAGTTGTACCCTCACAATTGTTGAGGAGGGAGATCAAGTTATCTGCAGGATGAGAGACCACAGCGGAGGACATCCCTGCAATATAGCCAGCTGCAAAGCTTACTCCCAACTGCCAAGCCTGTGGGCAATCCTCCCTGGGAATTGGAAGAGCATATTTGTATATATTCTCCACAGCACTCTCATAGCATGCAAACTTCACCATTGTATCTATGAAAACAACAATATTCCATCATATAAGTTAATCTTCACCGTTGCATCTAAAAAACAACAATGCTCCATCAGATAAGCTCTTTTCTGCCCATCGGACTTAGCTTTGCAAATCAACTTACATGGAATCTGGCGTCCCCAAAGAGGCAAAAGGCCCTTGTACAACCTGTAAATTAAACAAACAATCACCTCCTCTGTTAAAAGAGATTGGATATTGATATTACTACTGAATGTTAAATATATTATATCATTTGAGTATGCAGAAATAGAGATTGTTTAATTAATACTGTATGTTAAATATTATATGACTATTCAGATTTTCACAGTGAGTAAGTGACTAATTATTGTTCAAGGTTTTTGGATTTCACTGTGAATTGAAGTTTAGAAACTCTCGGTTTCAAGTAGATCCTTCAGCTTTTCTTGGTAGCTTGATAATGGGTGGATCCACTAGAAAGAGAATTTCCAAACTCAAACACAATACACTCCAGAAATCTTATTAGAACAATATATTTGTATCTATATAGAAGTTTTTTTTATCAAGGGATCAAATCTAAGAGTAAACAAATTAAGTTAACATATTCTAAGATTTGACAAATTTGTTTATTACCTAAATTAAACATCTATACGTTACATTCTCCCACCCAATTCCCCCATATATTGAACTGTAGAATGGGAGTCCTCTCCACACTGTCATAAAAGCCCAAACCATATAAACCACCTTCCTTACCCATTAAATCCTTCGACAGCCAATATCTCGGCAAGAACTTCTAAGAAACCCTTTGTAAAACCTGACTGTGTTTGCACCCGAATTTTGACAGCCTCAAATGGGCACAGAGCTATGTCGGCAATAAACTCTGCAGAAGCAGATCCTGCAAGATATATTAAGGTCCGATTCTCTCTTGCATTTGTGTGTCCCACTATACCCGAATAAGATAGCTTGAAGAATTCATAGAATCCAAACTTGAAGGCACCTTGAGCACTGTACCCCAAGAGAGTAGGCAACCATCCTGTAAATAGGGACCCAACGCCATGTTTATTCACCAACTTCCCAAATCCTGCCCTAATACTCCTATACTTCGATGGATTTGCCTGCCACAACAAAACTAATATGAAAAACAGAAGTAATCTGACCAAGAGTAGTCTGATTTCTCAGAAGGTGCTTCTCTGAAAAGCTCAATAGGTTTACAGAAAAGCTCAATACAGACTTTTAACAATTCACAAATAAAGCGTGGGAACAAGCTTTCACTTCTATCAGATAACCTTTTCTCAGAATTTTTTTCAGAGCTACCGAGCTGGACTGACCAAGAGAGTAATAATACCTGCATGTTGCATTTGAGGAGATCAAGGGGAGTGAGGCCAGTATGCGTGAGCCCACAGCTGAAAACACCTCCTAATATACAGGCTGCATAGAAATCAAATGGAGTCATTTTGTCATGGAGATTCTTCTTCAGTTTTCAAGACGTTTATTTATGAATATCATGAAAAAACACTGGGAGAGTGACAGGCAGATCATGAGTTAACTGATCAATAATATGTGCCCAACTACAATACAATGACATGCTTGCATCGGTGTAAATGGTATGAGTATTAAATGCTATATATGAGGTGGAGACGAGCTAAGAATGTAGGATATTCTTGATACCTTTCAGGATACTTGGGATGATTGATAATATGCTAGGATATTCCTACGCTCAGAATCTGGATGCCAAAATGAACAGGACATCGAGATCTGATTCCAAAGATAACATCTAGCATAAACACTAACATTAACATAGCGAATCTATGTTTCAATATCAACTTAATGGTCACGGGGGTTGTACATCTTTATTGAAAAAGAATTTCATTTAAAAAATCATAGAATAAAAAACACACTCCTTGTCACCAAAAGTGCATCGCTCAATTTCATAACAACTACTTCATTTCAATGGATGGATTGAAAGTGATAAAAAATGGATAGATGACAACAAATAAAATGAAAATTCATAACAACTCATCCTTCGATTGAAAGTAAGTTTGAACAGGTGTGGTTCATTGGTGTCGCTTGATATGAAGTCACTTGTTGTAAAGGAGGTCACGGGATCAAATCTCACCTGGCTTTACATGTGTCCCATGTCTTGCGGGCGGGTGTGGGGCACCTAGGGGCATGGATAATTTTAGGGCCGAAACCCTAAGAATCGCCAAATTATTATATAAATGATATAAAATCCTTGGAAATTAAAATATTATTTGAAAAATATCGCCAAACATTTTATAGTTGGCGTTTTAAGAATTGGTAAAACTTGCCAACATTTATACACTTTTTAATAAGTAATGGTTCCTTAAAACCATCCCTGCCTAGGGGTATAGTGGTAACAGGAATGGATCCCTGAACACGGGCAAGTACCATGTTACATAGTGAGTTCAATTATACATTAAAACCCATTTTAATTACAAGATCAATTTTAATATGCATTAAAAACCAAATTTTTTGATGTGCATTTTTTTTCTCAACTTTATGACTCTAAAAAGGGTTTGCACCTAAAGGGATTTGATCCCTCTTGATACTTGATAGAGCTCATAAATGTAATAAAGTAATAATCATATTTTGTGATAATACATGTGAAAACAATGAGATTTAATGATGGATTATATTGTAAGTTTTAAACCTGTGCAAAGAAGCAAAGCATATAGATTCTTTTAAGCAAATAGAGATCACAACACATTAGTCACACATAAACACATAGATTTACCTTGGAAACCCTTAACCGAGAAAACCAGAAAACCTTGGAGCCACACCTCCTATTTTCTCTTCATTACATTATGAAATCCTCACAATACAAAATATAGGTATTTCACGACGTCCAAATACCCTAATCCGTTAACCCAGATTAGAAAAAGACTCCAATCCCTTAATTGGGATTAAGTTACATATTTTTAGACCAATTCTAAAAATAGCCACAAACAACTATAAATAGCCATAAAATATGTAAATAGCCAAAAAAATTTGCTCGCTGCGCTTGCATCAGAAACAGCCTACGGCCTGTTTCCGTCGAAGGTGCCTTTGGGATCGCCGAGCTGCAGCGTTGACATGCGCACCTCCCCTCCATACGCACATGCAAAGAATATAACATATACCCAACATTCTCCCACTTCTTTCCTTTGCATAGCAATGAGTCATGTACTCATAAAGTCACAGGTTCAAGGCATCAATGCCCATAGATTCTCTACACCAAGAGAACTTCTCTATACTAACAGAATTTGTTAATGAGTCTGCAACATTTTTCATGGTGTCAACCTTCTCTATCGGCACCTTCTTTTCTTCAACTATATCTCTCACAAAGTGATATTGCACATCAATATGCTTTGTCTTAGCATGATAAGAAGGGTTCTTTGCCAGGAAGATTGCACTTTGGCTATCACATTCTAACCTTACACCTTTCTGTACAAACCCAATACCTGAACACAATCTTTGCAACCACACAGCTTCTTTGCTTGCATGAGTGGCTGCCATGTATTCAGCTTCTGTAGTTGAGAGTGCAACTACAACTTGTCTCTTCCTCATCCAACTAATAGCTCCTCCAAATAGGTTAAACACATACCCACTTGTAGATCTTCTATGATCAAGGTATCCAACCCAGTCTACATCAACAAATCCATGTACATTTATTACTCGGTTTCTCCAAGCCTTCCTTGGTAGTAGATTGCATAATCTGTAGTGCCACGCAAATATCTGAAGACCCTCTTTACAGCTGTTCAATGCTCCTTTCCTGGTTTTGACATATATCTGCTCAAAAATCCCACTGCATGAGCAATGTCTGGTCTTGTACAGACCATTGCATACATCACACTACCAACTGCACTAGCATATGGAACCTGTGGCATGTCTTCTTCTTCTTCCTGTGTCTTGGGACACTGCTCTACAGATAACTTTACACCTACAGGAATAGGAACCTTGACCGGCTTACTTTCCTGCATGTTAAATCTCCGTAGTACCATCTCAACATATTTACTTCGATTTAAACTCATCATTTTGTTTGCACGATCTCTTCTTATCTCCATTCCCAGAATGAAGTTTGCAGCACCGAAATCTTTCATATCAAACTTGGAGGACAGTTGAGACTTCGCCTCCTTTATAACATCTTTGTTGTTTCCAATCAACAACATGTCATCAACATACAAAACTATGTTAATGAAGTGATCACCAACCTGTTTGGAATATACATAGTGATAAGCTTTGCTTCTCACAAACCCCAATCCAAGTATGTATGTGTCAAACTTTTGGTACCACATCCTTGGAGATTGCTTTAGACCATAAAGGGACTTCTTTAATTTACATACCAACTTATTCTTTCCCTTTACTATGAACCCTTCTGGTTGTTTCATGTATATTTCTTCTTCTAGATCCCCATGTAAGAACACTGTCTTCACATCCATCTGCTCTACTTCAAGATCAAAAGTAGCAGCAATAGAAAGAAGAAATCTAATAGAAGTTAATTTTGCAACTGGAGAACATATTTCACCAAAATCAATCCCCTCTACCTGAGAATATCCCTTTGCTACCAAGCGGGCTTTATACTTATCCACTTTACCTTCTGCATTCAACTTCTTTTTAAATAGCCATTTGCTCCCAACGAATTTTCTCCCAACTGGTAACTGGACTAGCTGCCAAGCTTCATTTTTGTCCAAGGAATCCATTTCTTCATCCATGGCCTTTTTCCAGAGATCACTATCCTCTGAATTAATAGCTTCCTTCACATTTCTAGGATCATCATCAGTAATAGACATAGCAAAATGAGAGCGAAAATCAGGAGGGGAATACCTTTTTGGTTGCCTTATTTCTCGAGATGATCTCCTCAAAACTGGAGTATGAGGTTCTTCTTCTTTTGATTCTGCTTCTTCTATTGAGTCAGATTCTTCACCTTCTAACTTAAACTCTATTTTCTCTGGTTCATTTTCCATTGGATTCAATTCCTGTCTGGGGACTTCTTTGACCTCTCGAAACACAACATATCGACTGTAAACAGTCTTCTTAGTTATAGGATTCCAAAGCTTATACCCTTTCATACCATCTTTATAGCCAATAAAGATACACTTCTCAGCTTTGTTATCCAACTTGCTCCTTTTCTCCTTTGGAACATGTACATAAGCATCACAACCAAAAAATTTCAGATGCTTAATAGAGGGTTTCTTACCAGTCCATACCTCTTGTGGAGTTTTATCAATCAATGCTGATGTGGGTGATTGATTTACCAAGTAACATGCTATCTCCACTGCTTCTGCCCAAAATTCTTGTCCTATCCCAGCACTGCTTAGCATGCTCCTTGCCTTTTCCACCAACGTCTTATTCATCCTCTTAGCAACTCCATTTCATTGAGGTGTGTATGGAGTAGTCTTTTGCCTTGATATTCCACACTTCTTACAAAAGTCCTCGAATTCATTCCCACAGAACTCTCCACCATTATCTATCCTCAACACCTTTATTTTCTTTTCTGACTAATTTTCTACAAGAGCCTTAAATTCTTTAAACTTGGCAAATACTTCAAATTTATTTCGAAGGAAATAAATCCATATGTTCCTTGAGAAATCATCTATAAATGAAACATAATACACAGATTTTCCTAATGATGGAACAGGAACAGGTCCAAACACATCACTATGTATTAATTCTAGAATTCCCTTTGCTCTTGTAGCACCAGATGCAAATCTTACTCGATTTTGTTTTCCATATATGCAATGTTCACAAAAATCAAAATCCAGAGTGCAATCAGTCATACCTTCAACCATACCTTTACCTTGTAATGCTCGAAGTCCCTTTTCTCCGATATGCCCCATTCTTTGATGCCACAGCATTGTCTTTCCTCCTGATGCAGTCAGGGTTTTGTCATCTTTACCTCCTTCCTCCAGCACAACATAATTGTTACATTCATCAATGATGGTTTTTCCCAATAGTTTGTACAGAGTTCCATACTGAACTTCCCTCATCAATACCATTGATCCTCGAACCATTTTGCAACCACCATCTCCACACACAGTCTTTACACCTGTAACATCCATATTTCCGACAGATATCAAGTTTCTTGCTAGATTTGGAATGTGTAGCACTCCAGGTAGAGTTCTAATCCTCCCGTCCTTTAGTTTTAGCTTGACTCTACCACGTCCAATGATACTGGCTGGTGAATCATCTCCCAAGTACACATCTCCTCCATTGTACTTTTCATATTCATAGAACCACTCCCTATGAGGGGTCATATGACATGACGCACCTGAGTCAATCAACCATGTATCATGTTCTGAAGGATTACCTGTGGAAGCTAGGTACACATCCCCTCCTTCTTCTAAGGATTTCTTCTCCTCTGTGGAAGGGGTATCCTCATATCCCTTTGCTTTTTCAACATTCTTAGATCTGCAATCCTTTTTATAGTGCCCAGCTTTACCGCATTTCCAACACTTCCTTATTCTTTTTCCTAGGGATTTAGATCTACCCTTAGATTTAGATCTCCGCCCAGATCCTTTATTTTTGTTTCTCTCCTGGGGGCGACCTCTCACAGATAAGGCATCCATGCTATGATTATCCATGGTTTTCTGCCTCATCTCTTCTGATAGTAGGGATGATACAATTTCATCAAATTTTAAGGTCGCTTGGCTAGAACTACCTATTGCAACAATTAGGTTGTCCCAGGAATCCGACAAAGAACACAATAATGTAATACATTTATCTTCTTCAGCCATTTTAATACCAACAGAGGTTATCTGACTTACCAGAGTATTGTAGACATTCAAATGCTCTGTTACAGTGTCATTCTCGTCCATTCTGAGGTGAAACAACTTCTTTTGCAGAAACAACTTGTTCACAAGGGATTTTGATTGATACAAACTCCCTAGTTTTTCCCATAGCTTTACTGCACTATCTTCACCAGATACATTCAACAACATAGAGTCTGATAAGCACAATCGTATTGTACTCCTCGCCCTTCTTTCTAATTTATCCCAATCTTCTTGTGATGTTGCAGTGGGTTTCGTACCCGGATCCACAACAATCCACTGTTCCCGATCTACCAGAAGATCCTCCATTTTGAGCTTCCATAGCTCAAAATTATGGCCGTTAAATTTCTCGATCTCGATTCTTGAAGTGCTCGCCATTCTCTTTCAATGCACAAATCAACACTGCAAAGCTCTCACTGAACCTAGTTTTATCGCAGACCCGAGATCTATCAACCGCGTCGAACTCTTAGCATCAAAGGTGTCCCCCTGATGCCAAAATCGAGCTCTGATACCACATGTAAGTTTTAAACCTGTGCAGAGAAGCAAAGCATATATATTCTTTTAAGAAAAATAGAGATCACAACACATCAGTCACACATAAACACAGAGATTTACCCTGGAAACCCTTAACTGGGAAAACCAGAAAACCTTGGAGCCACACCTCCTATTTTCTCTTCATTACACTATGAAATCCTCACAATACAAAATATAGGTATTCCGCAACATCCAAATACCCTAATCCGTTAACCTGGATTAGAAAAAGACTCCAATTCCTTAACCAGGATTAAGTTACATATTTTTAGACCAATTCTAAAAATAGTCACAAACAGCTATAAATAGCCATAAAATCTGTAAATAGCCAAAAAAAATTGCTCACTGCACTCGCATCAGAAACGGTCTAACAACCATTTCTGAACGGAAACAGGGCCTACGGCCTGTTTCCGTCGAAGGTACCTTTGGGATCGCCGAGCTGCAGCGTTGACATGCGCACCTCCCCTCCATACGCACATGCAAAGAATATAACATATACCCAACATATATATAATATAGTTTGATCAATCTCAATCTATCTTTTTCTGCTTTTCTTAAAGCCATTTATTCCCCTTTGTGAAAAGAAATTGATTTCGAACACCATTCAACCCCTTAACTTGAGATATTGTTATAAATGTGACACCATGTCTCTCTTTATTTCCAATACTTATAGTTGTTCTCTCCAATGTTAATCCTTGAGAATTATGGATTCTCAAACCCCAATCTACTTTCAATGGAAAATTTTCTCATTTTCATCATTGTATCATTTTCTTCTATGTAATTTAATGATGATTTTCTTATATAATTAATTGAATGATATCATACAAAATGTAATATCACTGAAAACAATGCATCTTAACAATGTTATTAGGTCAAATTTCAAAATTGAGGGATGTTAAATCATAATGCAATTCTCCATCTAAAGACATGGATAAATAGATCATAGATGTCCCTCGATGTACGAAATGCATCTTAACAATACTAAAAATGAACATTCATGAAAACAAAGTAATGCAATAAACCTTGATTAATAAATTCCCATAATATTAGATGCAAATATATAGTCAAATTAGGGTTTCAATTATTTAACTGTGGGGATTCTACCGACTCAACTAACTATATCATACAAAATGGGTAGAACAAATAGGCAAAAAGATTTGGCCATAATGGATGGATCAACCACGAGGTTTTTGGCTCCAACAATGACTTGGTGAATAGATCATAAGTTGGTAACTAATGGTGAGTCTATCTACTTAGCTTACTGTGGTAACTGAATCAGATTAGGGCTTTGACTATTTAATTGAATGATACCATATAAAATGTAATATTACTGAACTCAAGACATCTTAACAATATTATTAGATCATACTGCATTTCTGAATGCACGTATTTCAAATTACAAGGATGTTATATCATAACACAAATCTCCATCTAAAGACATAGATCAATAAATTATAGCTATTCCTCAATGTAAAGTTTTGACTATTTAACTAAGTGATAGCATACAAAATGACCAAAATGAATGGATAAACCACATGTTCTTTTGTTCCAATAATGACTTGACAATCTGATAAACTCCTGGATTCTATCTACCATTTTTGTTCCAATAGTGCCATTTTTATAAATTAGATTAGGCTTTCAACTTTTAATTGTGGTGATTATATCTACAATTATAGGAAGTTCTTTAGAATCTTTTTGAATTTGTATATGGTGAATATACCTAACCACAATTATTTTAAGTAAAAGATTTCATGTCCAAACTTTGATTACTAAATTATGACAGTATAATATTCGATACCAATATCTTGTCAAAACATGAAATGAATCATATTAGGGAATTGCCACACTATAATATTAGATTCCAATATCTAGTCAAAACAATAAATGAATCATATTCGGGTTTTAACTATTTAACTGTGGTGGTTCTATGTACTCCACTAATTGTGGTAACATAATCAAATTAGGTTTTCAACTGTTTAATTGTGGTCATTATATCTACATGACTGAATGTGGTAATTGAATCAATTTAGACTATTTAACTAAGTTTATTATATTTACTCAGTTAATTGTAGTAATTGAATCAAATCAAGGTTCCAACTACTTGACTGAATGATATCATACAAAATGTAATATCATTGAAATCAATGCATCTTAACAATACTACTAGATGATATTGCATTTCACAATGCACGTATTTCAAATTAGGGGGATGTTAGATCATAACGCAAATCTCCATTTGAATACATAGATCAATAGATCATAATGTCCCCTAGCGTAATCAAGGCATCTTAACAATACTAAAAAGAACATTCGTGAAATCAAAGAAATGCAAGAATGATATCAATAAAATGTAATATCATTGAAAACAATGCATCTTAGCAATATTTTTAGTTCATATTACATTTCTCAATGCATAGATTTTAAATTAGAGGGATATTAGATCATAAAGAAAATATCCACCTCAAGACAAACCAATGGAATCATGTTGTAAATGATAACACATAAATCCCTCATATATGCAACAGTTGCATTAATTAATTAATTATGAAGTAAAATAGTTATTCTTGATATGCATGCTACACACACACACACACACCCCATGTTTTAATTGATAGTCACCTCTTAGAAGTATTTGATTCTCAACATAACCATTAATATTTTAAATTGTGCATCGATTATGTTCATAATATATGTCTCTTTTGTAGATCAAGTCAAGACAAGACTAAATGATACACATAAATTTAGTTGTCTCATAATTATTTATCAAAAGATTTATTTAAGATCTAAATTTGAAATGATGCTATAAGATAAGGTGCCTTTATCAATCGATACATAGCTTTATGATGCGTTAAGTTCTCCCAATGATGGATCTCATAAATTCTAGGAAATTGAACATGATTATTACTTTAACCTAATTGTACATATCCATACTTAGAAATACTAACCTTCAACAATGTAGAAACTTCCCAGTTTTAGAAATCACACAGGAATCCAAATATGTGGAGTCTAAATTCGTTGTCCCAGATATGTAAATACTCTAAAATTGCTTTCCCATATATCCAAAACCTCTAAAATTTCTTTCCCAAATATCCAAATTCGTGAAGTCTAAAATTTCTCAGGTTTGAATTCAATGGAATTTTTTAAATTGAAATTTCATATTTGTTTATATGTGTATGTTTGATAATGTATCCAATTTAAACTTGGATCCAACACGTGCCACACACACACACATATACACATTTTGATATGCCATGTGCCGCATTACCATTATAAACATGACACATCTCACCCACTTGAGTTGTAGAAAACGTCTCCCAGGGAAATGATAATTGATAATTACCTTTAAAAGATAGGATCATAACATGGTTGGGAACAAGCCCCAAAACTAATGTAGTTACACATCAAATGGTCGCAAATTTTTTTGGGATCACAACATGGTTGGGCATAAGCCCATAAGTAGAAATCATCTAAAATAAAAATATAAACATGGAATGTCATTTATGAAACTAAGCGTTGACAACAATCAAGCACGCTCATAGTAAGCATTGAATGTATGTTGTATAAACTTTGAAAGTTTCTAAAATACCTCAATCAATGATGGATAATTTTTTTTGCTTTCCATAATAAGTATTAAATGCAAAATTAAAATGGGGGTGAGGATAAATATCGTGCAATGCCATCTTCAATTATCTCACCATGTTACCTCAACATCCCTTTACATGTTCTTGGCTCTACCATGCCCTCATTGTTCATATTCCTCAAGGAATATTTGATCTGACCAATGTTAGCCTCATGTGCTTCCATCTATTGTTTATGCAATGGAAACATGGGATACCTTTACATTGACATTTGACATGTACCCTCTCTTCCATTTCCCCCATGCCATGAATCAATGTTCTTGGTGGAGTAGTGGTGAGAGTGAATAATTGAACCACCACACAATTGTCCCTCCCTACCAAACATCAGGGGAGAGGAGAAAGGGAATGGGTCTCCCACCTAGTTATGATGGAAATTATAAGCCAATGAGGGAAGAACAAGAGAATCATCTCGAGTATATATTTTATTATCAATTGTTAAATGTTATCTTTTCTCATATAGTTCCTAAATATTGCAATTACCAAGATAATAAAAATTACGATATTATATATGCCCAAACAAATAATAGATACAAAAGGACATGTGTAGGCAGTGTGTGATATGGGGCACTCAAATCACTCCATTTCTAGAAAGGGTCAATTTTTCATCAAGGCATAGTTCCACTCTTTCCATACATTTTTTTCAAAAATATGATGATTTGGGTTGTATTAAAATGGTCCAAAACCTCAATGGAAAATTTCCATGTGAATAGTTCCAAATAGTGAGGTGGAAATATGACTTTCATTATTGCCCCACCCAAAGTTAGGGGTAATTTTCATTGGATAAGAGAGGGGAGAATTTGAGTGCCCCTTATTCCATAGATGTGTAGGAAACTAATATCTCTTAGCTTAATAGTCATAACAAAAGAGCATGTATAATTGCATGTTTACTAAACTGGTGTGGCAAGAGGTAAGAAAAGAACTTGGAATTGCACAAAATTGGATATGTTAGTCTTTAAGTATTTCTTTTCTAAATTGGATAAAAGGCACTATGTTCAGAAGGAATTGCCTTGTTTCATATGTTGGGAAATATGAAATCATAGGAACATGATTTTTTTTAAGGGGAAACCAAAGAGAGTTTAAGACATTAGTATCAAAGCAGTAGAAGCATATGGGGAAATCCAAAAGAAGAAGGAAGGAAGGTAGGATGTAATTGATAGAGTTACTAGAGATCTTAGTTTTAGTAACTATTAGTCGATTGGTTAACTTGATGAAGCATCATATGATCATGGTTTAAAGTGTGGAACTCATGCAGCTATGATTTATCATTATTAAAATTAAAGATGAATTGTGGGAGGGGTACCAATACCATAGGGGATTTTCTTTCTCTTTGAGGTCTTTTATATTTTTCTTGGACTAAGCATGTTGCTTAATTGTAGGTAGATGATGATTCAAAAGTGATTATATACTAAGGTCCCTAGACTTGTTAGTTGCAGGTAGCATTTCTAAAAGGATAGAAATAAAAAATTAGGAATCTCTAGTTTCAATTTGCATATATTAGTTTCTAGCATGTTTATAGGGAGTTCAATGTTGAAGCAAATTCACTATCAAAATAGGATTTGTGTTGAAGGATCCATTCGTTTTGAAGAGATAATAGATTTAATGGTGACGTCGAAGTGAACAATATCCATTTTCTGAATTTTGAGCTGATATTCTTAGTTTTTGTTTCTTCATGAGGTATTATGTTACTTTAATTTTTGGTGCTTTTGGAGGATGAATGTATTAATGATTTTAGTTGGTGGATGCATGTTGGTCTTTGTTGTAGTTTCTGGATACTTGTGGTTCAGTTTTAAGATTGAAATTTTTAATGTATGTTGGTTATCATATATTTAAACTTGTCTTATTTAGAGGGAAGTTGAGGATAGTCCTTAAAACAATCTTTATATTGAAGTTGTTTAAGTTATTTTGTACTTTGTATAATACAAATATAGTATATTTTTCCCAGTGAAAAAAAAGAATGTGTATAAGACATTAATTACAATTACTTTGGTAATTGAAACATATAACTACTACATGAAAAAGTGATTATAGGGGAAAAGCAATTATGAAACTAATTCCATTTAATTGTAAGTATTAGAGAAGAAAAAAGTATTCTCAAGTATTACAATTGTTATGTTTTGGTTTATTTAATGTGGGTACTTCGTTTAGTTCTCCAAGTTCCAAGGATAATTTTAAAAACACCCCCGAAATTTATATGTATAATAAATGGGCGAATCTCCTTAATATATAGGAAAATTTGAAGGATATTTTATCATATATATATATATATATATATATATATATATTCGTTAATATTTCATTCTATTATATAATCTTTCAAAATATTGGTGAATATTTCACTAAATTATATGATATTGTAAACTCTTGGCGAATATTTCAGTGAATTATAAAATATTGTAAAAACTTGGTGAATCTTTTATCAAATTATAAAATCTTTTAATGTATTCGTGAATATTTTGGTAGGAAGACTTGGCTTTTGATTCTGTAGATTACTAAGTTAGTGCAATAAAAGAGCATATATCGTAGCTTGACTCTCTCAACTCCTAGACCCTAAAATGAACAAATGCATGAATGAGGAGAGGAGGGATTTATTTATATATTTAACAAGCAATATTGGGTCACTCACAACTGGAGGTGTTGGTGAAACACAACAACACTAACTATATTCAAGGAAAGTGGGGAATCCATTTTTTATCTTGTCCCTTAATCTTCCAACGAACATGTGGGGACCCAAATATTGCCATAATGACAAACTAATAGAATTGAGCACTTTACACTGTGGAGTGATTATGGCACCCACAAACCATTATTAAAACATGGAGTATTATCGAGACCCACAACCTTAATATAGTGTATGAATTCCTAATTAACTTATTTTCCAAATACCTCATTTTTAAGCTACCCTTTAAGAAAAAATAGCATGCTTATATGTTTATAGATATGAATGCCACTTTTTCATTTATTTTGTTGACAATCAAAATATCAATTATGTCATTTGATTTATAATTTTTAGACTTAGTTATAAACTTGCAATCGTCATTAGAAACACAAACATACACTAACAATAATAGAAAGCACATTAATGCATCATCGTGCATATCATTAGAACTACTCTGTTAAAGACTTCTTTTTCTCAAATAAACTGAGGAGGTGTTTGTATCTGTGTTCTTGAAATTTTTAAAAGCATGCAAAATGTGGCAAAATTATTTTAGCACCCTCATCGAATGCAAAAGACTATATATCAAATGGCATAATGTATACATCTCAGGACAAACATGCCTTGTACATATTATATACAATAATGAAGGAAATGAATTATTATGTTCCAACTAAATCATATATTTCTCATACATAACTAGATCCATTGTTGGATGATGATACAAATTACACATCAAAACAAATCACAAAAAAACATTTTACTTCTGAATGACTCTTACAAAAAACAAAATATGGTAAAACAAGTACTGAACCCAACAAATATAGGTCACAAATGAAATTGATGAACTTGGAAATACAAATAAAAAAATATGCCAGTCATGAAATTCTCAATACAATTAAAAGAATATACCATAATGCTTTGGAGAAATTTATAAGAACGCAACCAAAATAATGACCATTCCACTGTAGCCCCGCCACTATAATTTGTGTGCATTCATTTATATTACAAACATCCCAAACATCAACAATGACATACATAAAAGATGAACATATACACTCTCATTAATGCCTTATATCAAATAATAATTATAGAGAAAGATCCTAATAAAATCACATTTTAAACAACTGGGTCAAATTCAGTTTGAATATATAAAAACCATGTGGTGCATCTCCATCAAGAGTATCATCCACTAAAAACATATAAATGCCATTCAATAGCTTAAACATGACAAGGCATAAAAAAAATCTTATATTTTGAGCGCTATAACACTTTCATGGAACCAATACTCCTAGTATAGAATAAAACCCTAATAACATCAAATGAGCCCTAAGAATCAAGAGTTCCCTAGATTTCAATAGGCCTAAAAAGCATCCATGATAAAAACCACGATAAAAGGTAAATTTACAATATAATAATCTATTGTAACTATGGATAAAACGCATAAAAAGAATACCATGTTAATTATGGGATAAAAAGCATGATGAAAGTTTGTATTCTATGATAAATTGCATGTGTGGCATGCCCCTTCAATACTTGAGCTTTTGACAATGGAGATGTTATGCGAAAATTAAAATGTCGAGAAAGCTAAGAATGAAAAGTGGAATCACATCAACCAGAACCTTTATCCTATAAGGGAAATATCATGATGTGGGTGAACCATGAATCACTACAGCCTTTATATAGAATAAAATAACATCTAATTTTCCCTCCAATACTGGAAATCGAGGGCTCAAAGAAGGTATCACATGAAATTGACTAAAAATATTAGTGAATGCAATGATATGCATAAATTACAAGGAAAATGGAAGGAAAAATGACCCTTAGGAGCCTCCATTAATAAAAATTAGGGGCAAAGGAATGCTTTCACTAGAATTTCTCTAGAAATTGGGGGCGGAAGATAGATTGGAGGGAGATTTTGCTAGGGAAAAAATAGTTTTTTTTTCTCATTGTTATATGGGAGACTATTCATTTTGGATTTAATTTTTTTCTAATAAATATTGGGTTAATATATTTTAGCTTAAAAAACCCTTTCCATATAAGAAAATAACCCACTAAATTTTTGTAACCCCCTTAATATAGCCCATGGGCTATATATATCCCCAAAAATTATCCATGGCAAGTTCTTTACCAAGATAGAAATCCAATGCTAAAAAGGAAATATAACTATAGAAACATGAAACAAGGAAATACTGAAATATGAAATGAGAGGGAAAAATAACTTGAATGCAGTTGAAACAATAAGGGGTTGTATACTTCGATGAATCCGATAAAAGGAATGAACTCCCACCACACTTCAAGACATTACCAATCTACTTGTATCATACTTGGGAATAAAGTCTCCAAAAATGATATGTGTGTGTGTGTGTGTGCGCGCGTGTGCGCATGCGTGTGGGAAGACCCAAGGTTCAACATGAATTTCACCGACAAAATCCTAGACACCAGGTCCTCTAGTATCACCTACAAGCATGCAAATTCTCACTCTAGGTATCAAGAAGGGCTACAGGAACTAAGGTTCCACAATGCTGAAGGGATTTGGACATTAATCTAATAGATCTAACACTTATTCGTTCAACTAATTCAGAACATAGTATAATTCATTCATGAAATAGATAGCGCATTGATAACAACAACATAGCATCGTACCCAAATGCAAAATAGACATAAACATTCACCATATTCAATATAAATGCAAGTATTTCAGAACAGATCTACTCATTCTCATTATCAATATAACATTCTTACATAAATCGCGTAGTGCACATCAATACTTTGCTGCAGTCTTCAACAACCCAATATTACCCAACAAAAGACAACGAATCATGGACCTACAGAAGAGCCATCCATAGAAAAGAACGCCTCATAATCTAACAATTACCTTTAGATCTCCTACATATTTATACATCAAAGCATGGGTGGAGATCATTACAAAGTGGAAAAAACTCCTAACTAACTTCCCCCTTATGCACAGTTTTGGTCCAATTGTTGAGTACTTCCATGGTCCATATCAGGTGTGTGACTTCCAAGACAAGTCCAAAACCCAGTCCAATAGGCCCCCAACACTCAATTGTTGCTTGTACCGAGCAACTTCAACTATCGCATGGACTTCTTTGACTAAAAGTCTTAAGTGCAGTAGCTTGAGTACTACTACATTACCTCTTTTGAACCAGATGTGTAAATATCTGGGAACAATGTTCCAAACATTAGCATGATCAGAGTTCCAACCATCCCTCAGCTTTGCAAAAAACAATTTACCACCTCTTATACATGACCCAAAATCCTGTATATTTTCCTTCACATTATCGATGGTGTTTGAGCTTGTGGACTTCATAACTCCCATCTCTACAACATGTTAGTCAGTTATTACCTTGGTTGATCTAGCTGATCCTACCTGAAGCCACCCTCCTTGCTCATTAATATTCTCTCTATGTTGTTACTTCTCCTTTTGGTGGTGCCATTTCTCTTTGTGACATAGTTAATTCATCTCTTTCTCTATGGAGACACTATTTTCTATACTGTTGGCCTATTTTCACCACTTGGAACCTCTGCTTTGTCCCCCGGTCCTACATTTCTACAATCTATGCCCAAAATTGTAGCATATCCTCCCAAAACAACAAAAATAAGTGAAGTTCTTTTTTCTACCTTTCACTTCCTTCTTAATAGTTGATACTAAAGTAGTTTTCCTCACTTCATCATTATAACCTCATGATGCCTCATCATACTTCAAAGAGTGTATGCTAATTTGTTGTTCTTTAAAAACCTTAGCTGTCAATTTCCTTCATGATGTCCACACATGCTCTCTGATGCACATCACTTCACATCTTATTTTGCACCTCTTCCACTGTCTCCATTAACTTCTGCATTGTTTATGTGTATTTCATGACATGGTCCTTTTCCTTCATTTCTTTCTATACACTTCCTTCCACTATATATGCCATGAGCGGTGCATGCAATTACTGCTCTGTTTCATTGATTTCCTGCTTTTTCACCACTTGGCCTATTTTCACCACTTGTAACCTCTACTTTGTCACTCAGTTCTACATTTCTACAACCTATGCCCAAAATTGCAGCATATCCTCCCAAAACAACAAAAAGAAGTGAAGTTCATTTTTCTACCTTCCGCTTCCTTCTTAATAGTTGATACTAGAGTAGCTTTCCTCACTCCATCATTATAACCTCGTGTTGCCTCATCATACTTCAAATATTTTATGCTGATTTGTTGTCCTGTAAAAAACTTAGCTGTCAATTTCCTTCATGATGACCACACATGCCCTCTGATGCACATCACTTCACATTTTATTTTGCACCTCTTCCACTGTCTCCATTAGCTTCTGCATTGTTTCCATGGATTTCATGACATGCTCCTTTTCCTTCATTTCTTCCTATACAATTCCTTCCATTATATACGCCATGACCGGTGCATGCAATTATTGCTATGTTTCATTGATTGTCTATTTTTTCCCTTCAAGTACTGCAATGAGGTTCTATATAACTTTCTATGCTTCCTCCTACAACTCCTCCAAAGTTTTCACAATGCTTTGATATTCTTCCTTCGACTGATTAATCTCTTGTTGTTGTTTCCTATTTTCAACCAATGCAACTACTTTCTCTGACACTAGTAGAGTGTTCATGTAATGTCCCCGACCCTCCGACCGACGAAGAGGATGCTACCACACTATGATATAACCCGAGAAACTAGCCCCATGAAGTTTTACATAACTAAAACTGACAAACTGAAATGCTTTGAAGTAAAACATGCAGAGATGCATAATTATCAAGCACACAGCGAAAGCAAACCATACATTCAAGCATTCAACAAGTTCATCATAATTCATTAGACATCAAATATAATTGCGTAGATGGAATATTCAAGAATACTTATCTTATGCAGTATTCGTCCCACAACCAGCTACGTCGCTGCAACGTTCCACCCAACCATAGGCCAGTGTGCTCCTTAATCTCTCAGCAACACTGCCACCCCCGAGCTAGGCATTATTTCCCAAGGAATAAGGAACAAGCAGGCTTACACATAGCCAAGAATACACAAATCAGCAAGCCAACACAATTAGGTTTTTCAGGCCATCAACAAATCAGCCAAGCCAACACAGTCCAAAGACCAACCACTGCATACACATAGCAAAACAAGCGGTTCATAGCTTGGGTGGGGAAATCCGATTCCTGAGTCGTTCTTGGCCCTATCGTGGCCAAAACGACTCAATAATAGACACAACAAACCAAAACGAAAAAGAACACACATCAAACCACAAATCATGGGGAAAACAATAGCCCTGATCTCAACACTGAAACAACAGGAAATACACAGCCCGAAATAGAAGAGGTGATTAGACTCTCAACCTGGGCAGGGAAAACATATACAGAGACCACAAAATCGGTATGGAAACACACCCCCACTGTAGAAATCGTGAATGGCTCTTTCACAGGGAAATCATGGATGGAAGAAAACGGCTCCCCGGCTTGCTGCATGAGGAAAATAATGCAGAATCCCAGCCTGTGCATGAGGAGAATAATGCAGAATCCCAACTTGCGTGTGAGGAGAAGGGAGCGACCGTCTCTGCATGTGGATGGGAAAAAAATGGAGGAATGGGAGAATGGAGTTGTTTTCCTCCCTGCCCACGATTAATTACAATATATACATCATGTACCTTTTAATGCAAATGGGGTCAAAACCAGGGTGTTACATTCCCCTCCCCCTTTGAATAACACCGTCCTCGGTGTTCCAATACTTAGGAATACATATACAATTTACACATCCAAAATTTCCAAAATTTTGCAGATCTGTCCTACGTTCAATTATTTACTTTGAACTTTTAGGACCAAGCCCCTTGGCTTCTACAAGCTTCTCCTGCTGGTTCTCAGCTTTCGGCTCATTCCCAAATCTAGGAACTTTTTGGCTGCTACCCTCTTGATGTTATCTTGTTGGGCAGTTTCAACGGCAATGATGTCCTCCGCATCTCCAACATTTCACTGGCTGCTTCATCTTTACCTGATCAATTTCCTTTGAGTCTTCATGCCTGGAACGTTTCTTAACGGATCGCTTGGACGAATGTCCCATCATTGATTCACTTTCCTTGCCTTTACGGAGTTCCCCCAGAAGGATTTTTACCTCCTTTTGCAAACCAATAGAGTCTTGCGAAATTTGGTGGTTCATCTCATTCTTCCTTTTCTGTATCTTGAGCATCTCTCCAAGATTCTCTTGGGTCCTGGAAATCGTTTGAAGGAGACTTCTAGCCAAGTCTAGCAACTTTTGGTCTGTTGCCATGATCAATGTGCACCACTGGATTTCACCTTTCTCACCTGTGAAATGCATCATTGAAATTCTATTAGACCAAGCATAATGTAGGCATTAATATCAGTTAATTAATTGCCCAATTGGCATGACAGTCCAAGTCTTATCAAAGAGACTGTCATATATATTTTTTTTCATGCCTTCCCAACAGGCACATGAGCTCATTCATGTCCATTCTTGGGCAAGGAATTAACCATTCCAGCATTCATAATTTACTTTAAGCAATTACACACATTCTATTTCCAGTCATACATGCATTCAACAATCTTTTGTTTTCACAATGCATATATATATATATAATCAAAAGGCAAGAGAGAGTAGCAAGAGTTTTTCCCCTCTTTGTTTTGTTCCATCCTGGAGCCTACACCACCGCTGTGGCTTTTCATGCTCTCAGCCTCTTTCACTTCTCGTGAATGTTGGACCAATCCCTCTTGGTCATGACACTTAGTGTCTCCGGTCTATTTCAAACCTCTAAACCATGGAGCCTCCCCACATGGTTTTCCTCAGCTGCTAGGAACTTCATAGTCTCACTAGCACCTTTTTCATTACTGCTCATTCTGAGCTCTTCAGGACTGTCACATGTCCACATGCACTCCTAGGATGCTTTCATAGTCCTCGCTCCCAGCGATACCTATATTCAAGCATTGAATAAATTCACATGTTTAGTTTATTCTCATTGGTCTTTATCTCTTAAACAAGAGCTTAAACATCATAACCAAATCATATACATATGTATATTCCTTGAGCGAGAATTTGCAAAATAATCCAATACTTATCTGTATTGTGCGTTTCCTTGTTGGTCCATAGGATCCTTCTTCACTTTGCAAGCCTTGAGATTTCCTATGGAATTGGATGTTAGGTCAGCATGCAAGCTGCTCCACGACATCAAATAATTAATGTCCAGCCAGTACACCTTCACGCCGACTGGGCTTGGAACTTTACCACGACCATTTCTAGGTCCAGGATCTACTATGGATCCCCAGGCATATAACAGCCCAACATACACTTATATCAACAATAATACATACACTTATATCAACAATACACTTATACCAACATACACTTATATCAACAATAACCCTTACTCCGCAACCCCTCACAACAACCGTTTGCCTTTTCTCTTTAGTGTGCAACACCAAACTGCATCTATTTAGCCTGTCAACACAAGAAATATAAGCAAACTCATCAGTGTTATTTCTCTAAAACTGTAATCATATTTCATATCATTCACTATCAAGTATTGAAACACCAGGAGTGCGTCCAATCCCTAGGGTGTAGTCAATATTGAAAACCCTTTCATGAATCGACATCAAAAAAGTGTTCACCCCTTTTCGATGTGAGCCATGTAGACCCTATGCATACTCAAGCAATCTGTCATAATGGAAATAAAATCAAAACATGCCCTGCATATTGGATTTAAAAATTAGACATGCATATTCTTAGCTAGGGTCACAGAACACTTATCCGTTTCCAGATACAATATTCCTTTGTTAACGAGGAATGGGGGCTTCCTTCTCCAAGTTGACAGTCCCTTGGTTTTCCATCCCAACTCCTTGTTACATTCCATATCCCACACATGTCTTACCGACATAATCTATACCATCTCACTCATGTTGCTTACCAAACATGTAGTGCAGATGGGACATTTCTAAAATGCCCAATGGAGTTTCACTCGAAACCCATTTCCAAGATAGGGGAAACCTCCCCATGAAGTTTGGCTCCTGCAGACCATCACACATGGTCTTCCTGCAATGTGTACCCCTGGAACATTCATCAAGTAGCCAAACAGTCAATCATTATCTACTAATACAATCCAAATTTGATTGTTCCATAACCAAGCAATGGCATTAGTAATTAAATTCAATATGGATTTGCAACTCTGTCTACTACATAAATTGATTTGCTTAGCAATGAGGTGATCCTCATTTGTTAGATTCTTGTAAGCAGCACCACTATTCCTATTATAATTTTATGCTTACTAGCATAACATGAACATCCACTTGCAACACGTCCTCCTGACACAATTCTATGCAAGCCAATAGTGATTAGTAGTTGTCAACAATTTCTCAAATCTGAAATTTACAAGTTCAAATTGACAACCTACTCTACATACAAACTATTTTCACAGCCATGAGACTCTTCTCATGAGGTTTGGCTCTTCCACATGGTATATTTATGCCTTTGTCATGGTCTCACCCACATTGCCATGCCCCAACAATCTTCCTGAAATGTGAACTTCAATCAGCCAAACACTTTGTAAGTCTCCATGGATATAACATTTCATTGCTGTAACAATCACTGAAGCATTTTTAGAATTATAGAATTCAAATACTTCCAGCTGTTAGCATATCAATATTACCAAAACTCATTTACTTCACATGAATCATTACCCTACTAAAGTTGCAAGGTCACATAATTTATGCCAAAATGAAATGTTTAGATACTCCTTACTTCACAAGCGTATCATTTGTACCACCTTTCCCTTCCATAGAGCAATTCTGGTAGTCAATCGATCACAACTACCCTCTTCATGCACTTACTATCCTGCATTCATAACAACTCTTGAAAGGATTCTAGAATTATCATCAATTCATCATATCAGCCATTGGTTAGTCATAATAACACATGCACTATCTCAATCCATTCACGCAATGCATCACAACATTTGCACCCATATTTATGTATGCATATTTACAACATTTACTCAAACTTTTCATATGCATTCATTCAATGCATAACTACAAGATTTATAAAATCTCTTAATGCATATAAACTCAATGCTACCTTGTATTGATTCAGGAATACTATGCATTCAAACATACCATGGCCTAACCATGACTACCTCATATAGGATGCATTGCTATAATCATGACCACCATTCCTCACTTGTTCTGGTTACTAAGTTCATATCAACATTCACAGGGCAGGATATATTTCTATATGAATGTAGTATAAATTTTTAAATAACCACCTGGTGTGAGACCTCTTGCCTTTACTACTCCATGCAATTGTCATAATTAAACCATTACCTACATGGATCCTACTTACACCCTCGACATTACCAGTTTAGTCGGTATCTTGCAGAGGATTGTGGAATTCGCTCTCCATCTTCTTGATCATGAATTTGTTGCCTTATCCCTTTTTTTATAAGGTTGATGGCCCCATGCAACGACATCATCAACATCTTTAGCCACACTCCTGTGTCATTGGTTTTTCCACCAATACCAACACCAATACAATATTTACCATTAGTGGTTCATTGTAAATGTATAATTCCCACTACTTTTACCAATGTATAATATCCTATGCATGCAATACATATCCCCATGCATTTTTAGCACCCCCATGCCATAATTTTTATGTACACCAAGCTTATAAAATATAAATATAGTTAGAAAGATAGGGGTTAAGGAATTTTCCCTTTCAAATCCCTCATCATTGCATGGAATTCCTCTTCCACATAATAGTTCGTTCGTCTTCATGGTCTTTGCTACTTCTAGGCATGCAATTCTCAGATTTGTCCATATTGACAGCAACATTGTTTGTCAAAACAACCACTACTACTTTTCTGCTCCTCATTCAAACTCTGGTGGTTCTCTATTGTTCTCTGCTGGACACGCTTTCCAACTACTATCCCCATGCTCCATTCTGACTTTGGGTGTGAAAATCACACTACTTCTAAAATGACGATTTTCTCCAAATCTCTGCATTTTTACACACAACTGTATTTTGGTCTGGGTGCCAACTTCAGCCACCTGTAGGAGCAAGTCTAGGAAGATTCAGGAAAACTTTTCTATCGGGTGAAGTCAGTGCATACAACGAGGAACACTCAATAACTTGCGGATCTCAGTTTCGATGCACCATTCATCTTTTATGAATTCTGGGTTTGACTAATTTTCCCAAAACATAGAATTTTCTTTTCACAAGAATGACTGTCTCAGGGGATGACAGGGGTCAAGGGGGCTTTCCCCCTTGTGGCTTGGAAGGCCGAGGGCAGCACCCTCATTTTTTTTTATGTAAATCTTTGATTTTCGCGAAATCTGGTGCATAAGATTGCTGCCATTTTTCTCCTTTTCAGCCCTGAAAATCCACTGAAAAACTGCTGAAATCCGCTAAGAAATACCATTTGAAAACTCAAAATTTTCCTTTGTTAAATCGGGTCTCTTCCCAACTAATCTTCTGATGTATTAGGTCACTAGTTGACCGAGCTTCCGATGTATTGGGTCACTAGTTGACTAAGCTTTCGACACTTCGGCGGTCTGATCTTCATCTTTCATCCGACGCTCATCGACGGTCCAATCAACTAAATTTTTCCGACGTTTCGGGTCGATCCTCCTTTGGCTTTCGACGTATCGGCGGACCGATCCTCTAATTTTATCCGACGTGTCAGCGGTCCAATCCTCTAAAGTTTTCTGTACTTAGAAAAAATTTCGAAAATTTTTCTTCTTCCTTCCGCCACTGCATCGGCTGCTCGATCGTCTAAATTTTTCCGACGTTTCCAGCTCTTCGAAAAAACTTCTCCCTTCGTCCGCCGCCGCATCGGCTGCTCAATCAACTAAATTTCTTCGAGGTTTCAGCGATCTTCGGGAGATCCCTGCCGACACTTCGGCTCCATCGACCTTTTCTCTGTCAGCGGCATCGGAAGTCCTTCCATCTAAATGTGTCGACGTTTTAGCAGTCTTCAGCTGAATCCTTTCGATGATCTCAACACTTAGAAAATTTTTGAATTTTCACCCATGCCAGCTCAATCATGTACTGTCTGCCGCCGTCGTTGCGGCTCAAACCTGCCAACCCAGCCGACGTATCGACACCTTTATCATCTTTCTTCTGCTGCCGTTGCGGTGCCTTCCTGCTTTTCCATCCACTTCGTCTGCTCAGAATTCCTCTATCTCTCACCGCCGCCAGGGTCTGTATCAAAGTGTATTCCAACTAAGCCTGCTGACGATCCGACGCTCTTGACACTAAGAAATTTTCTTGAAAATTCCTTCTGACCGTCCCTCGTTAGGTGGACTTCTGCCTAGGCTATCCAATGCATCGAAGGAGCTTTCGGATAAGTCCTCCGACGTATTGGGTGGGCTTTAGCCTAAGCCGTCCAATGATTTCACACTTAGGAAAATTTCTGAAATTTTTCCTATCATCTTCTCTGATTTGTCATTTCTCTTCTGCTGAGCAGAGGGCAACCTGCCTCTGTCATTGATTCTCACGGCCCATGAAGGCCCACGTTGCAACATGAGCTCTGATACCAATCTGTAATGTCCCCGACCCTCCGACCGACGAAGAGGATGCTACCACACTATGATATAACCTGGGCAACTAGCCCCATGAAGTTTTACATAACTAAAACTGACAAAATGAAATGCTTTGAAGTAAAACATGTAGAGATGCATAATTATCAAGCACACAGCGGAAGCAAAACCATACATTCAAGCATTCAAAAAGTTCATCATAATTCATTAGACATCAAATATAATTGCAGAGATGGAATATTCAAGAATACTTATCTTATGTAGTATTCGTCCCGCAACTAGCTACGTCACTGCAACGTTCCACCCAACCATAGGCCAGTGTGCTCCTTAATCTCTCAGCAACACTGCCACCCCCGAGCTGGGCATGATTTCCCAAGGAATAAGGAACAAGCAGTCTTACACATAGCCAAGAATACACAAATCAGCAAGCCAACACAGTTGGGTTTTTTAGGCCATCAACAAATCAGCCAAGCCAACACAGTCTGAAGACCAACCACTGCATACACGCAGCAAAACAAGCGGTTCATAGCTTGGGCGGGGAAATCCGATTCCTGAGTCGTTCTTGGCCCTATCATGGCCAAAATCACTCAATAATAGACACGGCAAACCAAAACAAAAAAGAACCCACATCAAACCACAAATCGTGGGGAAAACAATAGCCCCGATCTCAACACTGAAACAACGGGAAATACACAGCCCAAAATAGAAGAGGTGATCAGACTCTCATCCTGGGAAGGGAAAACATATACACATACCACAAAATCGGTATGGAAACACACCCCCATAGCAGAAATTGTGAATGGCTCCTTCACAAGGAAATTGTGGATGGCAGAAAACGGCTCCCCAGCTTGTTGTGTGAGGAAAATAATGCAGAATCCCAGTGTAACACCCTGGTTTTGAACCCATTGCATTAAATATACATGATGTATATATTTTAATGAATCGTGGTGTGGAGCTCAAGGAAAAATCCCCACCATCGATTTAGTTGTGTTATGTTTCGGTGAACGGAATCATTGCCAATGGTCTATCATGGTATACGACATATATTAAGTTTTGTCATCATGTAAATATGCATATTTAATTAAATGAACCCAACCAGCTATGCTCGCGGCAACTAATTTGAGAAGGGGCATGATTTTCACAAGGATAAGGGGGGGATGTCAAACCTTGAACCAATGGGGAAAAATCTATGTGTCACCACCCTGTTTGATTTGCCCATCTTTCCTTGTCTTTTCCAACTACCACTTTAATGTTTTGCTGAGTAGTTGAGGCAGTTATGGCTAGGAGTGGAGTGTGGCAGGACTATCCGTCCTTTCCCACACGCACACTCCACCAACGGATTGAACCTCACGATGGGCAGAAGAATGACTATGCCCCTCATTCCACTTTCTCCACTGCGCCATTCTTTCCCTTGTCTGTTCATCCTCACGCGGGAACGATAGTCTGAGGATTCCCACGCACAAGCTTCTATTTTGTTTTGGTCTCACGCAGCCAAGAAGGGGGATCCGTTTCAGATGTCATTCACATTTCCACAGAGTGGTATCTAGCATGTTTTCCATCTGAATTCTGGAGGTCTGATGTAAATTTCCCTCATGCACAGGTTGGGAGTCTGTATTTTTCTTCCCCAGTGTGGTCTGTGTAAGTTTTCTCCGGTGGCTTTGTTGTCTAGGATGGACTGTTGCTTTCCCCACATTGTGAACCATGTTGCTGATACATTTTGGGGACTGTTGTAGGTTGTTTGGAGTCGTTTTGGCCACGATAGGGCCAAGAACGACTCAGGAGTTGTCTTCCTTAACCAAGCTGTGAATCGCTTGTGTGACTGCGTGTACGTAGTGGTTGGTCTTCGGACTATGTTGGGAGCAGGGATGGGGGCTTGGTTTGCTTGATAAACCTGGTGTGTTTGTAAACCACACAAATAGAGCTAGAGGGCTATCTTTCTTCTCCACAACCCTTGAATAGCACTGGAAGGGAAGTTAGGGCCTAAGGGATTGTGTAGTAGAGAAGGGACTGATTCCTTGTGTTGGGTGTGTGTGGGTGTCTTAGAAGTCAGGCTAGTTCTGGTGTAGGTGTTCCTAGCTCTGTAATGGGATCACCAGCTTAGCATTTAGCCTTTCCCAGCTCTTGGATGGCCTGATAAACCTGACCATGTTGGCTTAGATGTCTTTTTGATGGCCTGATAAACACAACTATGTTGGCTTGGCTTTGTTTTGTGCATCCTTGGCTATGTGTAAGCCTACTTGTTCCTTATTCCTTGGGGAATCATGCCCAGCTCGGGGGTGGCAGCGTTGCAGAGAGATTAAGGAACGCGCTGGACTATGGTTGGGTGGAACGTTGCAGAGACGTAGCTGGTTGTGGGATGAGTTCTTTATAAGATAAGTAATCTTGTCTATTTTACTCTTGCAATTATATTTACTGTTAATAATTTATGATGAACATGTTGAATGACTGAATGAATGCATGTTTGCTTCCGCTGTGTATGATAGATAATTAGGTATCTGTGCATGCTCTACTTCAATGCACTTTGATTCAGCATTTCATATATATCCATGTTCATGGGGTGGTTTTCCTAGATGGTTAACGCCATGGTAGCGTCCTCTTCGTCGGTCGGAGGGTCGGGGACGCTACAGTGTGGTATCAAAGCTTGCAGGTTGCAGCATGGGCCTTTATGGGCCATGAAAGATAGGTTAGCAGAGGCATGTTTCCTTCTACCCAAGAGAAATCGGTGAATGACTGGGAAATTCACAAAATTTGTCTAAGTGTCTGAACTGTCGGTTCATCGAAAAACTTAGTGGGACGGACCTTTGATGCAGTGGATAGCTAGGCGGAAATACACCCGACAGAGGACAGTTGGAAGAAAAATTGTGGGAAAAATTTTCTGTTGTTGGCCATCGATGAAAAATAGATGTTGGGTTCACCGACACCGCGGAGAAATTTAGCGGTTTGTTAGTCCGCCGTTGCAGCTGCCATGTGGACTAACACTCCGACGATTAGAAGTTCAACCGCCGCTGCTCCGATCGCCGACACATAGCACTAAGTGGTTCCGAACACCAATAGATATTATGTTCCGCGGAAAGAAGAAGAGAAAAATTTTCAAAAATTATCTAAGTGTTGAGGCCATCGGTGATCGGCAACGGTTAGCTGTTTGGATCGGCGGAAGTTAGTGGTTCGTGCACCCGTCGTTTCGGAAGCCTAGAGCACTAGCCTTCTGACGAGAAGAGACTGTCGATACCGATCAGGTTATGACACAGTAGATTGGGCCGCCGATCGGAAGAAGATCGAAGATAGTGTGCCGCCATTGCGGCTGCTGATGGAACTATTTCGCCGACGAAAAGAAGAGAATTGAGCCGATCGGTGAAAAAGAAGACTAAAGGGAAAATTTCAAAAATTTCTCTAAGTCTTGGAGTCGTCAGCCATCAGCGATGGTTAGTGGAACACATTTCCGACACCTAGTTAATTCAGTTGTCGATGAGCTACGACGGATGAAGTTATTGGATTGAACGTCCGCCGTTGCGGCTAGCTAGTGAACTATCCTTCCGACAAATAGAGGCTTCAACCGCCGATGCCGCAGAGATTAGTACTTCTGACAGTCGATGAGAAGAAAATTTGAAAATTTTGTTTAAGTAGAAGGTCGTCGAAAATTTACTGAGGATCGGATCGTCGATGGGGTACTTTAAAGGTTTGAGAATCCGCCATTGCGGTTGCCTAGAAGACTAATCATCCGACGCAATAGCGTAGCCAATCACCGTCACAAAGGAGGCAAGTTTCCATTTGGATCGCTGCAATGATAGGAAGTATAGTGACTTGGATCTCTAATGTGCAGAGGGTTATACCTTTCGAGATAGGCTTGTGGCCATAGAAGACATAGAAGGTTTATGGGTCGCCGTTGCGGGTGCCGAAATGACTAGCCACCCGATGCACAAGACACTTGACCGCCGATGCAGTGCATAGGCTTGTTTCATCACTGATCAGGTTCGGAGAGTTGGATGTGGACCCAATACAATAGAAGGAAATAGGTGAACAGTCCTTCATGTCGCCAATGCAGATCGGAAGTTTGGCGATTTGCCCGTCGAAACGCCAGAAAATTTGTGTGGAAGAGACTAGATGAAGAGAAGGAAACTTTGGGTTTTTCAGAAGAATTTCTCAGTAGTTTTTCGAGCATTTTTTGACTGTCTTCAGTCGGTTTTCAGCAGATTTCAGCAGACTATCCATGGTCACAGAGTTGAATATGAAATAGGAAAAAATTCGGTGTTTTTGCATAATTGTTGTTTTATGAATTTCCAGAAGAAAAGGTAATTAATTTTGATTTATATTAATATTGTGCATCTAACGGTTTGCTACGAACACGTTTGCAGAACTTTAGATAACTTCCAAAGGCAATACTCCAAAAAGAGCAGTGTGGTAAAGTCAGAGGTGGTTCAGTCGTGAGAACCCATGATGGGTATGATGCTCGGGATTCTTACGAGCGAGCAGAAGATTCCATGGGAGAAAATGTCCGTAATGGAAATGATGACATAGAGTCTAATGGAAGGAGATTCCAGGGGACACTGTTCGATGTTGCAGCCACCATGAGAAGCTTGGTTAAATCCCAAGAAGAGTAGCATCAGTTGAATGCTGCCATATTGCAGAGTTTGAAATATTTACAGAAAAATATAGATTCTAGACAGGGTATAACAAGACCAGAAGGTAGTAAGAGCAGCACTACGAGAAGGAGAAGGACTTCTAGTGGATCATCTGATTCTGAAGTATCCAGCGGGGATACAAGTTCTTCTTCTCATAAAAGAAAAATAAAGAGACACCATCGGGATAGCTCTCAGGATGAATTTAAGAAAACTAAACCTCCTACATTTGATGGTGAGGTAAAGACTGGACAAGAGGCTTAAGCTTGGCTTCTTGGGATAAAGAAGTACTTTCAAGTGCATGATTATTCAGGAAACATGAAGGCAAGAGTTTCCATATTCAATTTGAATGGAAGAGCATCCATTTGGTGGGAACACTTCAAGCAAGTAAAGAGGATCAGTGAAAGGAGACTTAAGTGGAAATAGTTCAAGAAGTATTTCAAGCAGAAATACCTCTCTGACAAGTATTATGATGACAAGATCAAGGAGTTCCATGAGCTGAGATTGGGACAACAAACCATGAAAGAGTATGCAAATAAGTTTTTGGAGCTGTTGAGGTATGTTTGGTACATCAGAGATGAAAAAGTGAAGGTCCAACATTTTCTGAGTGGATTACCTCAGTCTTACAAAGATAGAATTGAGTTTTATGAACCTAGAACTCTTGAAGAAGCAATAAGGAAGTCTAACTATTGCTATGATCAAAGCAAAGGTAAGCCGGATTACCATAAGGCATGGAAGGACAAGAAGAATGAGAAGTTTGACCAAATAAAGAAAGGTTTCAAACCTTCTAACTTCAGGAATCGGCAAAAGCAGCCATCCCAAGCTGCGAGTAAACCAGTTGGAGTGACAGGAGAAAAGCCTAAAGATCCACAATAGAATAGAGGACCACTCCAATGTTGGAAATGTGGAGGACCCCACATGCGCAGAAATTGTCCACTCGAGAATGAGAGTGCAAGACCGACTTATAACATTCAAGAAGCAGAAACAATGGGTCAAGTAGCAAGGGCAGTCCCTAGGATTTATGCAGCACTAGAGGCCCTCCAGGCAGATCACTAGTTAGTTGTGGTTGAAGTTGCAGGTAAGATTGTTGAGCAATCTGTTTCTATTTTGATTGACCCTGGTTCTATGCACAGTTACATTACTCCTAGAGTAGTGGAGATTTGTGCTTTTAAGAAAGTGAAGCATAGGAAGTCTTGGTTAGTTCAGCTAGTCACTGGAACTAAGAGAAAAGTTAGTGAAATGGTAGAGAAATTTCCATTGGTCATGAATGGATTGGTCACTTGTGTAGATCTAAATGTTCTACCACTTGGTTCCTATGATGTTCTCATTGGAATGGATTGGTTAGAAGCTCACAGGGTGAAGCTTGACTGCTACAATAAGACTTTCGAATGCATGAATGAAGAAGGGGACCTAGTAGTTGTGAAAGGTATTCCAAAGGTGATTTCAGTAAGGCAGGTTTCAGCAATGCAGTTAAAGAAGTTCTGTAGGAACGGTTTCCAGTTGTATGTAGCTCATATTTTGGAGACATCAGGAGATGAAACTCCTAGGTTGGAGGACTATCAGGTGTTACAGGAATTCAGGGATGTGTTTCTTGATGAGATTCCAGGACTTGCTCCAAAGAGGGACATTGATTTCACAATTGAACTTGTTCCAGGAGCATCACTAGTGTCCAAGACACCCTATAGGATGAGTACACTGGAGATGCTAAAGTTGAAGATGAAACTGCAAGATTTGTTGGAAAAGAGGTATATCCGACCGAGTGTGTCTCCTTGGGGAGCACCAGTTCTATTTGTAAAGAAGAAAGATGGTACACTCAGGTTATGTATTGATTACAGACAATTGAACAAGGTTGCTATGAAGAATAAATACCCTTTGCCTAGGATTGATGACCTCTTTGATAAAATGAGAAGAGCAAAGGTATTTTCCAAGATTGACTTGAGGTCTGGTTACCATCAGGTGAGAATCAAGGATGAAGACATTCATAAGACAGCCTTCAGGACAAAGTATGGACATTATGAGTTTGTAGTGGTACCATTTGGTCTCACAAATGCACCAGCTACAATTATGTGCCTTATGAATAGTGTCTTCAGCAGGTATTTGGACAATTTTGTTCTTGTTTTCCTTGATGGCATTCTTGTTTATTCTAAGAATGAGGAAGAACATGAAGAGCATTTGAGATTGACATTGAAATTGCTCAAGGAGCATCAGCTGTATGCAAAACTGAGCAAGTGTGACTTCTATAGAGAAAGAATTAAGTATTTGGGTCACATTATCTTAGAGGAGGGTATATCTGTGGACCTTGAAAATATTGAAGCCATTATGAATTGGCCTACTCCAAGAAATGTGACAGATGTAAGATCTTTTATTGGACTTGCAGGATACTACCGGAGATTCATTAAGGGATTCTCCAGAGTTGCACATGCCATCACTTCTTTGCAAAAGAAGGGGATGAAGTTCGAATGGACATCGAGGTGTGAAGAAAGTTTCCAGCGGTTGAAGAATCTTCTCACTAGTGCACCCGTATTGAAAGTTGCAGACCCAGAGAAATATTTTGTGGTGTGTACCGATGCATGCAGACAAGGGCTTGGAGGAGTCCTTATGCAGGACAACCACGTGATATATTATGAGTCAAGAAAGCTGAAGGAGCATGAGAATAACTATGCCACTCATGATCTAGAGCTTGCAGCCATAGTACATGCCCTCAAGATGTGGAGGCATTACTTGATGGGTAGAAGATTCAAGCTCAAGACGGACCATTGTGGTCTGAAGTATTTTTTTGATCAGCCTACTCTGAATGCTAGGCAGGAAAGATGGATAGAATTTTTATGTTAGTTTGATTTCAAAATCAAACACATAAAAGGAAAGGAAAATAAGGTATTTGATGCACTCAGCAAGAAGGTGCAGGAAATGCATGTGGCATCTCTTAGTAGTAACAGATTGTTAGTCATGTTGCTGGAGATGAATTGTATGAACAAGTAAAAGACAAAGTGTAGCAACAAAGTCTTGAGAAGAGGTATGAGGGATATAAATTGGAAGAAGATGGACTTCTCACTTATAAAGGTAGAATTTATATTCTGAATGTAGCAGATTTGAGGAGAGTTGTTATGGATGAAATCCATCAAACTCTGTATTTTGGTCACCCAGGATACAAAAAGACAATTGCTACATCTAGAAGGTAGTACTTTTGGCCAAGAATGAAAAAGGATATGGCTAAGTACATTTCAAGGTGCTTGAAATGTCAACAGGTAAAGGTTGAGCATCAACATCCAGCAGGCTTGTTGCAGCCTTTGCCAGTTCCGCAATGGAAATGGGAAGTTATTTCCATGGATTTTATTACAGGATTGCCAATGACTTGGAGACAATATGATTCCATCATGGTTGTGGTAGACAAGTTGACTAAGGCAGCGCATTTTATACCGGTTAAGTCTACGCATAATATGGATGACATTGCAAAGATCTTCATGAAGGATATTTTCAAATTGCATGGATTGCCGAAGGCAATAGTCTCTGACAGAGATGTCAAGTTCACTTCCAATTTTTGGAAGGGGTTGTTTGTAGATTTGGGTACAAAGATAAACTTCAAAACTGCATACCATCCTCAGGCAGATGGACAAATGAAGAGAGTTAATCAGGTGCTTGAAGACATGCTTCGCATGTACGTGATGGACAAACCGACCAAGTGGGAAGATTACTTGCACTTGGTAGAGTTTGCTTATAACAATGGACAGTAGACATCCTTGGGGATGAGTTCGTATGAAGCTTTGTATGGAAGAAGGTGTAGGACACCAGTGACTTGGGATAACCCAGTGAACATGATTGTGCTTGGACCAGAATTGCTCACGAAAATGGAGCAAGAGGTTGTAAAGATCAGGTAGAATCTGAAAGCAGCACAGGACAGACAAAAAATCTATGTAGATAAGCATAGGGTGAACAGGGAGTTCAGTGTTGGGAATCATGTTTACCTCATAGTGAGGGAAAGGAAGAGTTCCTTGAAGCTTGGAAGTTGTGCCAAGCTGTCACCAAGATATTATCGGCCATTTGAAGTGCTTGAAAGAATAGGGCCAGTTGCATATAGACTTGCATTGCCTGCTAGTACTAGAGCTCATAATGTTTTTCATCTTTCTTTGCTTAAGAGATATGTACATGATCCTAACCATGTGATAAATTAGGATGTGATTCAGGTGGAACTCAAGGGAGAGTTCTGAACCGAGCCAATGTGCATCCTCAACAGGAAGGTCACAATGCTCCGGAACCGGGCCATAGGTCAGGTAAAGGTGCAATGGGAGCACTACAGACCTGAAGAGGCTACGTGGGAGCTGGAGGATGCCATGCGATTGGCACATCCATTTTTGTTCAATTCTACAGAACACTGAGGTGATACCAGTGTAGCATTTTGTTCAAATTTTGTAAGCACTGAGGATAGTGCTATTGAAGGGGGAGGGGAATGTAACACCCCGTTTTTGACCCTGTTGCATTAAATGTACATGATGCATATATTGTAATGAATCGTGGTGTGGAGCTAAATGCAAAAGCCCCACCATCGATTTAGTCGTGTTATGTTTCAACAAACGAAATCGTTGCCGATGGTCTGTCATGGTATACGACACATATTAAGTTTTGTCATCATGTAAATATGCATATTTAATTAAATGAACCCAACCAGCTATGCTCGCGGCAACTAATTTGAGAAGGGGCATGATTTTCACAAGGATAAGGGGGGGATTTCAAACCTTGAACCAATGGGGAAAAATCTATGTGTCACCACCCTGTTTGATTTGCCCATCTTTCCTTGTCTTTTCCAACTACCACTTTAATGTTTTGCTGAGTAGTTGAGGCAGTTATGGCTGGGAGTGGAGTGTGGCAGGACTATCCGTCCTTTCCCACATGCACACTCCACCAACGGATTGAACCTCACGATGGGCAGAAGAATGACTATGCCCCTCATTCCACTTTCTCCACTACGCCATTCTTTCCCTTGTCTGTTCATCCTCACGCGGGAACGGTAGTCTGAGGATTCCCACGCACAAGCTTCTATTTTGTTTTGGTCTCACGCAGCCAAGAAGGGGGATCCGTTTTAGATGTCATTCACATTTCCACAGAGTGGTATCTAGCATGTTTTCCATCTGAATTCTGGAGGTCTGATGTAAATTTCCCTCATGCACAGGTTGGGAGTCTGTATTTTTCTTCCCCAGTGTGGTCTGTGTAAGTTTTCTCCGGTGGCTTTGTTGTCTAGGATGGACTGTTGCTTTCCCCACATTGTGAACCATGTTTCTGATACATTTTGGGGACTGTTGTAGGTTGTTTGGAGTCATTTTGGCCACGATAGGGCCAAGAACGACTCAGGAGTTGTCTTCCTTAACCAAGCTGTGAATCGCTTGTGTGACTACGTGTACGCAGTGGTTGGTCTTTGGATTGCGTTGGGAGCAGGGATGGGGGCTTTGCTTGCTTGATAAACCTGGTGTGTTTGGAAACCACACAGATAGAGCTAGAGGGCTGGCTTTCTTCTCCACAACCCCTGAATAGCACTGGAATGGAAGTCAAGTCCTGAGGGACTGTGTAGCAGAGAAGGGACTGATTCCTTGTGTTGGGTGTGTGTGGGTGTCTTATAAGTCAGGCTAGTTCTGGTGTAGGTGTTCCTAGCTTTGTAATGGGCTCACCGACTTAGCATTTAGCCTTTCCCAGCTCCTGGATGGCCTGATAAACCTGACCATGTTGGCTTGGTTGTCTTGTTGATGGCCTGATAAACCCAACTGTGTTGGCTTGGTTATGTTTTGTGCATCCTTGGCTATGTGTAAGCCTACTTTTTCCTTATTCCTTGGGTAATCATGCCCAGCTCGGGGGTGGCAGTGTTGCTGAGAGATTAAGGAGCGCACTGGACTATGGCTGGGTGGAACGTTGCAGCGACGTAGCTGGTTGCGGGATGAGTTCTTTATAAGATAAGTAATCTTGTCTATTTTACTCCTACAATTATATTTACTGTTAATAATTTATGATGAACATGTTGAATGAATGAATTAATGCATGTTTGCTTCCACTGTGTATGATAGATAATTAGGTATCTGTGCATTCTCTACTTCAATGCACTTTGCTTCAGCATTTCATATATATCCATGTTTATGGGGCGGTTTTCCCAGATGGTTAACGCCATGGTAGCGTCCTCTTCGCCGGTCAGGGTATGGGGACGCTACACCCAGCTTGTGCGTGAGGAGAATAATGCAGAATCCCAGCCTGTGCGTGAGGAGAAGGGAGCGACCGTCTCTGCATGTGGATGGGAAAAAAATGGAGGAATGGGAGAATGGATTTGTTTGCCTCCCTACCCACGTGAAGTGAGAGTCCGCTGGTGGAGTGTGCGTGTGGGAAAGGGTTGACAGTCCTGCCACACACCACTTCCCAGCAATAACTACCCCCAACTAATCAACAGAAGTTTTAATGTGGTAGTTGATTGATGAGACAAGGAAAGGTGAGTGAGTCAAAAGGGTGGGTGAAAACTAAATGGGTTTAACTGCTGACACATGGATTTTCCCCATTGGCCCAAGGTTTAATAATTCCCCCCTCCTTATCCTTAGGAAACTCATGCCCTTTTCATCATGGTTGCATTGAAGTAGCTGGTTGGGGTTTATTTTAATTAAAATGCATATTTACATGATGCCAAAACTATAAGGTGCTGGATAGCATGATATACCATCGACAACGATTCCAATCGCCGAAACATAACAAAACCAAAACAATGGTGCGGATTTTTCCTTTAGCTCCACACCACGATTAATTACAATATATACATCATGTACCTTTTAATGAAAATGGGGTCAAAACCGGGGTGTTACAGTTCATTGTATCTTTTATCTTTTGTGACTTCTCTTGTGTAGCTCATATCTTTCGCTCTATTGTCTATGACTCAGTAGCTTCCGATGGTTGAGTCAAGACCTATGAACTTATTTCACACATCTTCACACAGTTCTCCTACAACATATTGATGTTTTCTACATCGACAGTCGCAGTAGATCTCTGCTCTCTTTCCTATCTTTCCTTTGGTGGTGTCCTTGGTGTTGCTCTTGCTTCCAAGTCTACAATTTTATCATAGAATCCTTTTATTGATTCACTTATCTTCCCAACTTTTTATTCAATTTGGATATCCACCTCTAGTTGATCCTCTAGAATTGTGTTATATATCCTTTCTAGGGTCTTCCACAACTTCTGATTTTCCTATACCGCCGCCTCTTTCCTTTATTTATCTTCTTCTCTCTCCTTCTCTATATCTTTTTGTTCTTTGCGTAGCTTCTCATTTTCTTACTATAGTGTCAACTTTTGCATCACCCCCTCAGCCTTCTCAACTAATGTCATGGCTGCTCGCAACTAGATCTCCCTTGATACTCCATTTTGCAAAATGTGCATCATTTCTACAAGAATTTCTAACAAATTCAAGTTATATGAACTTATCTATGATGCACTTTCCTATAGTTTTAATTTAGAGAAATTTATGGCTACCAATGCCATATTCATATGTATTTATGTCATTGGTACACTTATTGGCCAATTCTTTGTGTGTTATTCTCCTGGTCTACTAGATGTTATTTTTTCTACTTCTAGGGCCTTTCATAGTGAAATTAACTGCTCTTGCATAATTGTCTTCATCTCATCATGTTCCTTCACTACTACTTCCCATGCTTCCTCTTCTACTTCCCTAACTTGCTCCCTTATTTTGTTTAATTAATCTACAACTAGTTCTTTCACTTCCTTCCTCTTCTTCTTTTGCATGGAAGGACCTGCCTTGGTGTCCTCCTTCCTCTTTCCATCTACCTCTAGTGAAATATTGTGTGTTGTATCACCTAAACCATTTCCTTCTTTTGGTTCACTATCTTTCTAATTGTCTTCTCTGATATATTTCCCTTCATTTGGTTCTTCCTATGAATCCTCATCTTGCTTCTACTGCTCTTCCTCTATGAGCGAGGCTCTCAACTCATCCTCCCAATCAACCATAATTGTGTTGACATCTTGCTCTATTAGCCTAGATAGTATTGGAAACCATTTTTTTATCCCTTCTAGCTTGGATATACATGTGGTGCATGCCAACCCTAAAGCATGGTATTCCTTTGTAAATATCCACCACACGTGGTTTCATGTGTAACATTGTCTTGATAATATATTGAATGGAATCACAATAGACAAAGAATGTCACATTGTTTTTAGTCTTCCTCCTCTTATTCTTTGTAAACCACAAATTAGCGAATTTGGCTACTAAGCATGTTTTATTCATAATATCCAAGAACTGTGGTTCATCCGTCTCCTTCCATGTAACCAAGGAAATCAATATTAGTAGCCATACATAATGAAACAATTGCAATTTTTCTTGTGCCTCTATGTAGTCTTCCAGGAACTCATTCACTAGGAATGTCAACCAATTCATTTGTACGCCTACCACACACCTCTCTGCTACTGCTATAAAACGTGTTGCAACTTGGTCCTTGTGACTCTCCTTGGCCAACCTACAAGACAACACTTGTGTTGCGAACCTTATTGCATCATATGTGATCCTCTCCATAGATAACCCATGTCGTGTACCATACTTTTCCTTCATCCTTTCATCTAATACTTTGTCCTATTTCTTATTCTTTATCGATTGTGTTGGATCCTCCCCTTCTCTTGGAAGCCCTGTTATCTCCACAATCAGATTACTGTTAATTGATATTGTAGTATCCAACCATAGGAAATATCCAAGGACACATCTCAACAACAATTGTATATAGTCATTCACTTCTGGACTTTCTAACAAAATGTGTAATTTCTAGCAAATTCAACATGCCCAAGCCCTGCAACCCCTTCGCCCATTGTTGTGGATCTAATGTGACAATCAATGAGTCTAGACTGGTTCGCTGTTGCAAACAGTTTTCCTCTGCAATTTATGGAAACTTCTCCTTTATGGTAATATCATGATCTACATACTTTAGTTTCTATATAACCCCAAATTGGCATTCCTTCCAGAATTCTTAGTGTCTCCAAGGGATATTTCTTCTATAAATTCACCGGATTTGCATCCATTTTCCTCAAAGATATGTACTCCCCATGATAGTTTGTTGATGTGGAAGTTTATGCGCCCTTCCCCTTCCCTGCTCTTCTTCCTGATGCGACTGCTACTAGAACTTATTATTTGATTACCACAAAGGGGTTCTTTGTTTGTGTCTTTCTCTAAACTGGTATTAGTATTGGTACTTTTGGTGCTATCTTTCTACACTTCAACAAGTGCACTTGACTCGTATTTTCTCTGCTTGATTCTAATTCAACTACTCTCAACACATGGTGGGATCTCATCATTCTACCCATGATTTGAACCATTTTTCTCTATTGTCTTGTCCACCTTCACTCTCGTGTATACATTTAATGCGAGCCTAAATTCATGTACCACTTCCTCAATTTGGTTTATATTTACTTAGGATTTTTTCTTAAGTTTGAATCGATTGGTGATCTTCTACATTTATTATGCCACATTCTTGTACTTTTGTCATTACTATGCCCTTTAATGTTCACACTTTCCAAATTTGTCATTATTTTCCTTGGATTCTCATTCATGCTACCTCATCTTTCTAGTGCACTCCCTTCTTGTACTATTGGCTAACTCTTTCTCTCTTAGACATGTTGCACCTTCTCTGCAACATCCCTATTTTTTGTGACCTTCTTATCTGCGACAATATTTTTTTTACTAGGAAGAAAGATGATTGTCCCTATATAGTTTTAGCTAACTTCCATTGAGAAATTATTCTAGGGGTTCTTCATTCAATTTCTCAATATGAATATCCCATGCCTAAATGGAAAATTGTATAACATAAGGTCCTAGTCAGTCCATTCCAATTGTACCTAGATGCCTTATGAACTTGTTGTCATACATCAAGACGAAATAACCCTTCTTGAACTACTTTTTTTTAATGTGTCTTTCTTGTCAGGCCTTCTCTTGTGCTTTCTGGACCTATTGGTGGAAACCTGCGACAAATTGTTCCTCCAACTCCACTAGTTCTAATAATATTATTTTAATTGATCCAATATCTATTAGTCCCATGATCGTAGCAACAAGCATACTCAGAACAATGAATTCCATAAGCATGAATTCGTCTTTTCCATACACTAACTTGAAGGGTGTCTTCCCAGTCAACAATTTGTAGGTTGTTCTATAGGCCCCAAAGTACTGTAGGAATTCTCAAATCCGAGTAATATTGGTTCACAATGCAAACCTTTGTCAATGCATTCTCCGTAATTTTGTTAAATGCTTCTACTGTGCCATTTGCGTGAGGGTGATAAAGGGTACTCTTCTAATGATAAATTTGGAATTCCTCAATTAATGTAGCAATTGTATAATTTAAAAAATGTCTCCCATGATTAATCATCAAGATTCTTGGGCATCCAAACCATGTTACAATGTTCTCAAATAAGAACTACGTAGATGTCTGTGTACTGCAATCCTTCACATTTTATGCTTCATCCCATTTGGTTAAATAATATATTGTTGTGATAATGCATCGCGCTCCTAACCACTTCACAAATGGATTAACTAGCCCAATGAAATCCACTGCCCATTTATCAAACAACTGCAACATTACTTGGGGCATCAAGGGCATCTTATCCCTCCTTGAAGGCTCTCCCACCCATTAGCAGACGTCGCATGTCTAACAGTATTCTTTATCATATTTGTGTAGGGTATGCCACCAAATATATGCAGGAAAAATATTCTACGCAGTCACTTTCCCCACATAATGGCCTCCTGCAACTCCTTCATGGGACTCCTTCAATATTATAGGCCTTTCATGTTCTTCTATGCATCGTCACATAATTCCTTCTACACATAACTTATACAAACTTCCTGCTATCAACTAATAGTTTGTTTCCTTGACCACAAATTACTTCTTCTGCAGAACCGTATACTCCAGTGGAGCCACACAAGTACTCAAGAACTTCGCGATTTCTTAGAAAGAGTCATCAACCATCTAAATTATAAATAGGTGTGCATCTAGTAGATTTCCCTCGACATTCCCTCCATCTTCCCTTATTTTTATTCATGGTAAATGATCAGGTCCTAAGTTCAACTTCCCTGGATTTACCACAACTTCAAAATCATACTCTTGAAATTGAAGCAACAATTTGAATATATTACCCCCCAACATTGGCTTATTGACTAAATATCCACAATGGTCAATGTACATTTTAAACTGTGAACCCAAAAAATAATTCCTAAACTTATGTAGTGTGTGCACCATTTCCAATCCCTTTCACTTTGTGGTGGTATAGTTCTTTTCTATAGTCGAAAAATTCATGATTTTAAAAGCAATTGAATGTTCTATGTCTATGTGCCTTGGTTGTTCTAGTACTACACCAAATGTGACTGAGGCTGCATCCACGTGAACATGAAACTTCTTCAACCAATCTAGGAACACCAAAATTGGTGCAGTCACTAGCTTCTACTTCAATGTATCCAGGCTCTTTTGACATTCCTCAGTCCACTGAAATTTGACATCTTTCTTTAATAATTTCTCAAGTGGGGTTGTAATCTATGCATACTCCTTGATGAAATTTTGTAGTATACTGTGTGCCCCAACGTGGCACACAACTGTCATACTGAAGTTCATGGAGGTAAGTCTACAATAGTTGTAATCTTCACCATATCCACCTACAATCCTTGTTTTCATATTGCATGCTCTACTATAATACCAAACAATGCACAAAAAATACACTTCTTCAGGTTTAATGAGATCTGGAATTGTTTGCATCAATCCATCATCAATCACAGAACTTCAATATGATGAATATTATTCATTTGTCTAGGTATACTTCTAGAAACTTGTAAATGAACTCTTTAAAGGCTGCAACAACTACCCTAGAAAATATTGCAGGTGCATTCTTCAATCCAAACGACATCACAATGTATTGTTAGCATCCCCATTCTGTCGCAAAATTTGTCTTATTCCTATTTTCCTTTGCAATTTGTATTTGATGATATCCTCAAATCCCATCAGTAAATGAGATTAGCTCTCCCCCCCCCCCAAACATTTTCCAATACCTCATCTATAAATGGTGTGGAAAATGGATCATGTAAACAATCATCATTCAATTTGTGCAAATCCACACAAATCCTTATTTCTCTTGTATTCTTGTCTTGGACCACCGTCAGTATTATCCATTATGAATCCTCCATATGTTCTATTATTCCAATCGCTAACATGTTGTTTATCTCATCCTTGATTTTTTTCTTATAAAATGGATTCATTCGGTATGGTCTTTGTCTTACTAGTTTGACATCTGGCTTTAGAGGTATCTTCATTTCTCCTAACTCTCCTGCAATTCCCTTCAACTCTAAAAATGTTAATGGAAATAGGTCTTGATATTCTTGTAGCATATTAACGATCTTCTCCACTTTTTCATTGTTAAGTAATCCCTGTTGTTGGAAAACTTTGAATTATCCTTTGTGACAATGTTCACTTTGTGTATTCTGAGTGGCTTTGCATAGTCCATAGATCCAAGAACTAGTCCCTATAATACACGCTCCCCTTCAGTCTCTGATACTTTTAGCTTTCTTGGGTTGTCTCCTCTTGTTATTCTTCATTGACATTGTAATATTCAAAATCTTACTGTGCAGTGGGAGGGCATAGATGTGCAAATAATATGGGTCTTGACTTTGTTATATATTCTAGTGCTAAAATATTCATTTTGACATCTTGCAAGGATGCATTGACCACTGGGACTTCATCTTCAAAAATGAACGTGACTGAAATTACTAATAATATCTTCCCAGTTTGTTGTACCTATGCACATCTCTAGCTCAATGTACCAATTCTTTGGCACCATGTCTAACGTATAGAAACAAAATGTTTCCACTCTACTTTTGGCATTGCACTCCAGTGAAACATGGCCTGATGGAAAGCTCAACCCCTTGTACTTCTTCCTATTATCTTCCATTCCAAATATCACTTGTAGCAACCTTTTGCACTATTTCCAATCGCTCATTCTCTTCTTGTGAGCATACCACCATCTTGATGGAGTCGCTTTCATTGCAACACCTAATTCTAGAAACATTTTTTGTTTTGGTATATGTACCTCAAATGTTGTAATAAAAGAATCTACATTCATGATGTCATCATACTTGGGAGTTTCACATACCTTTGTGCCAATCGAACATATTGACTATGTATGTGTGCACAACGCCTCATATGCACTTCATGCATCCTTTGCTACTAGTACTCTAAATCTTCTCCAGAATATGATGTGTAAGAGTTGATACTGCACCAACTCAGTATACCATATGTGGTAGGATTGACATAATATTCCATTTGACTAGTTAGACTATATAAATTTTCTAGTTCTACATTCTTTTCTGGTTCCACAAACCTTCTCCCTTCTTCTTGTGTTGCATTAACTCTTAGATCATCTCCTTCAAATATTATATGTATCTTTTTCAATAATAGTCTGTTTCTCAAATGCCCATCCCAATCCCAATAACGCAAGGAATGGATTAGTGTCATCCTCAATTTCAATCACTTGAAAGTTGGTTGTGGTGTACACATCATCCACATCAACTCGTACCCCTGTCAACCTACCAATAGGGAGAATTTTATGCTGGTTTGATAATATCAACTACACATTAGACCAAGCAAGATTTATCTTGTCTGTCATTTCCCATGTTATTTTTGGAAAAATAATTTACATCATATCCCAGATCTATGATGATGTAGTCCATATCATTGTCCCCAAACTGCACACTCATGCAAAACTCCCTATTCGTTATTATTTTCTAGTGCACTTGATTGATTGCAAAAAATACCCCTTTTTCTTGTGAACAACGATCAATCATCCAACTCAGTACACTTAAAACACATTCATCTTTAATCAATTTTGTAGAGCTATTTAAAAAAAATTCCAAGGTGCTTCCCTTCTCCACAGGTTTTTCAGGCACTGAATAATCATATAGCAGAGGCACATAATATATAGGTGGTTATGATGTTGGTGATCCATCTACCATCCCCATCAAATCCTTCCTTGCTTACTTGTACATATCATTTTCTATTTGAAGGTTAAACACATGAATTGTTCCTCCAACTTCCCATACCCATATGTTGGTGTTCAGTTCATGGTATTTTGTATCCATTCTAGTTTGCATTCCTCCATGTGTAACTATTGTTATATTTTGTTGGTCATCGCTCTCTTTTGCTGCAATCATCTAGAAATTTTGATTCTAATTCAAAATCTGGTTTGGAACTTGATTTAGGTTTAGCTTAGGTTCTTATTCTCATTCAAATTTGGATTCGGATTCTGGATTTGATTCTGATTCTTATTCCTCCTTTGTTTCCATTTTGCAACCAATAGTGGGAAATCTTCTATTGCATGATCCAACTATTTGCAATAGGTTCATGCAATGCATGGGTTCTAGAAATCATGTGCAAAGTTTCATGTGTGATCACATTTATAATGAATGATTGGCCCTCTATCTCTTCCAAATCCTCCACAACCTCTACCTTTGAATCGTCCTCTACCTTCTTGATTGTATACCTTCGAGAAATTATTTTGTTGTACTACTCCTCCTTATCCAACACCCCTTGAACTGTTTATAGGTATAAAGTGCATTCTCTCATCATATCCAATGCATGGCAATCCTTTTCATCATGACCAACCAACTTACAAAATTTTCAATATAATCTCCTTGGTTTACTCATGTACTTCTGTAGTGTAGGGAAAACAATCAAGGAATGGTTCCCTTTGCATATTTCACACCATATACATTTGGTAGGAAATAGAATTGGGGATCCATTTTCCAAGTAATATCTATATGTTGGGCACTCATTCTTTTTTTCTAATTTTTTTTAGACCATGGGAACAACAACCTTCCAAGGGTATATCCAACAGCCCGCAAGCCAAATATAACAGTAACTTGTGACTCAGCAGGGGACAAGACGTATCAAATACCACCAAGATGATCCTCTATCCCAGGGGTGAGCCTCTATGTTGGGCACTCATTCTTATGGTGACCCTCTGTCTTGAAGGTTGTACACCATATTTTATCGTGCTTCTCCTTCCCCTTAGCAATTTACTGCAACTAGTTGTTTTTGTCCCTGAGACATCATTGCACTAATTTATCCTATAGGGGATGATTCTAACTTCATTTGTAGCTCTAATGCATCCAATTGCATCATGATATTATACAACACTAATGGGTCACGTATATGTGGCAACAACCCTACAATACCATTCTTTATGTTGTTCCTCATGGATTTGGAATGTCACCTTGTCCATCAATGATTTGAATCTTTGGTCGAATTCCCAAACTTACTCATTTTCCAACTGCCTAAATTCCTTCAATTCAATGATATAATGCAACTCAGACTTTGGATTCTTGAATTCCTTTATCGATACATCCTTTATACATCCCAAAGTTATGGTTTGTACAGTTGTTTTTATTAGAATTTGAATGTCATTTAGATCTTCAAACAGAGAGTTCTGATCATGATTGCATCAATTAAATGGAGAATGAAAATACAAACTAAGCAAAACAAACCACATAGGAAACAGACAAGTATTGCTCAAGAATTTACAGTATATTCATCATAATAATATTTGGTGTTACAATAGTTTACATAGATATAATTCAAATGCATGGGATATGGATTCGAATCCTCCAAGTGGATATGACTGTATCTAACTGAATCTCTAACTCAAGGTCTCACAATCAATATTAGAGTCCAAATATACAACTCCCTGATGACCAATAACTCCAACAAGCAGTAACAACTAGTTAACTCAGTGCAACTAAGTGTGGTAGGTAGGAAAAGTGCTCCTCCCCGTGCAACCATGCATTATCCATGCATTGGTAGTGCTATCTTAACTGACAGAGAAGTAACTGATTGTAACTGGGGGATGACTAAGACTAACTAGTGCTAACACCAATTAACTGAATTAGGTTGGTTTCGGGACTCCCATTGGCTCCTAAAATGTAGGGATTGGTCTAGGAGGCACCCTAACTGATGCATGCACTTGCAGTAAGTGGCATCTAGCTTCTAGTAGTGTTCCCCGCACTTCAATGACTGGTACATGTGTCCCAATTGGGCCAAGTGGACCCAATTGTACTAGTGCACCCAATTAATTAATTGAGCTTCCTAAGTTAGGCTAATTAATCTAATAGAAAGTATGAACAAGGGAGGATTAATAATCCTAACACCCCCCGTGAATCCTAACTTGGACAACTATGGGCCCTGATAACAAGACCATAGGTCACCCAATATACAATCTAAGAGACATAATACAAATGAGGTAGGAAAACCTCTTGGGAAAAACCCCCTCAAGATAGGAACTGAGAATAAAGCCTTAATACCCAAAAGAGACCTGAGAAAGGAAAATATCTTTTCAGTAAAAGTCTTGGTAAAAATATTCGCAATCTGATCCTTTGTCAGATAGTAGTGCAGTGTGATGGCTCTTTCATGCACCAATTCCCAAATGTAGTGCATGTGAACTTCTATGTGCTTTGTCCTCTGCTTCTGAATAGGATCACTAGAGATCTTGATTGTACTCTGGTTGTCACAACAAAGATCTACTATAGGTGAAGTGTGAATCTCAAACTTTGTCAAGATACCATGCTGCCAAACTGCCTGAATAGTTGCATTCACAGCTCCCCGATACTCTGCTTCTGCTGAAGAAAGTGCAAGGGATTCTTTCTTCTTGCTGGACCAACAAATTGGCCCAGATCCAATCATGAATACAAAACCTGAGGTGGATTTCCTATCATTTCCATCTCCTACCCAGCCTGAGTTTGTAAAGCTTGTGAGATCCAGTTGTGCTCCAGTAGCATAGTGGATCCCATAATCAATAGTACCCTGCACATAGTGTAAGATCCTCTTTGCTACCTTCCAGTGCAGCTCATGTGGCTCCTGCATATATCTGGCAGCAGCAATCACAGCATAGGATATGTCTGGTCTCGAATGAGTGAGATACAAAAGGATTCCAATGAGCTGTTTGTAGAAAGTGTTGTCCACCAAAGGTGTGGAACTACCTTCTTCAAGCTTGATTCCTGATAAGAAAGGGTAGGGGGCTACCTTGCAATCCTCCATGTGGAACCTCTTAAGCATGTCTGATCAATACCTGGACTGTGAGATCATTATTCCTGAATTCGTTTGACTTACTTCAAGACCAATGAACTATCTTAATAGTCCTAAGTCAGTCATAACAAATGCTTTATTAAGAGCAGACTTGATGCTGCTCAATCCAGCAGCAGAGCTACTAGTAATGAGCAAGTCATCCACATACAACACAACTAAACCCAAGAAACCCTCCTTCTTCTTCATGTAGACATTGCAATCAGATTTGCACCTTTCAAACTTCTGAGAGATGAGGAAGGAATCCATCTTGGAGTACCATGCCCTTGGGGCTTGTTTGAGTCCATACAGTGATTTCATCAGTCTGCACACTAAGGAAGGATCATCAATAAACCCCTCATGTTGTTTCATATAGATCTCCTCCTCCAAATCACCATGAAGGAAGGCACTCTTCAAATCCATGTGGTGTACTTCCCATCTCTTGGAAGCAGCAATGGCCAATACCAGCCAGATGGAGTCCATTATAGCTACTGGAGGGAATGTCTCATTGTAGTCCAAGCCTTGGACCTAAGAATACCCTTTTTCCACCAACCAAGCCTTGTACTTGGTTGTGGTCCCATCAACAACTATTTTGGTTTTGTAGATCCATTTACACTGTACCATCTTCCTTCCTGAAGGTAAGGGGACAAGTTCCCAAGTCTAGTTGTCAGGTAGTGAATCAGACTCCTCATCCATGGTTTACTGCCATCTAGGATCATGGAAAGCCTCCCTGAAGGATTGAGGATCTGACCCCAAGCATCATAAAACACCTCTCAACAAGAAGAGGATCAATGTGAGATAGTGCTGCACTGTCCTTCTGATACTAGGACCTCATTCTTCTTTTGTCATCTAGATTCCCAGCACCATCTCCAGCTGCTTCTATGAGCTACTTAGCCCATTTAGGCTACTGGAATGAGGTAGATGCTGGATCTGGATCTAGATCCCTTTGAGTTGTAAGCTCAATGTGGGGATAATACTGGGATGACTCCTCTTTTGAATTTGAATAAAAAATGTTAGGATTTGAAATTGAAACTGCAATAGGAAGTGAAGGAATGTTTATACCTTCATCAGCTTCGAATGGAAGTTGTGATGATGCTGAAACTGAGAATGGAATGAAGTGAGAGAAATAGTATGCCTTGGAGGCATGATCAACAATTCCTCTCACTACAATCTCCCCAGTTGAGATATTGGTGATCTCTACTGAGTCAGGTCCAAACAATACTTGCTTTGGTGAGCCAGTACGGATCATCTGATAAATAGATAACAGATTAGCTGCAAGTGAGGGCACATATAGGACATCTCTGAACATGCCATGCTTTTCTCTGATGGAGTCCTTTCCTGCTATTGGGATTTTTGAATCATCTCCCATGTGAATAGTGGTCCCTTCTTTGACACTGGGAGAGGAGAAGAGATCATTGGAGGAAACTATGTGGTTGGAGGCTCCAGAATCAATCAAATAGGCTGTAGACCGAGGTGGTCCTACTTTCAAATCATGACATCTTTCATGTCCATTATCAGACTATTTTTCTCATTGAATGTTATGTTGCTTGAGAAGAGCAGAAATTTCATCAAGTTCCATCTTCATACAATGATCTTCAAGATGATACCCTTTTTCACAATAGGGACATAATTTTTTCCCAAATTTCTTCTTTTTAGAGCCAGAGGCACTTTCGGAAGCTTGCTGATTTTGTTTAGGCTTCGAATCAGCTGCCTTTGGCTCCTTCTTCTTTGATTTCCCCTTTGCTTGCACTTTGGAAGAGTCAGTAACCAAGAGAGCTTGATCTTTGAAAGTCTGGATGACTCCCATTCAAATCAATTTGTTTTGCTCCTTGATTAAGGACTCGGAAAATGAATCTAAAGAAGGACGCTTCCAATCAGGAAAGATTCTCCGCTTGGAATTAAACATAGAGACATATACAGAGTACTCACGACCTATTTTGCTGAGTATGGAAAGGACATTTTTCTCATCCTTCCTCTCTATCCTGCACTGTCTACATTGGAGCACTAGAGACTTGAATTTGGAGAATAATTTCTCAATAGTCTCGAAACTGCTGGCATGTAAAGATACCAACTCATTCTCTAGAATGTGTCCCCGAAGCTCATCTTGTTTGTTAAACAAGCTATCAAGCTTCTCCCAGGATTCTCTGGGATTCCTCAATCCTTTTAGATGAAAGAGGAGATCTCTGGAAATATAAGTACATAAGTACTTGAATGCTTCATCACAACGGTTTAGGAACTTGTTCCGCTCGCTCTAATGGATGATGAGGCTCAGCCTTCCATCCATGTATGATCCTTTGGTAGCCATGCTTGCACAAGGCCAACTGCATATCAATCCTCCAATCAAGGTAATTGGAAGTTGTGAGGATCCGTGGTTCAGGAGTTTGAGAACTCATAATTGCTCTGGCTGGAAGACTGCAAATACTTCTCTCAAGCTATGTAGCACCTATCAATTTCACTGCAATAACGCCCTAAAACATATGAATTGTTAGAAACATGATTTTCCTCCCAGCATGAACATGTTTTAAGGGTCCGTCATGCCCTCTTCACTGCTCTGAATGAATCTAGAGCTAGAAAATTTTCATAGGGGACTTCTGTGGAAACCCAGCTGCTTCTGATGTTTGATGGGGAGGAACAAGCATGAAACCTGCCTGAGAAGGCTCTAATACCAAATTATAATTTTAATTCCATTTAGATCTTCAAGCAGAGAGTTCTGATAATGTTTGCAGCAATTGAATGGATAATGAAAATACAAACTAAGCAAAACAAACCACACAGGAAACGGACAAGTATTGCTCAGGAATTTACATTATATTCATCATAATAATATTCAGTGTTACAATAGTTTACATAGATAGAATTTGAATGCATGGGATATGAATTCGAATCCTCCAAGTGGATATGATTGTATCTAACTGAATCTCTAACTCAAGGTCTCACACTCAATATCGAAGTCCAAATAGACAACTCCCTGATGACCAATAACTACAACAAGCAGTAACAACTAGTTAACTCAGTGCAACTGAGTGTGGTAGGTAGGAAAAGCGCTCCTCCCCATGCAACCATGCATTATCCATGCATTGGTAGCACTAGCTTAACTGATAGAGAAGTAATTGATTGTAACTGGGGGATAACTAAGACTAACTAGTACTAACACCAATTAACTAAAGTAGGTTGGTGTCAGGACTCCCAGTGGCTCCTAAAATGTAGGGATTGGTCTAGGAGGTTCCCTAACTGATGCATGCACATGTAGTAAGTGGAAATTAGCCTTTAGTAGTGTTCCCCACACTTCAATGACTGGTACATGTGTCCCAATTGGGCCAAGTGGACCCAATTAATTAATTGAGCTTCCTAAGTTAGGCTAATTAATCTAATATAAAGTATGAACAAGGGAGGATTAATAATCCTAACATTTTGATACTTCATATACCATTTCATTACACGATCCCTAAAAGTGGTTACTAGCTGTGCCATTTTGGTATCACCATATTGGAAATTCTTCACCCACCATATCACTTCACACATAATCAAGTGTTGGTTCAGATCATCTGTCCCCATCCCATGGAATACATGCATCCTCAAAGTGGGGTCTAGCTTTTCCTTCAGTTTTTTAGTAGTACTGCTACTAGGCGTTTCGTATTTTGTTTGACTAGTCAAATTACCTTCGCTACTTTAACTACTTTTTTTACTGACTAGAAATACCCGATTTGGACTTCTTACCTCAGGGGTTGGGGCCAAACCCATGGTCATGGGTTCGATGAAGATCCTAACATGAAATAGGTGAATTCCTTTAGGTGGACTGTATTGCTTGTATTCTTCCTCCATTGAGTGTGGCAATCCTTCGATATGGGGTCCCTTGAAAAACTCTCCTTTTTAACATTCACTACGTTGATTCTCTACCTCAACCACAATCCTCTTCCTAATATCTTTTTGAAATATTTTTCCTCCATGCAATAATCATATCCCTTCTATTATTGCATCGTTTTCTCTGCTCAACATCCCCAACTCATCCTCTCTTCATTCATCCTTTCCTTTCTTCGTTCAAATCGTTCTTTGGTTAGCCCTTAGTTCCCTAATATGTACATAATAACTTAACTATTAGGGTGATATGATTCCAATACCAAAGTTCCTTTGTCACACAATAACAACTTGATCCAAGTGTATAATGACTTCGGGTACCTTTCATGTAGACCTTTGAAGAACTCTCTTTCTGTCGTGCTGTAATATTGGGTGTAATCTATGTCAAACTCAGTGACATACCCATACAAAATAATATCCAACCAATAGTATACTACATGTGATATTAGATTACTTACGATATTAACTAACTAGATCCGTTTAGAAGTCCAGTCCCTTAGAGCATCCATGTGATATCTCAGGTTTGATTCAGCTAACCTAAACAACCACTCTGCCAAAAGTATAGGGAAATCATAAAACAACCATTCATAGGTATCTCTATAAACATACTTTTGCAACCAATGTTTTGTGCTGATTTGGGGGTTTTTATTTTTCACTCTTGCAAATTTGTAATCTTTTTGTTTCATCCAATCTTATATTTCTTCATTTGTTGGTCTCCAACAAACCATCAATTAAATCTTACTCTCCCTTTAGTTGCAAATCATGATCACTCCAATCGAACTATATGTTGGCATGCAGGAAAACCCAAGGTTCAACATAATTTTCACCAACAAAACCCCAACACTGGCCCTTCCAGAATCACTTGGAAGCAAGCAAAGTCTCACCCAAGGTATCAAGGAGGATTGCAGGAACCAAGATTCCGCAGTGCTAAAGGGTTTTGAACATTGATCTAACATATCTAACACCTATTCATTCATCTACTTCACAACATAGTATAATTCATTCATGAAATAGATATAACTTTTATAACAACTACATATCTTCACACCCAAGTGCGCAACAAACATAAGCATTCACCATATTCAATATAAATGCAAGCTTTTAGAACAAAGCTACTTCTTCTCATTATCAACAGAATAGTCTTACATAACCTGCACATTACATATTAGTCCTCTTTTATAGTCTTCAACAACCCAATATTACCCAAAAAAGGATAACAACTCATAGATCTACAGATGAGCTATCGATAGATAAGAACCCCTCATAAGCTAGCCAATCTCCTACATATTTATACATCACAACATGGGTGGATCTCGTTACAAAGTGGAAAAAACTCCTAACTAAATTCCTCCTTCTGCATGGTTTTGGTCCTATTACTGAGTTGTCCCATGAGCCATCTCTAGTGTGCGACTTCCAAGATAGGTCCAAAACCCGCTCCAACAATACATACATACATATATATACATACACCCACAAACAGATATATATATAT
>LPNX010357248.1:488786-567391 GCA_001517045.1 Pseudotsuga menziesii
ATAGAGGTCTTGATGATTCTAGTTAGTGAGGGATTAGGAATATCCAAGAGAAACCCACACAAGTAAACCCTATATATAACTCAACTAATGGGTACAAAGGAAAGAATCCAAGGCAAGATATGAGCACATTGAGGTAAGTCTACTAGTAGGGAGTTCATGGATAGTAAAGTTTAATTTATATGAGGTGCTTGAGTGAAAGGAGAGTAAGATACTAGAGAAAATAAAGTGGAGGTTTTGTAATATTTGAGAAAAAAAAATGGAGCTAGAGAAGAACCTTAACAATGTTGTATACATGTCTATTTATAGAAAGTAAATCCATAAGGATGTATAAGGCATACAAATTACTATTGAGAAAAAAATTGAGGCTTTAGCTACCAATATATAGATAAAACTCAAGGATTTGCAAGTCGTAGACATATACATAGATTTGTCATTGAAACTTGATATTTTATATGTTGGTTCATGTGAGACATAGGAGAATTAATTATACAACATTCATATGGTGCTCTAGGTCCATAATTGGAAAAGGAGAGAGATTAAATTTTACTCAGTCAACCTTGTGTCGCCCCAAAGTAGATATGAGGATGTTTCAAACCTAAAAAATAACATCTCTAACTAAACCATGCGGAATGAATCCAACACTAATGTTGAGGAATATCAAAATAAGGAATGGAGCATCCAATGACATAACCGACCAAGGAATAAACCTTATCAAAGTATGACATAGGAAATTAGCTTGGGGACATTGTCTAAGAAATAGAAATTAAATGATAAAAACACATTCATATACCTAGGTCTGTGCAATGGATTAACCAAGAGAAAATTTCCGACACATGTATTCCATATTAAGATGATTAGAGGTCTCATGGTCATCTTTGGATTTTGTGTGCATTGATGCATAAAGTGTGAAATCTGGATGCTAAAAATTCCCATCATGGTAGGATATGTTAACCATAAAGAGGACATTGTCGAGGTGTCATGCAAAGAGAAAAAAACAAGAACAATGAAGGAAAAAGGAAAAACAAATTGTAACAATAGATAATGCAATGATGCATATAGGGAGGATCCGATAGAATAGTTTTGGAATTATTTGATGCCTCATCATAACGAGGGAAATCCCTCATATCAAAATATGCATACCATCTAGGAGGTTCTCTCACCCAAACATTATAAACATTATTTAAGAGTCATATATCCTCATGGGGGAATATGAGAACAGTAAACCACACAAAGGAAAGAACGATCTTAAACAGTGGCCATTCCTTACAAGTAGAGAATGATGAGGACATATTGGAGACACACAATATCTCCCTACTAAGTATGAAACCAAGGTAAATCCATTTAAAAAATTAACTTATGAAGAAAACCAACTACTAAAAGCATGAGAGAAGGATTGGTGACATCATAGAAAAATATCTATCCATAGAAAGATATATAGACGCATGATAGCATTGGTGATACAAAACCCCCCTCACTCGCATGATACAAGTCAAAGTGCATTGATAGACAATAAACACACAATAGAACACAACACAAAGACTCGACAAAATATCAATTTCTCAATCATCTATTTCATTAAACTTAGAAATATGTACATTTCAATGAGATCCGAACATGGAGTCTTAATCAATAACTCTTGGTCATAGTCTTAGGTGTTTTTTACAACAATAATACCCATCCAAAAATTGTTTCTTTTTTTCTCTCTTTGATATTCTCTATGTTTCATTTGTTTTTACTTCTACTTATTTTAGACTTCTACTTCTTCTATAAGATTATTCGTAAATATTCTCCACTGCATCTTCTTTCTCCAAAAGTTTCTTCATGTTTCATGCAGCTTCATCCATCTTTATTTCATTAAAATATTGTCTCTTCATTTTAATGAATTAAAATTGAATATGTTGCGATTTTTGATCTTCAACCAAAACCTGGCCTCAGTCTTACGATTCAATGGTTATCTAAATCCTTCAATAAATTATGTATAAAATAATTTAAATATCCATAAATGAATTTAGACCTTGACTATCTACTCATCGGCTCCACATATTTATCGGGCTTGTTGTTCTATGTTTCATGTTCATCAACACTATTCCATCACCTTTTGTTAAAATATTGTAACTTCAGAAGATAATCCAGTTGTATTGATTGTATTCCTCCTTCAGGAGACGTATCTGATGATATTAGTCATGTAAGAGTCCTTGAAAGAATCAATGCAATCCTCCGAATGTAATTCGGGTCAATATTACCCAAGTGTCATTATAATAAATATTATTTTTGTTGTTTTACTAGACAAGTAGGCCCTGCTAGGTTTAGGTAAAGTCAAGAGAAAAATATAAATAGGGAGGCGCCCCCCTTGATTTATATACACTCACTCAAGCGAGTTTGCAAGAGAGAGAAGGACAAGTGCGCCAGAAAGAAAGAAGAGAAGTTACCTTGGGGTTTTACACTCGTTCGGTTGAGTTCTATACTAAGGAATTTTTACGGGGTTTTCTCCCTTATGGATTCCCTGAGAAAAATCTTTGTGTTCTTTGTGTTGTTGTGCTTCTTGTTCTTTCAGTGCTCCTACTATTGTAAATTCTTTCAGAATATCATCTAAGCAATTAAGAAAACTTAACATGGTATCAGATCCACCCTAAGAGGAGATGATGTACAGCTAGGATTTTTTATTCCAAACAAATCCCTTGACAGATCAACCAGAAAAGAGGGATTACTCAAATCGCCCCAGGAGGGTGCATCTTTTTATGAAAATAGAACCGAATTCCGAGAACTTTCAATCTTGGACCAAACACTGTTTCTGGGAAGAACTACGGCTTCAATTTTCTTGAGACTCCATCATCAATATCAGAAAAAGTAAGATACAGTTTTAATTGCCTGGGAAGGCACATCTTTTCCATCACTCAACCCTACTAGTGATATCAACTAGAAAATTAGGGTTTCTCCATCAAACCCTAGGTCATCCCAAAGAAGGTCATCCATTAGCAGTATTCATCAAGTAAGCATTACTTCTTCTAATTCCATTTGAAGTTTTCATTTTGTTAAAAGATGACAAAAAGTACCAAGCTAGAAGAGAAGCTTGAGGGTGTTGAAAACTTCAGAGCATGGAAGTATCAGATGATGCTCATCCTAGAAGAAAATGATCTATAAGACTTCATAAAAGAGGAATTTGTAGAACCAGAAGGATATGAAGCTAAGGCCAAATACAAGAAGGATATGATCAAGGCTAAGAGGATCATAGTTGACTCCATCAAAGATAACTTGATTCCTCGAGTATCTTCAAAGAGGAAACCAAAGGAAATGTTTGATGCTTTATCCAACTTATTTGAAGGAAGAAATATTAATAGAAAGATGGCCTTGAGGAATCACCTCAAAAGTGTAAAGGATCAAAATTCAAAAATCATGCAATCATACTTCACAAGAGTATCTCAAATCAGGGAGCAGTTGGAAGCTATTGGTAATATGGTTGAAGAAGTAAAAATTGTAATGACCACCTTGAATGGTCTTGCAAGAGATTGGGAATCATTTATTCAAGGGATCTATTCAAGAAGAAGGCTAACTAAGTTCTGATAGTTATGGGAATAATGTGTTCTAGAAGAAGAAAGAATATCAGCCATAGAAGAAAAGCTAAATAAAAATGAGGATCAAGCTTTGGCAGTCCATACCAAAGGCAAGAACAAGAGGAATAGTTATGATTATCCTCCCATAAAAGATCAGGGGTTTAAGAAGTCCAAGAAATAATTCTCAAATTATGAATGATTCACTTGTCACAAGATGGGACACATTGCTATAAATTGTCCATGAAGGCATAACAAGTCAAGAAGAAGAACAAAATATTTCAGGCCCATGCTGCTGAAGACAATGATCAAGAAGATGAGGAAAGAACTAAGGAAAATGAATATTCCTATGAGAATATGTTTTGATATATGCACTCACATGTTTAGTTTCACCAGGGAATGACACCTAGCTAGTAGATAGTGGTGCCTCCAAGTACATGACAGGTTACAAGGACTCACTCTCATGTCTTGTACAAAAGGATTCCCCACATATGATAATGCTTGGAGATGATTATCAATATTGCATCAAAGGAATGGGAGAAGGATCCTATAAGTTGGACTCTGGAAAGTCCATGAAGATGAGGGATGTCTTGTATGTCCAAGGATTAAAGAAGAATATCATTTCTATCTCATCCTTAGATAAGATAGGTTTTAGAGAACCACCTTTGTAGATGGTAAAGTCCTCATGTGGAAAAAAGGTTAAACTATAGATGATACAGTAGTGATTGGAGTTGAAGAAGGAGGACTCTACAAATTAAAGGGGCATGCAGATTCAACGTTGATGACTAGTACGATAAACCCATGTGAGCTATGGAAAAGAATACTTGATCATCTACATTACAAATAATTTCCTATTGTGAGCAAGGTTGTGACAGGTTTACCAGAGATTCAGATAAATCATGAAGGAGTGTGCACAAGGAAAGAATACTAAGAACCCTTATGCAAACAATGACACCAAATCAAAAGGGATCTTAGACATTATTCATTCAAATATATGCAGGTCAATGCAAACTACTTCATTAAGCAGGTATGTTTATTATGCTTCCTTTATTGATGATTACTCCCACACAACTTGGATCTATTTCTTGAAGAAGAAGGATGAAGTGTTTGAAAATTTCAAAGAGTTTAAGGCTCTTGTAGAAAGCCTCTCTGAAAAGAAGATCAAGATATTAAGATCAGATAATGGAGGATAATTCACATCAAGTGAATTCAATGAGTACTGCAAAGAAGTTGGGATTAAAAGGGAGCTCACCATTCTCCTATAATCCACAACAAACTGGTTTGGAAGAAAGAAATAATAGATTTATCATGGAAGATGTAAAAGTTATGATCCATGATCAAGATCTACCTATGTATCTATGGGAAGATGCAACTAGAACAATAGTGTATGTAGAAAATAGAATCTTCCACAGTGCCCTTGGGAATAAGACTCCATAAGATATGTTTACCAGAGAAAATCATGAAGTTGGTCACCTAAAAATATTTGGTTGTCCGGTATACATACACATTCCCAAGTAGAAAATATCAAAGCTAGACCCTTCAGGAAAGAAGGGATTGTTTATAGGATATAATGAGCAATCAAAAGCTTATTGAAACTATATCCTAGGATATCGTCTAATTGAACTAAGCACATATATTACTTTTGATGAAGACACAACTTTCAGAAAATCAAGGAAAGACAAAGAAGACGAAGAGGAGCATGAAATTCCCAGAGTTGCAGAAGGTTCTAAGCCAGTAAAAAATGAAGAAGAATAATAGATGCTTGAGGATTATGACATAACAGAACCTAGAGACCTAAATAATTTCCCAGTGAAATGATCTCATGCAAAATAAAGTCTGCCTGGGCTTGAGAAGTAATTGAAGAAGAAAAAATACATGGTGTCCTAGAAGGAACCATCAGAGAAAGAAATAAGCCAAAGACATATCCTATCTATCATGTAACTTTAATGTATGATCTCTATTACACCCATAAAATGTCTTAATGCTTAATCCCTTAAAGTCCCTTGGCCAAACTATCTTTTGGGGAATTTGTTGCTTAGTTCTAGGTAGTATGATGCAAATTTCATCCTGTGACATAGCGTTATATAGGTCTAATTCCTATTTTCCATTGACAAAGTGCGCCGATGACACTTGTAGCCTAATCACAAGGAGCATCGGTGCACCTAGCCCACTTTCAGAGAGCATCAGTAGTCCAAAAAGGGAAAAAAGAGAAGATTCAAGAACCTTCTAGATGAAAGTCCTCGTGAAGGATGGTCCCAACTGCTTGGGATAGGTGGAACTCAAACTCCTAGTCCCTAGGGAATATTCCCTACCTTCCTCCCAAAATATATCAACCCATTTGGGCTTCCTTTGGCCTATAAAATCAAACTACATGGACCATGTGAGGGGAGACCAAGAGAGCATCTTCATGGTGTTGGAATCATAGCTGGTGTAGGAGGCAAGAAAGTGTCATTGTGAGTGAGGCTTGTACAATATTGTAGAGTGTGTGTGAGAGTGATGTTGAAAGTATTGCGAGATTGAAGCTTCAACATCAAGGCTTCAGTTGTAGCTTGTTACTATTTTCATTATCAATACAAACATGTTCTCCTTTTCCATAAATGATTTGTGTTAATATCAGTTGTTTATTACTCTTTTCCTTGACTATTAATATAGATATAAGGAGTGTCTTGTTGCTTTCACCCTTTTGTCTTGTTCTTCATACTCTTTGCAGGTTCATTCGACCACAAAAGATCTGTAAGGAAAGGACAACCTCCATCATTTAGGTAAGGAAAGCTTAAACATTCAAGTAATTCAATTATCTAGGAGAAGGATGCATCATTGTTTTTTTTTCTAGATCTGCCCCATGCAGTCTAAGGGAACAAACTGTGTCCGCACTGATTGAAATATTCCTGGTAACAAAATTGGCGACACTGTTTGGGAACAAAAACAACCAGATCTCTAAAAATTTTATGTAAATTTTGATTACAAGATTATGGGTTTTCTTTCTTACTCATTTAAAGAGTTAAGGTGAGTAATCCACCTTACTTCACTCTCATTTTCCTTCTCTAATTCGTGATTTTACTTACTATAATTCCATTTTGATCCACATTGGGATATCCTAAAGGTTATTTGGCTCCTTTGTTTCCTAGATCCGCCAAAACACTTGGGTGTGCTTGACAGAGCATCAGACCCTTGCTGATGCCTACTTCCCACTATCATCTAGCGTTGCTGACACCTTCTTCCCATAGCCAGAAAGCGTTGGTGACGCCTTCTTCCCATTGTCAAAAAGTGTCGTTGATGCCTTCTATAGAGAAGCAAGGTGCATCGGTCAATGTACAACGCCCTGGTTCTTCCCTTCAGGGTGTGTTGAGGTAGGATTTCTCTAGCTCTAGAGTCTTTTCTTTCAAAAATTTTGTCTCTTTTTGGGTTTGGTTAATTTGATCCCATGCTCATTGACAGATCTCGCTGTGTGTTTTAGCCTGGATGTGATTTTTAACCTTAGATCTTAAGAAGTTGTCTTAATAGGATCTTCGAAAATTGAATGATTTCCGTGTGAAAATTGGAATTTGGGTGTATGGTTTCTATGACTAGTCTTTTAGGATCTCTTTACAAATCTGTGAAAAGTAAAAATAGTATGGCTTCTTCGGTTTTGTAGTGTGAGTTTTTGCATTTATTTATTCAAAAATCGTATCAAAAAACAAAACAAAAACTGATTTCTTGCTTTTGGTTTGGCTAGATCATTAGAAGTGTTCTTCTTTTTTGAAGATTGATTAGAGAAAATAGGCATTTCTGCGTTACGAAGTCTTTTCCTTTTGCAGTAGAAGAGATTTTAAAACATGGCCTTAGATTTTTACTTGTCTGAAAGTACTTGAAGTTTAAGGAAATGAGTTGTTTGAATCGCATGGTTGTATTGTTGTGTTTAGAAAAAAGAAACTCTCCCTCTCTCTAGATATATTTCATCAAAAGGAAAATTGCATGAGCATTTAGATCATTTGAATCTTGTAATTTGCTTCATATTCCACAAAGATTCACTAACCATCAAGATAAAATCGAATGGTATCTTAGGTTAAATTTTTTTAGTAATTTGAGTGATAAGTTAGAAGATGTGTTTCGACGTCTATAAACATAGGAGTTGTCATTTCTTTGCCTCAACCGCATTCTGGGGATCACGTGGTTCTTCCACATACCAATCAGTATATCGAACGACTTTTATCATACCTTCGAGGTATATAGAAAATTTCTTCACGTACTCAATAGTATATCGAAAGGCCCCTTAATTCGAACGGTTGTGCATTAGACAACATTAACACGGACTTGATATCCCACGTACCTTGTGTATATAGGGATACCCTTCTAGGAACCGATACCAACTAAGAAAATCCCTTTGTTCATCTTGTTGGAGAAATACACCGAGAATAACACTTGGTGAGATACTACGCATGTGTTGTCTAGGTAGTCGGGTATTCAGGAAATGTTACGGTCCCAATCCTCCTTATCGCGTTTTGTTGTTGGACCCTACGGTATATCATGAGTTGCAACAACTTGATAATCCTAGTGAGGCTCTGATCCAGATGGATATCGATGGCCACCCACCTAATCCACTGGCTCAAAACAATTGTCCATTGTGGCAGCTTCCTAGTTATTTTTCTATAGTTTTTTGGGTCCCAAAATTTTGGGGCCATTTTGAGGCCCTAAACAAATTTTTCTGGAGATTTGGGGACAAATGGTTTACATCAGCATGCTTTTTGCCGACCAAAAGTTGTAAAGCTTAGACATACCTTTCCAATGAGCTATTGAACGCCCAAATCGGAGATCGTATGCAAAAGTTATGACCCACGGAAGTTGACTATTCAACTTACAACCTTGGGGCCGCAAACTTTATGACGGTTCATCTTCTAGGGTTACATTTTGGACTTTTGGGGTTCTCACCTCATTCTTATTATAAATAGCTCCCTTTGGCCTCATTTTGTATTCAGCTTATCACGGATGAGCGTAGCATCCACATCTCTTCTCAGAGATAGCTACCACCATTCTAGCAATTGTATTACAGTCTGTTCAATTTCTGCCATTTAATAGAATATGTGTTTACTGTATCTTTGTTATCTTTGCAAAATGCCTGTTATTATGATTCTGTATATGTTCTTTCATTTCGTTCATGCATAAATCCGGATCAGTGGTATCAGAGCAATCTGCTCTTTGATTGTTTCTCGGCGCATGTCCCCAATGAGGTCTGAGTATAAAGAGTTTGGTCTCAAACTAGTTTCACTTGATCATTCTCGCTGTCCCAAATGACCTCCCATGGCGGAAGAAAAGAGAGACGACGGAGCAGGAGATCCTATCAAGTCACTGCTTGAGGAAGCCCTTGAGCGACAGAGGAACGGGATGATGGATAGCTTCACCCAAATCCTTCTACGAATGCCGGCAGTGGCAAGTGCATCTTCAAGAAGCAGCCGGTTCGGGGATGCAAATCCCTTTAAGGTACAAGTTAACTTTGATATTCCTTTATTTGAAGGCAATATTGATGCAGATGCCTTGTATAATTGGTTGAAAGTTCTAAAAATGTATTTCTCTGTCCACAATTTTTGCGACAGAGAAAAGATCACCTTTGCACTCCTTAAGGAAGTCCCCCATGTCCAAAATTGGTGGGGTACTTATTGTGAGAAAAACTCATCAGACGAGTCTGGAATGTTTGAAACAAATCCCACTTGGGTCTCTTTCATAGATGCTGTCAGGGAACAATATTACCCTATGGGAAACTATGATGACCAATACACAAAATGGACCATTCTGCGTCTAGAAAGGGACCAGACGGTGTCGGAGTACACCAACAAATTTCATATCTTGCATACAAAGCTGAGTATCAAGGACTCCGAGCGACACCTGATTCTGAAATATCACAGTGGTCTACATCGGTACATCCGAACTGAGACGGGCTTCCTTGACATTTCTTCACTTGCATCCGCCTATCGGTATGCTGTCAAAATCGAGGAGAAATTTCGACAAAAGAACAATCGAGACTTTGGACCTGCGCACCCACTGCAGAAGCAAGGCAAGGGAAACCTTGGCTCGCAAAACACAGGAAAAGGAAAGGACAACCAGTCCCCGCCACAAGCAAAGAAGGGAGATGGAAAGACAAAGGAGGACACCGGTAAGTGGTGCGAATTTCATAAAAGCCTTTGGCACAACACTGATGAATGTCACTCAAAGCAGTCATTAGTCGATGAGATCAAATCTTCAGAATCAGATCCTGATTCTGATTCTGAACCCAATGCCACAGTGGCATACAATGGGAGGCAGATCATTGATGCAGACCCCACTGCCACTGTTGCTACTGCACAGATTCAACTAGAGGATCCTGAAGAGTCAGAGGCAGAGGAGCGCCTATTCCACTCGTAGATATGGGTGAAGGGAATGCCTCTACATTTTGTTGTTAACGACGGCAGCCAAAAGAACCTGATCTCAGCAGAATTCGTCAAGGGATTGGAGCTTCCGACAACACCACACCCGCAACCTTACAGCATCGGTTGGCTAAGCCAAGGACAAGGTATCTGCATTACTCAACAATGCCTCCTACCATATGGAATAAAGCCTTTCAAAGACGAGGTACTATGTGATGTGGCCCCACTTGAAGTCTGTGATGTTCTTTTAGGACAACCATATATGTGGAAGCGTCATGTTGTATATGAGTCATGGTCTCGCGGTGTCATTGTCACTTTGGGAGGACAAATCTACCGGATCCTAGAGACAGTCACACCTGCCAAAGTCTCACAAGGTAGGAAGATAAGCTCCCACATCAGAAAATTATTCCTCTTCACAATTGCGTCTGAAGGAGAACATAAGATCACAAAGACCTCCACACCCTCTACACAGGGTGTCTCTGCTCATCAAACACAAGAAGAATATAGAGCCATTGTTTCCTCATCTATCCGAGTACCTCTACGATTCAAGGCCACGCATTCAAGGTGCTCATCCAAAAAACAAATCATCCATACAACAATTACAGCCCTCTCGGGATGTCAAAGAAAAGCAGCTTCTTCACTTCAACAAATGTCACACCAGGAGATCAACTCAACACATAGTTCGAGATATGATATGGGATTCGACACAGTGGAGACCATTTCTTCCTAAGGAGGGAGGATTCATACAAATGGATATTGGTGGCCACCCACCTATTCCACTGGTTCAAAACAATTGTCCATTGTGGCAGTTTCCTAGTTATTTTTCTACAGCTTTTCGGGTCCCAAACTTCCGGGGCTGTTTTGAGGCCCTAAACGACGTTTTTTGGAGATTCATGGCTAGTGATTTTCATTAGCATGCATTTGGCCAACCAAAATTTTTAAATATTAGATAGACCTTTCCAACGAGCTATTGAACGCCCAAATCAGAGATCGTATGCAAAAGTTATGACCCCGGGAAGTTGACTGTTCAACTTACCACCTTGGGGCCGCAAACTTTATGACGGTTCATCTTCTAGGGTTAAGTTTTGGACTTTTGGGGTTCTCACCTCATTCTTATTATAAATAGGTCCCTTTGGCCTCATTTTGTATTCATCTTGGCATGGATGAGCGTAGCAGCCACATCTCTTCTCAGAGATAGCTACCACCATTCTAGCAATTGTATTACAATCTGTTCTATTTCTGCCATTTAATAGAATATGTGTTTACTGTATCTCTTTTATCTTTGCAAAATGTCTATTATTATGATTCTGTATATGTTCTTTCATTTGGTTCACGCATAAATCCGGATCAGTGGTATCAGAGCAATCTACTCTTTGATTTTTTCTCGACGCATGTCCCCGACGAGGTCCGAGTATAGAGAGTTTGGTCTCAAACTAGTTTCACTTGATCGTTCTCGCCGTCCCAAACGACCTCCCATGGCAGAAGAAAAGAGAGATGACAGAGCAGGAGATCCTATCAAGTCGTTGCTCGAAGAATCCCTTGAGCGACAGAGGAACGAGATGATGGATAGTTTCACCCAAATCCTTCTACGAATGCTGACAGTGGCAAGTGCGTCTTCAACAAGCAGCCGGTTCGGGGATGCAACTCCCTTTAAGGTATAAGTTAACTTTGATATTCCTTTATTTAAAGGCAATATTGATGAAGATGCCCTGGATAATTGGTTGAATGTTCTAGAAGGGTACTTCTCTGTCCACAATTTTTTCGACAGAGAAAAGATCACCTTTGTGCTCCTTAAGGCAGTCCCCCATGTCCAAAATTGGTGGGGTACTTATTGTGAGCAAAACTCATCAGACGAATCTGGAATGTTTGAAACAAATCCCACTTGGGCCTCTTTCATTGCTGCTGTCAGGGAACAATATTACCCTATGGGAAACTATGATGACCAGTACACAAAATGGACCATTCTACGTCAAGAAAGGGACCAGACGGTGTCGGAGTACACCAACAAATTTCATACCTTGCGTACAAAGCTGAGTATCAAGGACTCCGAGCGACACCTGATTTTGAAATATCACAGTGCCCTACATCGGTACATCCAGATTGAGATGGACTTCCTCGACATCTCTTCACTTGGATCCGCCTATCGGTATGCTGTCAAAATCAAGAAGAAATTTTGACAAAAGAACAATTAAGACTTTGGACCTGCGCACCAACTGCAGAATCAAGGCAAGGGAAACCCTGGCCCGCAAAACGCAGGACAAGGAAAGGACAACCAGTCCCCGCCACAAGAAATTAAGGGAGATGGAAAGACAAAGAAGGACACCGGTAAGTGGTTTGAATTTCATAAAATCCCTTGGCACAACACTTATGAATGTCGCTCAAAGTAGTCATTAGTGGCTGAGATCAAATCTTCAGAATCAGATCCTGATTCTGATTCTGAACCCAATGCCACAGCCGCATACAATGGGAGGCAGATCATTGATGCAGACCCCACTACCACTGTTGCTACTGCACAAATTCAACTAGAGGATCCTAAAGAGTCAGAGGCAGAGGAGTTCCTATTCCACTCGTAGATGTTGGTGAAGGGAATGCCTCTACATTTTGTTGTTGACAATGGCAGCCAAAAGAATCTGATCTCAGCAGAATTCGTCAAGAGATTGGAGCTTCCGACAACACCGCACCCGAAACCTTACAACATCGGTTGGCTAAGCCAAGGACGAGGTATCCACATTACTCAACAATGCCTCCTACCATATGGAATCAAGACTTTCAAAGATGAGGTACTGTGTGATGTGGCCCCACTTGAAGTCTGTGATGTTCTTTTAGGACAACCATATATGTGGAAGCATCATGTTGTATATGAGTCACGGCCTCGCGGTGTCATTGTCACTTTGGGAGGACAACTCTACCGGATCCCAGAGACAGTCGCACCTGCCAAAGTCTCGCAAGGTAGGAAGATAAGCTCCCACATCAGAAAATTATTCCTCTTCACAATTGCGTCTGAAGGAGAACATAAGATCACAGAGACCTCCACACCCTCTGCACAAGGTGTCTCTGCTCATTAAACACAAGAAGAAGATAGAGCCATTATTTCCTCATCTATCCGAGTACCTCTATGATATAAGGTCGCACATTCAAGGTGCTCATCCAAAAACAAATCATCCATACAACAATTACAGCCCTCTCGAGATGTCAAAGAAAAGCAGCTTCTTCACTTCAATAAATGTCGCACCAGGAGATCAATTCAACACACAGTTCGAGATATGATATGGGATTCGACGCAATGGAGACCATTGCTTCCTAAGGAAGAAGGATTGATCCAGATGGAGATTGGTGGCCACCCACCTATTCCACTGGCTCAAAACAATTGTCCATTGTGGCAGTTTCCTAGTTATTTTTCTACAGTTTTTTAGGTCCCAAACTTCCATGGCCGTTTTGAGGCCCTAAACGACGTGTTTTGGAGATTTGGGGCCAAATAGTTTTCATTGGCATGCATTTGGCGTACCAAAAGTTGTAAATCTTAGACATACCTTTCCAACGAGCTATTGAACGCCCAAATCAGAGATTGTATGCAAAAGTTATGACCCTGGGAAGTTGACTGTTCAACTTACCACCTTGGGGCCGCAAAGTTTATGACGGTTCATCTTCTAGGGTTACGTTTTGGACTTTTGGGGTTCACACCTCATTCTTATTATAAATAGGTCCCTTTGGCCTCATTTTGTATTCATCTTGGCACGGATGAGCGTAGCAGCCACATCTCTTCTCAGAGATAGTTACCACCATTCTAGCAATTGTATTACAGTCTGTTCTATTTCTGCCATTTAATAGAATATGTGTTTACTATATCTTTGTTATCTTTGCAAAATGTCTGTTATTATGATTCTGTATATGTTCTTTCATTTCGTTCATGCATAAATCCGGATCAATGGTATCAGAGCAATCTGCTCTTTGATTGTTTCTCGGTGCATGTCCCCGACGAGGTCCAAGTATAGAGAGTTTGGTCTCGAACTAATTTCACTTGATCATTCTCGCCGTCCCAAACGACCTCCCATGGCGAAAGAAAAGAGAGACGACGAAGCAAGACATCCTATCAAGTCGCTGCTCGAGGAATCCCTTGAGCGATAGAGGAACGAGGTGATGGATAGTTTCACCCAAATCCTTCTACAAATGCCGGCAGTGGAAAGTGCATCTTCAACAAGCAGTCAGTTTAGGGATGCAACTCCCTTTAAGGTACAAGTTAACTTTGATATTCCTTTATTTGAAGGCAATATTGATGCAGATGCCCTGGATAATTGGTTGAATGTTCTATAAGGGTATTTCTCTGTCCACAATTTTTTCGACAGAGAAAAGATCACCTTTGCGCTCCTTAAGGCAGTCCCCCATGTCCAAAATTGGTGGGGTACTTATTGTGAACAAAACTCATTGGACAAGTCTGGAATGTTTGAAACAAATCCCACTTAGGCCTCTTTCATAGATGTTGTCAGGGAACAATATTACCCTATGGGAAACTATGATGACCAGTACACACAGTAGACCATTCTGCGTCAAGAAAGGGACCAGACGATGTCGGAGTACACCAACAAATTTCATACCTTGCGTACAAAGTTGAGTATCAAGGACTTCGAGCGACACCTGATTCTGAAATATCGCAGTGGTCTACATCGGTACATCCGAACTGAGATGGACTTCCTCGACATCTATTCACTTGGATCCGTCTATCGGTATGCTGTCAAAATCGAGGAGAAATTTCGACAAAAAAACAATCGAGACTTTGGACCTGTGCACCCACTGCAGAAGCAAGGCAAGGGAAACCCTAGCTCACAAAACACAGGAAAAGGAAAGGACAACCAGTCCCCACCACAAGCAAAGAAGGGAGATGGAAAGACAAAAAAGGACACCGGTAAGTGGTGCGAATTTCATAAAATCCCTTGGCACAACACTAATGAATGTCTCTCAAAGCATTCATTAGTGGGTGAGATCAAATCTTCAGAATCGGATCCTGATTCTGATTCCGAACCCAATGCCACAGCCGCATACAATGGGAGGCAGATCATTGATGCAGACCCCACTACCACTATTGCTACTGCAAAGATTCAACTAGAGGATCCTGAAGAGTCAAAGGCAGAGGAGTTCCTATTCCACTTGCAGATGTGGGTGAAGGGAATGCCTCTACATTTTGTTGTTGACAATGGCAGCCAAAAGAACCTTATCTCAGCAGAATTTGTCAAGAGATTGGAGCTTCCGACAACACCACACCTGCAACCTTACAGCATCGGTTGGCTAAGACAAGGACGAGGTATCCATATTACTCAACAATGCCTCCTACCATATGGAATCAAGCCTTTCAAAGACGAGGTACTGTGTGATGTGGCCCCACTTGAAGTCTGTGATGTTCTTTTAGGACAACCATATATGTGGAAGCGTCGTGCTGTATATGAGTCACGACCTCGCGGTGTCATTGTCACTTTGGGAGGACAACTCTACCGGATCCCAGAGACAGTCGCACCTGCCAAAATCTTGCAAGGTAGCAAGATAAGCTCCCACATCAAAAAATTATTCCTCTTCACAATTGCGTCTGAAGGAGAACATAAGATCACAAAGACCTCCACACCCTCTGCACAGGGTGTCTCTGCTCATCAGACACAAGAAGAAGACAGAGCCATTGTTTCCTCATCTATTTGAGTACCTCTGCAATGAAAGACCACGCATTCAAGGTGCTCATCCAAAAACAAATCATCCATACAACAATTACAGCCCTCTCGGGATGTCAAAGAAAAGCAGCTTCTTCACTTCAACAAATGTCGCACCAGGAGATCAACTCAACACACAGTTCGAGATATGATATGGGATTCAACGCAATGGAGACCATTTCTTCCTAAGGAGGGAGGATTGATCTAGATGGAGATCGGTGGCCACCCACCTATTCCACTAGCTCAAAACAATTGTCCATTGTGGCAGTTTCCTAGTTATTTTTCTACAGTTTTTGAGGTCCCAAACTTCCGGGGCTGTTTTTAGGCCCTAAACGATGTTTTTTGGAGATTCGGGGCCAAATGGGTGCCATCGACATAATTTGACTAACCAAAATTTGTAAATATTAGACAGGCCTTTCCAACGAGCTATTGAACGCCTAAATCGAAGATCGTATGCAAAAGTTATGACCCTGGGAAGTTGACTGTTCAACTTACCACCTTGGGGCCGCAAACTTTATGACGGTTCATCTTCTAGGGTTACGTTTTGGAATTTTGGGGTTCTCACCTCATTCTTATTATAAATAGGTCCCTTTGGCCTCATTTTGTATTCAACTTGGCATGGATGAGCGTAGCAACCACATCTCTTCTCAGAGATAGCTACCACCATTCTAGCAATTGTATTACAGTCTGTTCTATTTCTGCCATTTAATAGAATATGTGTTTACTGTATCTTTGTTATCTTTGCAAAATGTCTGTTATTATGATTATGTATATGTTCTTTCATTTCGTTCACGCATAAATCCGAATCAGGCTCTGACCTATTTCATCCCCTCCTGTCACTTAAATTTTCTTGTGACCTTATCTTGCATAGGATTGTTTCTGTGTTCCTGTTGAATAGTGAATATTTATTGTAGAAGTGTTTAGCCTTCACTCTGGATGAACCACCTGTGAGGATATCTCGCAAATTGCAAGGTATACCACATGAATTTATTCCTACCATGGAAGAAAGACAAGGGGTGACCACGGATCAACCCGCCACTGTTGATCCTTCTGCGGAAGGTGTCCCTATTGTTGAATCAAGAGAAGATTATTCTTCTACTAAAAATCCACCTACCTCTAACCCACTATTGGTACGATTATCGCCTTCACATGATTCAACCTTTCACTTTCCTATGGAAGGCCATTCTATTGGATGAGATTGGGTGTTTTCCCCACCCTCTGATGACCCAGTGACAGCAGAATTTGGTCCAACTGATCCTTTTTGGGAGACTTCTTTGGGACGAACCATTTCCGAGTACGACACCACTGCTTTAAATGATGCTAACCCCCACCTAGTTCAAGGTTATTTCTATCTAATGATGAGTATTTTAGACCCATTCATGAAATGGTATCCAATTTATGCTCTAGGGGAGAAATCATTAGAAGGAGCAGTGTTTCTCCTCATCCAAGTCGTTCGGAAAGAGTCAGTCCTGAATACCACCATGCCCCTGTTCAATATAATGTTGCTACTGTATCTGGAATACCAGTTCAAATTGTAGTTTCCTATGATTTCGACCAGCCTTCAATCCCTTCCTTATCAGTTCAAATTCTCCCTTCTATCCCTAGTTTTCCTGTTAGTCCCATCAATGGGGGGAAATCCCCAGGACCAGTTGTCTCTGCGACCATCATAACTTGTTCAAATCATGGGCAGATTGTTTCTCTATGGTAGCCCATGGTTGGTCCACCTTCCAATACCACAAACACAATAGTTCCTTCCTCCACACTAGGAAAACCGATGTCCAACCAACCCACATGAGGATATCTTCATCCAGGAAATGGTCACCCAAAATGACCAACATGTTTCCTTAGGAAATTTTTTTCTCGACACCCCTTATCTTGGTAACCCTTATACCCCATGGGTACAACCTAATTGGTCGAATGTCCCTACTTATTGAAGCTCGTTTGCAAATATGTATGGAATTTCATCTAGAGCTACCCCATTTGGAGGTCTTCTTGGAGGTCCCCCACCTGGAAGTCCACCACCTAGAGGTCCACCACCTTGAAGTCCATCACCCGAAGGTCCACCATCTAGAGTTCCACCACCTAGAGGCCCACCACACGGAGGATCACTGTCTGGAGATCCACCACCTAGGGGCCCACCTGGGGGACCATTAGGCAGCAAATTTGGAAACCAAACTCAACCTAACCCACCTGTGATTAGAGGATCATCGATTCCAGATTATCAATTTGCTTACAGACCTACTACTATTCAAATGCCTTATCAATATTACCAGTATCCGCAACCAAATCAACAGCTACCCTTTCTGGCTATACTTGATCTTCCAGATTTGTCGCATTTGATCAATGATCCTATTCATCATGATCCTTCATGGTCTGCTATTCTAGGGAAATTGCCTTTAGATATACCTAAGTTTGATGGAAAATATGGCGAGGACCCCAAGAACCATGTAATGACTTATCATTTATGGTGTCCGTCCAACTCTCTAATGGATGGTTTGATCTGTTTTAGGTTGTTTAAAAGGACTCTCATAAAAAACTTCGCCAAGTGGTATATAGAATTACCTCAGAACTCTTTTTTGGATTTTAACACATTAGCAATGGTGTTTTTAACACACTTTTAACTCCCAATCTGGTACGAAACAGGTACGTATCCTTTAACTTCCCTCCACCATACCACTTCCACCCATATATCCGATCATATACATGAGCGGAGACAACATCGTAGAGTGATTAAAGCATTGATTCCCGACCAATTAATTTTTGATTGAATTACTAAGTATTTTCTCTCTCCTATTGCCCGGGATGTTTTCATGCGAGGTATCGTCGCCGAAGAGAAAGCCATTAGCTGAGCTTAGTACCTAGACTTGTTTTATTCCTAGTCATGTACTCTTTATTCAGCACGCTACTCGTCCTACTTCGGACCCCTCAAGACCTTCAACAAAGCCACTTGTTGATGGTGTTCTTGACTCTGTTCAGACACAACTAGTGGCTAAATCCTTGGAAAATAAAAACCAACCTGCTTGCTAGGTCACCACAAATCCCAAAACCACCCCTCCTTCTGTTGCCGCTACTAAGGTATATTCCATTCAATCCTTAGAATCTTCGGAAACAAAGAAGAAAGGTAAGAATAAATAAATAAATAAGTCTAAAAATAAATAGGAGAGCAATAAAACACAAAACCCTGATGTCAAACCCAAGAAAAAGAGAAAGGAAAAGTTTCCCTACCTCGTATGTGGAGGTAAAACAATTTACCAAGGAATGTCCTCGGTGTGAAGAGGTCAACAATTTCTTGAAAAATTGTCCCACCCCAACAGTCTTGAATGATCCTTTCCCTACCCAACATCAGTTGATCGAACATCAAACTTTGCATGGGTCTTCCTCATCCTCTATATATGAGGTTAAAATTATGTCTAGTGAAACAATTAATATTACCACCAGATCCTAGACCTATGACCCACCTCTAGAAAAGAAGGATGATAACACTCCATCTGATAACTATCATGTGCCCTACTTTTGACATTCTTCTTATCTATCATGTGCCCTACTTGAGGACTTCTTTATTTTACCTTCAATTATTTTTGTCTATTCTATTGAGAGCTCTTTTACAACCCCCAAGCTTAGTATATAATCAACGATAGTTAGTGAAGGTTCATGATTAATTATTTGTTTAAGTTATATGGCCTTTCATTACATTGTTTTTTTTAATTTGAGTAAGTTTCAAAGAGAATATCATTCACTAAGAGGTAGCGACCACTCTCATGTTGTTCATGTGATTCATCCCTAGACTTGGTGAGAGAAGGTGCTTTGGAAGCGATTTCATGTCCCCTAGAGTGCACTGAAGTTGAATCCAATTCCTCCAAGCTTTGTAGTACCTATGCCTTTGGAATATTGGTACCATCTTATTTGGTGGCTAAATATCCTTTGATTGATATGTTTGATTACTTTTTTTGAAGTTTCTGAATCAATTGACATTGAGAATCACCATGTTCAATTGATTTTATGCTCCATCTCTGAGCTTGAACCTATGACCTCCAACGAGGAAAAAAATGTTCTTAACAATTAGGCCCATTGAAGTTGTTCCTTAGACATGTGAAAAATAAGCAATGTCACATTCAATGACATTTTCCAAATGAGACTGAGTCTAAGGAATTTTTTTTCTCGGAACACAAGGAACTACATCTCATGCCCGACCTAACAAAAGACTATTACTATAGAATTCTGTTAGATAAATATGAAAATATGATTTTTTGATATATTGAACTCAAGCAAGCACCCAAAACAAGGCGTTTGCCAAAACCTGATGGACTTCTTCAAATCAAACTTAACAACAGAAGCCATAGGGAAAACCTCACAGTCTCTGTGATTGCATAGGTCAGACATATATGAGATAGGGAAAACATCAGGCAGTCACATGCCTACTGAAATAAGCCAAAATCAACAGTGTATTAGTGCTGAAATCAATCCCAATCATGATGAGATCAACACTGATTCACATCTAAAATGATGTCCCAAGTGTTTTTTTCAAATGTTTGATGTTCACTTCAATGAGATTCCTAACCTACAGGAGGAAAGAAGGTTGTTAAGAAGCAAAGGTAACATATATGATTCTTGCAATTATTCTTTCCTTGCTGTAATATTCAAAGTTATGAATAAACCAAAGAATGTCTTGAATGGGAGAAAGCTATGCAAGTTGAATATGATCCCTTGATTAAAAGTCAGACTTGGGTGTTGGAGGATATCTCTAATTGTAAAAGATCTATTGGTTCTAACTGGGTTTATAAGGTTAGAAGGCATATGGTACACTAGAAAAGCACAAAGAAATGTTGGTTGCAAAGGGATTTGCTCAATAATGGATAAAAAATGAGAAGATATTTGCTCCCACTATCAAGATGATTACAATCAGGTTAGTTTTGGCCATTGTTTCTCATTCTGGTTTGACCATTTTTCAAATTAATGTTAAGAGTGCCTTCCTCAATGGTCATTTGGAGGAAGTGGTTTATAAGCACTAACCTCATTGATTTTAGGTTCCTTGAAATAAATACATGGTATGTGAATTCGTTGAGGCTCTTTATAGTCTCAAACAGGAACCAAGAGCTTCGTACATCAAAATTGACAAACACTTGCATTATCATGGATTAAAACAAGTTTTTATGATTCAAATATCTACGTCAAAAGAGACATCGAAAATGGTGGTGTGGTATATTATTGGTGATACATGTAGATGGAATCATCATCATCATCATAAGTATTACCAAGGTAAAATCTGAATCGCGTTCCACTTTTGATATGATAGATTTAGGACTCACAAACTAGCACATCTATTTTTGCTTCAGAAACTAAGTATGCCAAAGCTCTATTAGATAAATAAAGGATGGTTGATTGTAAAAGCTCATATACACCTATGGAGATAAGACAAGCTTTCAACAAATGTCAACTCAAAACCAAGCAATGAGTCAATTTTCAGGAAACTAATCAGAAGTCCAATCTATCTTTCAACCACCAAGCCAAATTTTAGTAAACAACAACAAATAGGATTTTGAGATATGCCACAAGTACACATATTTTGGATTATTCTATGGTGAAAGTGATGCACTTCAGTAATCTCGTCATAAAGTTTTGATTGATCAGTGTATTATCAAAATCAACAACTAGTTGTGTGATTAGTATTGGAACATTTATAGTTTCATGGGCTAGCAAGAAACAATATGTTATGTCTCATTCTTCTATGAAAGAAAAGTACATGGTAGCAACAAAAAGGGCATCTAAAGCTATTTGGCCCATGTGTTTTTTGTGAAAATCAAGGTGTTCTAAAATTATCAAACAATCAATCTTTCATGAGCACTCTAAACACATTTATGTGCATTGTCATTTCATGAGACAACTTGTAGAAAATGACGAGGTTGAGCTTCAATATTGTACCACATAGGAATAGACTATAGACATCTTCATCAAGCCACTTGATCCAAATAGGTTTGTTAAATTTAGATACAAGCATGGTGGGAGGATGTTAGTGTAAACAATGTTTAATTTATATTTCTAGTCATTCGTAGTAAATTGGAGTTTAGTTTACATAAATAAAAAGTACATGACAATATTTTAATGTAATTTATTAAATGGAATGGCAATATACATTCTCTTTCCCTCTTCACATGTATAAATGTAAGAAGACCTACTCTATCTTTAATGAACAAATATTTGATTGTTCTCTCTTCCAACTATATTGTTCTCTCTCTTCTTTTCTATTTTTTTCTCATATCAACTACTTCCACCACCTCAATATTTTCATGTATATTTCTAGGATATTGCCTACAACTTAGTAGGAAAACCCAATGGTCACCTCATCGAGGAGGATATTTGTGACCACCCACCTATTCCTCTTGGACCCCCACCATTGTTTCTTTCAATTTTCCAGTTTCCTAAATTGTAGCACAATTTATTAATTTTGGCAGTTTTCAGGTCCTAAACTTTGGGAGTCGTTTTGAGGCCCTAAACGACATTTTTTCGGCATCGAATGGTCAGGAAAATATGAGTCAAGTCATTTTTTCCCATTTATGGATATAGTCCTTAAAGAGATCTTTCTAACGATGTATCATGCGTGTCAAACAGAGGTAGTATGCTAAAGTTACGACCCCGGGAAATTGATGTACCAAGTTACCCAACGGGGCCCACATTAAGGCGTTTCACCTCATAGGGTTAGGTTTTTGGATGTGTAGGGTTTCCATTGTTTCTCATTAATATATAGTCCTTTGAGCCTCATTGTAACACAGAGTTCAGAAGCATGTAGCTGCCACATCTCTTCTCAGAGATAAGCTACCAACACTCTAGCTAGTTTATTTCCATTTTGTATGTAAACAAGTTTCAATTATTGATTAATGAAATGAAGTGTTATTTCTGCTGCATATTTGTTTCTATGGTTATTTGTGTATTCTGTTGTGTTCCTGCATAAATCCGGATCAGTGGTATTAGAGCAAATTGCTCTTTCTCGATCCTTTTTTGCATGTCCCCAACGAGGGCAGGGTATAAAGAGTTAGGGCTCAATCTAGTTGAACCTTTGCAAGATTAGCCTCGCAAATCCCGATGGGCACCCATGGGGGATGAAAAGAAAGACAAGGGCGCAGAAGATCCTATCAAAATTTTGCTCGAGGAGGCCCTTGAAAAACAAAGGAACACAATGATGGATAACTTCACCCAGATCCTTCAACGACTTCCCACTGGCGGTGCATCTGCATCTAGCATCCACTCTGGAGGTGCAACCCCTTTTAAGGTACAAGTAAACTTTGACATTCCCATATTTGATGATCGAATAGATGTAGCCACCGTAGATATATGGTTGAATTTATTAGAAGGATATTTATCGTTTCATGAATTTTCTAACCGAGAAAATATTACTTTTTCTCTACTCAAAGCCGCCCCCCATGTCAAGGACTGGTGGGAAACCTACTATGAGAAAAAGGACGAGGAGGAACCCTCTCTGTTCTCGGCCGTACCCACTTGGAATTCTTTCTGAGATGCCATAAAGGGACAATATTATCCGGTGGGGAGCTATGAGGACAAGTACATCCAATGGACTTATACGTTGTAGCAGCAAAGAGATCAAGATGTGCATGAGCTGGTGAATTTCTTCCATACCCTGCGCACCAAGTTGGGTATCAAAGATTCAGAGAAACATTTGGTGCTGAAGTACCATAGTTGTCTGCATAGATACATTCAGGAGGAAATGGAGTTCCTTGGCATCTCCTCGCTTGGTACGACATATCAGTATGCTGCCAAAATTGAGCAAAAATTCAAACAGAAAAAGCGAGACTTTGGATCTGCGAATCAGAAGCAAAGGAAAGGTGCCCCCAAACCGCAGAACCAAGGACATAGCCAAGGCATGGCGACTCAAGAAAACTTGCCAAAGTCGCATGTTGAGGCCTGGAAATTCGCAGGCAACAACAGAAAGGGATTCTCCCCAATCAACGTTCCCAACTAGCCCGTTGACTGTTTGGTATAGGGAATCCGTCCGGTTTGCGGTCCGGCTACCGTAGGTCAAAGTAACAAAAACAAAGGTTTTACCGGTTGCGGCCCGGTCCACCGTGTATATTTTTGTATTTTTTGACTTAAGTCTGATATGCAAGTGCCTATTTAACATGCAGATTGACGTAGAATACGAGGAGCAGTCACAATGTGATGCGCAGGTTCTTACCTCTCGTCTTAAACTCTCTCGTATCTAAATCACACACAGCAAGAAATTACAACTAACTACCTAACCTATCCCTAGGGAGCAAAGTTATCATTCATTAATGAGTAATGTAATTTGTACATGCATTATGAAAAATCACAGATAGCTGATACTTCTTCCAAAACGCATGAACATTAAAAGATATTTGAACAACCAGATAGCCAATTGTTTATGAACAAAATTCATTACTCATAGTGGAAATATTCATAAAATAAACTGGAGAACATTCATACAAAAACATATGTTCAAAGAGTTAGAATGGTCTCACAGTTAATGGACACAAAGCTGAAAACGAAATAGTTCCTCTTCAACAAATCCATAGCACAACATTTGAATATTCCACCAAGCTTTCTCCAACAGGCAAACTGTAATTATCTATTGCAAAAGGAAATAGTTCTTCTTACAATATGTCTTCACAAATCTAACTGGGAAAAATTCCACTTTCTAAGTTCTACTTTCAAATATTTATATTATAAGCAAAACTCCTGGGCTGCCCCCAAACACATGACCTTTTGGTCTCCTCAAACGTTTCGAATCCTTTCTCTTTATCTTTCTGTACGCATTCATGATCTGATCAGTAACTGATAAATCTTTCGGTTATGTGTCTTTGTCGCTACTCATTTTGTCTTTTCCTTCGTTTGCCCTTTTTGCGATTCTGCTGGTTCGACCTTTTTCCAAAGCTCGCAGCTATGCCTTCGCGCCACGATGGTCTAAAAAGTCCCTCGAATGCTCCTGCCATTAAACGACAACAATCATTCATTGGGACAGTATTTTCAAGAAAATCCACTACGTTAAATTATATCGACTACAACGGCTGAGCAGCAGGAAAAGGCCGGGTGCACCACTGCTTCGTCTAACTATGGGTTCGAAGGAAAATGCCCACGATAGGGAACAGGGACTCATCGGACTCTCAGGGCACTGGAATCGGATGTTAAAAGCTCTACCCCCAGTCGCACCAGCAGATTCTGACAAGAATGGGTACTGCGAAATACTTTTAGGCATATCAGAAGTCGGAAGAGTTTTGACATCGGAAGACAAAAGCTTTTCCCAGCCGCAATGGCGAAAAATAAAAAGCTAAAGACACGTGAAATGCGGGTCGGAAAAGTCTTCATCGGAAGTCGGAAGGTTTTCCACTTCGGAAGCCGAATCACTTTGGGAGCTGCAACGGCGGAAGAAGAAAAGTTACGGACAAGTGACCGAAGGGCGGGAAAAATTCTAATCGAAATTTGGAAGGGAAACCCCATCGGAAACCAAAAGACTTTCCCAGCCACAACGGCGGAAGAACAAACGCTACGGGCCCGCGACTAAAGGCAGACTCGCATCGACGGTCGAAGCAATTTATACCTCGGGTGGCTAACTGATTTGCGAGGCGCAACGACGGAGATATCAAAGACAAATCATTCCGCAACAGGAAAATATTTATCAGAGGAGAAAACTACTAATTGACCCGAAAGGTAATGCTTTCTGCAGCCTCTACAGCGGAAAAATAAAGGATAAACCAGCCCACGACGTAAGTTCTGAATCGGCAGGAAAACGACTAACACATCGGAAGGTTAACGAATTCCGTAGCCGCAACGGCGGAAGAGTAAAGCGTGCGACCTTCTGCAACGTCGGAGTTGAAAATGATTAGTCAACCGTAAAAATAAAGCTTTCCGCAGCCGCAACGGCGGAAGCCTAAGACTTACGGGGTCGACGAAGACAGCCAAGTGGGAATCGAAACATTAAAGCAATGATCGGGAGAGGAAGCAGCTTGCCATCCGCAACTGCGGAAGAAGAAGTAATAAGTGTTCTGATGCAAAACCAAAAAGTAGCCGATGTGAAAATAAACAAATCGGAAAGAAAAATCGAAGTCAAGACTCGCTATTTTGCCGCAACGGCGGAAGCTTTAACCAAACAAATTTCCGATTCGAACAAGCTAAAAATGCATCCAAAGGCAGTGATAATGTCTGATCAAACATTAGATTGCTTCAAGCATCAGAGGAGGAATCAAAACAATTGATAGATCAATCGCAGCACTTAGAAATTCTTTCTGGAAAATCATTAGATCAAATCAAACTAATCCAAGCAAAGGAGGGTCCTGAAATTTTTGGAATTTTTGGAATTTGTTGCAGCTGCAACAATTGGCGACTACCTGATGAACCCCAGATTTCTGACTTAACTTTTTTCTAGTGAAAGACTGTCTGGATAGAAGCTGAAATCTTCTAGATGTTTGTATTCCTAAGTTGGCTAACTCATGCATTTAGATCATTGAGAAGTAGTCCATTCATTGGGAAATGGTGGCATCAGAAATATTTGCAAGTCTGAATAACTCTTTTGAGGCCTAATAAATGAGGTTTATTTTACCCGTCCTTTGGTAAGTTCTAGCTTGGACACCACAATATTGTAACATATAGTAAACAACACTATCCGTTTGTTCCTTATTCCCATGCCAATTGCACTTTTGTACCTTTTGAAATTTAGTTCTTGTGAGTCCTCCATTTGCCTTTCTTTCTGAATTTTATTCAGGCTCCTCTATCCCATAGTGCCCTTTTGTGTGAGAGAAGAATTAGCTTTTAGCTTTTCATCTCACGGACGGAGAGGAACTTTGGCAATTTTGAGATTCATGCTTTTCAGGCTTTGCTTTGATATGTATTGTTTCTTTTTTAAGGAGTTTTGACTCTCGATAGCTTTTAGCTTTTCTGAAATTATGGCATGGAATCATTTATATATGATGTACTGTCTACTTTGCTTCCTTTCCGTGGGTCCTTTGCTTTCACTCCTTCGGACATATTAGATGTGAAATGGATGGAGCCTTGAAATAGTATTCCAGACCTGTTACTTCTGAGTTATTTACAGGGGTTAAGTAGAACTTCAATGAATGCATGGCCAATTAGGAACACTGCTACTAGAAGACATTCAATGTTTCAAAACACGGTCTTTTGCTCAAGATTTCAGTTAATCAAGAGCCCTGATGTTTCCATTGCAACCAATGCCTCTTTATTCAAAACCAAAGAAATAGCAACCAAGCATTAAATTTAAAAGAAAACAACATCAAAGCAGTAAATCAAAAGAAAACAACCCCAAATCAATAAACAAAGAAAATAACATCAAGCATTAAAGAAAACAAATCAATTTATTTATGTACAAAATGAAAAGAAAATGTGGGCCCGCCCTTAAAAATCTTCAGTCCAACAAGTTAAAGGGCTAGGCTGCAATGTAGGCTGAAAATCTATCCATGGTCTAGCTGTGCTATTTTTGAAATTGAACACATGTCTACTATCCGATAGTCATCCTTTTCAGCCTGAGGAAGTTGAAGGAGCTCAAGCTGAGTGTCAATCATAGAACTGGCCCTTTTTGAGGTATGATGTCTTAGCTTAAGCTCGGTTAGATAATTTCCTAGGACAGACTCAACAGATTCATTACTTTCCCCTAGCTTAGTGACAGTATGCTTCATGTAAGGCTCTCTCAAAATCTTAATCTTATTTGGGGTACCCGTGAGAGGCAACAGTAAATGAGACCAATCTGAAGCAAAATAGCCTTTTAAACTGGCAAACCAATCTCTGTTGAGAATAAGCCCATATCCACTAGGAATGTCAGCCACAGTAATGTCAATAAATTGACAAATCTTGTTGTTTGCAGACAAGCGAATGAGGACATTTTTCATTTCTCCCACTACTTTGACACCTGTGCTGTCTAATTGCATTACTTCACAAAATGTGGACTCTGGCTGTCCATTAATCTTTTTGCAAACCTCCAGTGGCATAACATTCACCGCTGATCCAGAATCTACCAAGCAATTATGCACATTATGATTCATCATTTCTAGGGTCAAAAGAAAAGGTGGGGTATCAGCTTTCTCTTCCCAACCTAATTCTATGTTTTTTTCTCCTGGTTGGTTTTGGGTAGGCAAATCCTCTTCATGCTCTCCAATTTCATTAGTGTTTTCATCACTAACACCCATCGGTTCTTCTATAGGTTTGACAGTCTCAGTGATTGGCTCTGCCTCTTGGTTGAGGGTATTGGCTCTAGGTGTTCTGTCCTCAACCTTCACCTCTACTTATCTCTTGAAATTCTTTTGCAGTCTTTTGATCTTCGAAATTGTTAAATCTATGTCCTTTGTCGCTGTAGGTGTGCATTCAGTTTTGAGAGTGCTCTCTTCAGTGTCAAACAGGGAGATACCATTCCATGAAAGCATAGTGTCATTATCTTGTTTCTCCATAGCCTGGTTTTTCTTCTCTTCCTTGCCACTGTTCTTGGTTACTTTAGAATCTAGCAACTGATTCATAACCAGTGTTATCGAATTCAACCATTGCAGGCACTTCTTTTCCGAATGAGGTTGTTGGTGAAAAGTGCAGAAATTATCACCCCCTACTTCTGTTATGTTTACTGATGGTAGATGTGGGGGAGGGACTTGCCACTGGTTGTTATCCTCTCTTTTTGGATAATAGGGTTTGTGAGTTTTCTGAGCTTCCCTCCCTTTCTCCAGATCTATTATTCTATTGGATAGATTCTGCATCATTTTCAACATTCCCTGATAATCATGTGAGTGATCCTATTTAGGTTTAGACAGCAGTAAAGCTCTTCTCCCGGTAGTCTTCTCTTCAGGTAAGTCAGGGTAATCTTCTACACTTTCCATTTCAGCTTCTACCCTTCCTGCCTCTTCATAAGTCTCTACCAATGTAGGCTTGGCTTTCATTTTAGCGAACATAGCTAACTCAGGTCCTAGGGCAGAGGTATAATAATCAATTAAGACTTTATCCGAGGGTCTGTCAATTTCAGAAAATTTCTTTAGGTATGTTGAAAATCTTTGAGTGAAACTATGTACCTTCTCATTCTTCTCTTTTCTTAACAAACCAAGACCTTTCATTAGTGATGCATGTGTATTTTGGGCTGTGTACTTCCTTCTGAACATTCTTTCGAAAGTATTCCAGTCTAGGATCGAGTTTGCAGGCATAGCAAAATACCATGAAGCAGCTGCCCCTTTCAAGGTATGAGGGAATAATATACAGACAACATCTTTGTACTCCCCAGCCCTCAACCCTTCTACTGCTAAATAGAAACTTTGCAAGTGGTCATCTACAGCAGTCTTTTCCTCAGGGTCAAACTTAGGCAGCAGCTTATCAAAAGCCTGAGGTAGGTTATGCAATGGAGGTGTGAGGTTCAAAGGAGATCTAGCTCTCCAAGCAGGTAATGGGTTGGGTTGATTCACAATTACACCAGCCATAGGCACAGGTAAAGGAACAAAGAGTCTGAGCAAAAAACAATGTAGGATGAAACCAAGATTTTCTTGTTTCAAAGGTAGAACCAAACTTGTAAGTGCTTGGGTTGAGTCGAAAGCTTCAAAACATCTGCTGGTAAGGTAATCTTGGGAAATATGTTCCACGGCCAGCCATGCAATGGCAGCCCTCCTTCTAGCACCAGAACTGTTGAGGCCTGGAAATTCGCAGGAAACAATAGAAAGGGATTCTCCCCAATCAACGTTCCCAACTAGCCCGTTGACTGTTTGGTATAGGGAATCCATCCGGTTTGCGGTCCGGCTACCGTAGGTCAAAGTAACAAAAACAAAGGTTTTACTGGTTGCGGCCCGGTCCACCAAGTATATTTTTGTATTTTTTGACTTAAGTATGATATGCAAGTGCCTGTTTAACATGCAGATTGACGTAGAATACGAGGAGCAGTCACAATGTGATGCGCAAATTCTTACCTCTCGTCTTAAACTCTCTCGCATCTAAATCACACACAGCAAGAAATTACAACTAACTACCTAACCTATCCCTAGGGAGCAAAGTTATCATTCATTAAGGAGTAATGTAATTTGTACATGCATTATGAAAAATCACAGATAGCTGATACTTCTTCCAAAACGCATGAACATTAAAAGATATTTGAACAACCAGATAGCCAATTGTTTATGAACAACATTCATTACTCATAGTGGAAATCTTCATAAAATAAACCGGAGAACATTCATACAAGAACATAGGTTCAAAGAGTTAGAACGGTCTCACAGTTAATGGACACAAAGCTGAAAATGAAATAGTTCCTCTTCAACAAATCCATAGCACAACATTTGAATATTCCACCAAGATTTCTCCAACAGGCAAACTGTAATTATCTATTGCAAAAAGAAATAGTTCTTCTTACAATATGTCTTCACAAATCTAACTGGGAAAAAGTCCACTTTCTAAGTTCTACTTTCAAATATTTATATTACAAGAAAAACTCTTGGGCTTCCCCCAAACGCGTGACCTTTCGGTCTCCTCAAACGTTTCGAATCCTTTCTCTTTATCTTTCTGTACGCATTCATGATCTGATCAGTAACTGATAGATCTTTCGGTTCTGTGTCTTTGTCACTACTCATTTTGTCTTTTCCTTCGTTTTCCCTTTTTGCGATTCTGTTGGTTCGACCTTTTTCCAAAGCTCGCAGCTATGCCTTCGCGCCATGATGGTCTGAAAAGTCCCTCGAATGCTCCTGCCATTAAACGACAACAATCATTCATTGGGACAGTATTTTCAAGAAAATCCACTACGTTAAATTATATCGACTACAACGGCTGAGCAGCAGGAAAAGGCCGGGTGCACCACTGCTTCGTCTAACTATGGGTTCGAAGGAAAACACCCACGACAGGGAATGGGGACTCATCGGACGCTCAGGGCGCTGGAATCGGATGTTAAAAGCTCTGCCCCCAGCCGCACCAGCGGATTCTGACAAGAATGGGTACTGCGAAATACTTTTAGGCATATCGGAAGTCGGAAGAGTTTCGACATCGGAAGACGAAAGCTTTTCCCAGCCGCAACGGTGGAAAATAAAAAGCTAAAGACATGTGAAATGCAGGCAGGAAAAGTCTTCATCGAAATTCGGAAGGTTTTCCACTTCGGAAGCTGAATCACTTTGGGAGCCGCAACAGCGGAAGAAGAAAAGTTACGGGCAAGCGACCAAAGGGAGGGAAAAATTCTAATCGAAATTCGGAAGGGAAACCCCATCGGAAACCAAAAGACTTTCCCAGCCGCAACGGCGGAAGAACAAACGCTACGGGCCCGTGACTAAAGGCAGACTCGCATCGGCGGTCGGAGCAATTTATACCTCGGGTGGCTAACTGATTTGTGAGCCGCAACGGCGGAGATATCAAAGACAAATCATTCCGCAACGGGAAAATCTTTATCAGAGGAGAAAACTACTAATTGACTCGAAAGGTAATGCTTTCCGCAGCCGCTACGGCGGAAAAATAAAGGATAAACCAGTCCGCAATGCAAGGTCTGAATCGACAGGAAAACGACTAACACATCGGAAGGTTAATGACTTCTGTAGCCGCAACGGCGGAAGAGTAAAGCGTACGACCTTCCGCAACGTCGGAGTTGAAAATGATTAGTTAACCGGAAAAATAAAGCTTTCCGCAGCCGCAACGGCGAAAGCCTAAGACTTACGGGGTCGACGAAGACAGCCAAGCGGGAATCGAAACATTAAAGCAATGATCGGGAGAGGAAACAGCTTGCCATCCGTAACTGCGGAAGAAGAATTAATAAGTGTTTCGATGCAAAACCAAAAAGCAGCCGATGTGAAAATAAACAAATCAGAAAGAAAAATCGAAGTCAAGACTCGCTATTTTGCCGCAATGGCGGAAGCTTTAACCAAACAAATTTCCGATTCGAACAAGCTGAAAATGCATCCAAAGGCAGCGATAATGTCTGATCAAACATTAGATTGCTTCAAGCATCATAGGAGGAATCAAAACAATTGGTAGATCAATCCCAGCATTTAGAAATTCTTTCTGGAAAATCATTAGATCAAATCAAACTAATCCAAGCAAAGGAGGGTCCTAAAATTTTTGGAATTTTTGGAATTTGTTGCAGCTGCAACACCGCAAGCAAAGAGAAACACTGCAAAGTCGAAGAAGGAAGCGAGAAAGTGGTGCGAGTTCCATAAGATCCCCACTCACAACACAAGTGAGTGTTGGGCTAAGTAGTCACTGGTGGCTGAGATAAAGGCTTCTAAATCAGATGCATACTCTGACACTGAATCAGAACCCAAGAAGGGGAATGATGGAGGGAAGAAGATTATCGATGCAGAGCCCGACGACACCATTACCACCACGAAGATCAACAAGGAAGAACCAGAAGATTTAAAGGAGGAGGAGTGTCTTTTCCACTCCCAGATGTGGGTAAAGGGTTCCCCGCTACAGTTCATTGCTGACAGTGGGAGCCAAAAGAACCTGATTTCAGCAGAGGTCATGAAGCGGTTGGGTTTTTCGACCATAACACACTCGCAGTCATACACCATCAGGTGGCTTCACCAAGGACGAGATCTCCGCGTCAGCCAGTAGTTTCGCCTTCCCTACAGCATCAAGCCCTTCACCGATGAGGTATTATGTGATATTAATCCTTTTGATGTTTGTGATGTATTATTAGGTCAACCATACTTATGGAAGCAACATGTTGTGTATGAGTCCCATCCTCGCGCTGTTATTATTACGTTGGGAAATAATTTGTACAGGATACCAGAGGTACCACCCCTACCGCTATCTCTTTGGTTACTCCAAAACAATGCAGTAAGCTCATTTCCAAAACCAGGAAGTTTGTTTTCTTGATGGTCCGCCCTCAGGGAAAAAGGAATATCATGGCCACAACCTCTAGAAAGTTCCCCTCCGCATGACAACAACAAATGGACAAGTTCATGGAGGAGTACCGAGACATATTCACCTCACCCACCGGGGTGCCTCTCCACTGTCAGGTCAAGCACCCCATCGATCTGACCCCAGGTACGTCGCTGCCCAATGGACCGATCTATCGATGCTCTGTTCTGGAGAATGATGAAATCAAGAGGCAAATTCAGGAGATGCTACATAAGGGTCACATTCGTCCAAGTTCATCGCCCTGTGGGAGCCTGATCATGTTGGTACAGAAGAAGGATGGCACTTGGAGACTCTGTATTGACTATCGGGTGCTGAACAAGATCACTGTCCGGAATAGGTACCCAATCCCACGGATTGATGACCTCTTGGACCAGCTTAAAGGGGGCGAAATATTTTAGCAAGATCGACTTAAAGCTTGGGTATCACCAGGTACCAATCGAACCGATCGATGTGTGGAAGACTGCCTTCAAATCCAAGGAGGGCCTTTTCGAATGGTTGGTCATGCCTTTCGGGCTGACGAATGCTCCTGCAACCTTCATGAAACTGATGGACGACATATTGCGGTCATTCACCAACTCATTTGTAGTAGTGTACTTGGATGACATCTTGATATTTAGCCAGACTTGGGAAGAGCACCTCCACCACATTCGATAGGTCCTCCAAACATTGCAGCAGCACAAGTTGTGTGCCAATTTGGACAAGTGCACTTTTGTCTTGACCCAGGTTCAGTATTTGGGATACATTATTGATGAGTGTGGGGTACATGTGGATCCAATGAAGATCCAAGTCATTCGGGATTGGCCAGCCCCAACTACTCTAACAGAGCTTCACAGCTTTCTGGGCCTTGCTAATTTCTACCACAGGTTCGTGCTGGGATTCTCTCATATCACTTGGTCCTTGAGTCAAGTCACCAAGCGAGGAGCGAAAGAAAAAATATTTTGGTTGGAAACTCAGCAGAAGGCGTTTGCAGAATTGAAACATCGTCTCTACTGTGCCCTAGTGCTCACATTACCAGACTTGCAACAACCATTTGAGAACGAGACAGATGCCTCTGACTATGCTATTGGGGCAGTCCTTACTCAACAAGGGCATCCAGTGGCATATCACAGTGAGACACTATCTGCAAATATCCCACTTATGACAAAGAGATGTATTCCATTGTACAGGCTTGTCGACAATGGAAGCATTACATTTTGGGGTAGGAAACGATCATCCACATAGATCACCGACCCCTGCAGTTCATGCAGACACAAGGGAAGTTACAGAACAATTGCCATCATAAGTGGTCCACGTATCTACAATAGTTTCATTTGAACATCAAGGACAAGAAGGGAAGCACCAATAATGTTGTAGACTGCCTCGATCGACAACCGATCGTGGCAATAATGACCATGCTCAACTGTTGTGGGCATGAGACTTCTGATTGGTCACTTCTCTACTAGAGTGATCCAGAATTCAGCCACACATACCAGACGCTCTTGGAGGGAAACCAAGTTCCAAAATTTCACCTCTAGGATGTACTACTATGTCACATGGGACACCTTTGTGTTTCTTCAAGCGAGCATGCCAAGATGATTTGGGAAGCGCACTACAGTCGTGTCACATGCCCCAATTTTGCAAAAACAATTTTATATTATTTGAGGAACAATATGTTAAATATTATGCTAAGTTGTAATTGATGACCCAATGGGGTCAAGGATATTTAATGTAAGTTCTGAATATTTTATTTACAAATAAATAAATGAGGAGACAACAGCTTAGGAGAGCTGTTAAAAGAGTGTTTACTGGTCAAATTGGTGGAGGAGACTGGGTGGAGAGCAAACTGACATGTGGCAGCATCCTCAAACCACTTCCAACTGTTGCAGGTGGCAACCTCCCTACATTTGTGGTCATGATTCCTCAAGAAAGTGGAATCAGAGCAGGTGGCTCAATTAATGAAAACTGACCCAAAAGACCTAGGCATCTTTATAAAAATTCCCATTGAAGAGAGCTGAGGCTGCTCATTATTCTAGGGAAGTGATCATTCAGGGTGAATGAATGTGCTTCAAAGAAATTCAATGGAAGGGAAATATGGAAGGTGTTTGAGGGGATAACTACTGATTGATCTAGTTGCAGTTTTTAAGCTGAAGATCATACTGCTGAGAGCAAAGTGTTTTATTGAGGTATTGAACCAGTCAGTTGACAGAGGGTTCTACAGTTGCATTCTCCACCCAGTTCTCAACCAAGAAGACCAGGAACAGGTTCGAGGGTCCTGAGGAAGCGTTTTTTGAGCACTTTCCAGGAGATTGGTAGGGAGGAACGGCCTCCTAAAGTTGTTGTCGTCTTGTCCTCAACAGGTTCTATGTTATTTTATTTTATTTTTTAGTTAAATAAATCTTAGTTTATATGCTGCATGAATGTTAATAGTTTTGAGTTTGTGAAATGTTTGAGTTAATATTCTTATTGGACTATTAATGGAAATGAAAATGATTTAGGAAAATAATGAAATAGAAAGGATTTAAAATTCTAAGCTGTTTTTTTTCACACCTGGTTACAGGCCGTACTCTAGCACAGTTAAATTGTTTAAGGAAAATGATATAATTTTTGTAATGGAATGAGAATAGTAAATATGATTCTGTATTTGTATGAAAATGCAAATAGAATTTATTTCATTGTTTACAATACAATGAAAAGCAGTGTTATTGTTTATTCTTATTTACTGTTTAATTTAGTTTATCTAGATGAAAATACAGGTGAAAGAAATAGTAATATACTTTAGTACCACAGTATTAGTATATTGTTAAAAAATATATGTTTACAGAAAATAATAACTATTATTCAAGAGAATATGTATACAAGTTAATAACTAAACAGTTCTAGAAAATATTAACTTTAAACTTAAACTATTAATTATTAAAAACCAAATTAGGGTTTCTCTAATAAACCCTTATTTATATAAAATAAACAAACTTTAGAGTTATAAATATTTTCTCTATAGAGCTCTAAATAGTTATAAATTACAAAGTAAAATAAATATATTTATAAGTACTAAACGAATTAACTAAGAATTATATACATTATGCTTTTAAAAATTTAAAAACCAGACAGGTTATTACCTCTGAAAAACTAAGGGTCGAAACCCTTTCGACTAAAATTTTCAAGTACAAGTTAATCTATATCCAGTTACATTGCTAACTGAGATTTGAAAATAACCAGGAAAATATAAACTGTGTATTAGACTGATTACAATATTATCCTTAAAAACTTTTAAAATATATTTACAAACCTTTTTAAAGTAAATACTTCATTAACAGGTTAATAAACAACCATACACCTGTAATAGCGAAACTGAAGCATACAAGAAACAGTGCCCAAGTAATAATTAATTTAAGAATACATTTACACAAGGGTTTCTTTTCCATTAAACCCTAGCTATTATATTCTGGACTGATAAGTATACAATTATAAATTTTACATTATGACTGATCTACAGTCTTCACATTAACACTACTTACTTATAAAAGATATCATTAACAGTAAATTTACTTCACTGACACTTGAAGAAGAAAAACCTATTTTACAGTATTATTATTAAAAGATCAATTTGAATAAACTGGAGAATCGAAACAGGAGTTAGTTGAAAACCCAAGAGAAACCCCTTTTTATCTTAAAACCAGAGTATGATATTATCAAGCCGAAAGGCTGTAATCACTTTTACAAAACAAAGAACTACATACAAGTCATGGCTAAAGAGCTGGAGCTACCCAACAACACACAAAGGTTTTTAATAACAAAACTAAGTAATAATAAAAACTAAGCATCTAAACATTGGAGAAACCGAAGCCATGCTTCCCTCCAAACTGTAACTCCTTTCCAATAACAATTGCAAGCAGGGAGATGCCATGACAAATAAGGGCTTACCTGTTATGGCCACGGAGATAACCAACACTGGGGAGGTTTCTTTCAAGTCCGAAGTCGAACTGTAACCTGCAAGAACAAGACCGAATGCATTAGTTAGATGTTGTATTCTTTATACTAAAACTGTAACTGAAAATTAATAATAATAGCAAGGTAAAAACTATTACCTGTAAGTTAGAAGCCTGGAGCCAAGGAGGAGACTGAACCAGTTCGAGAAACTACACCTTGAAGAAACGAAAACCCTCGTGCTAATCTGTGACAGAGGCGACGGTGTTTATATTCCAGACTTTCACTGACGACGGAGCAAGTCACTAACGAAGGCAAGGGTCACGCTAGGGCTAGAACTTGAAACTACTGACAGAGTAAAACCCACTCTCAGGACGTTACAATACTTCCAAAAGGAACTACATTGCAAAACTGTGAATCCCTTAACTCTTGCACAAGTGTTACAGCACTATACTACTCACATTGGAACTGTCAAATGATGAACCAACGAGCCTCTCATGGTCGCGAAGAAACCCAAACAGCGCAGAGCCAAACCCTCGAAGGATAATGAAGAGGATAGGGTTTCTTGTGAGTTTTTAAATCAACCATTGCATGGTGGAGACTCATCCACGTGCCCACCGAAATTTTTAATCAGAAGCGGGTCGATCTATAAAGTCAACCTGAACTGTCAGGGAAACACATATTATTACCACTCATTTATACTTATAACTAATGATAATGTTTTTGGTATCGTATCATTGTCATATAGGATAACATTGCAATCAACCTTTCGATGAAATCATGTATTCAATATAGCTAATAGTATGGTTTTATAATAAATCATTTCTTATCTTTGCTTTTCGTTAACCCTACAATCATTCAATTGTGAAAGCGTAAGTGTATATTGTTATCATTTGCATTTGATAACATTAAGATCTATCTTTTGTAAAAGTATATATATGGAGATCAATATTGGAGTTATGCATTTGACCTTTAGTCAATAGCACTCATAATGAATCTTCATACAAACCTTGTATTAAAAGAATAATGCTATGTTTAGAATTAGTGTTATGTTAAAACAAAGTTGGTAAGGTCATTATCTTTAGTTCAACTTTATATAAGTAAATGTTAGGTAGTATTTCTACACTAGCATAACTCTTACAAATGCTTAAAGTCGATAGTATTATGGTTGGAAGACTTCTTGGAAGTTAATGTTCTTTTGGTTTCCATAAAGAACCAAACTCTTAATAAATCAAACCAATATATTTAGACTACACTTAGTAATTACAAGGTAGTAAGACTACCTAGGGTTAAAGGTAGAATCACTTAGTAATATTATTAAGTGATATAGTAATATAATATTACAGTAATACATGTGACATGATGAAACTTGGAAAATCAAAATTATAACTTGATGACTAATAGTGCAAGTAGACACTTATAACTATATACAAATAAGCAAGCTGATAATTCTTCTCTACTAGAGCTGAATTAAAAGTAGAGCTTTGTGATCTATTATAAACTTTTCCTTGAAGGTCTTAGAATTATATTCATGCTTATAAAACAACACATTGAATATTAGACATAGCAATAGCAGAAATTTCATGCTTCAGTAAAAGTGTGTTTATGTTAATTTATGAGCCCTATGCTCATCAGTAGAACTTGTGAGTAACTTGGCATATAACAGTAAAAATGAAAAGTAGAAGTCATGCTGGTAAAATACATTAGTATGCTAAGGATATTGGTCTTTATGACTAACTTAAAATACTGTCCTAGATTCAAAAACAACAAAGGAAGTACTTTACCTCATCGTAGCCTTGCTTTCTATTGACCAATTTTATGCTCTAGCATTTTTATTATGCTGAAGAAGTACTTCTTGACTTAACGCAAAAACAAACTCCTATTGGTTCAAAAATTTACCTGTTGAACCTGTAGGAACCAGAAATCTAGCTGAGTTAGCAATTGCTAAGTAAGCCCCAGTTTAGAACATAGTTTCTCACCTACTTGTCAAAAGCAAATCATCAGTACAACTAGAAGCAACTGAATGTAGGTCATCTACATAACATATCAAAATTAAAATGGTATTAGTTTTTATGTGTTTGAAGCTAATCACTACATATTGTTAACTATTTCATTTTTTCGCTAGCCGCTAGTAGTTATTAGACTGTGACTTTAGACATTTTATGGTACATTAAAAATTTTAAATTTTTGTGCAAATTCGGGGTTATGACAAGTCAAGTCACTGGGCATTTCGGGGTTGAGAAAACAGTTGCAGTACTGCAGAAGTATTTCTATTAGTCGAACCTTCAATAAGACGTCGGGAAGTACATCCGATCCTGCACTGCCTGCGCCATTTCCAAACCATTCATCAAGAAGCAAGGACTCTATAGTCCGTTGCCTACCCCCAGTCAACCTTGGGAATCCATCTCCATGGATTACATGTCAAGCCTTCCTTCTACTAAGCACGGCAACAACTGTGTGTTTGTGGTCGTTGATAGATTCTCAAAGATGGCCATAATGGCAGCCTGCAAGAAGAATATCACAGCAGAAGCCACTGCTAAACTCTTCTTTGAATGAGTGTGGGTACACTTTGGGATCACACAGTCTATAATCTCAGACCAAGACAGCAGGTTCCTTAGTACATTCTGGTCTAGCCTATGGTCAATGCTAGACACCAAGCTCACAAAGTCCACAACTTTCCATCCCCAGATTGATGGCCAAACAGAGGTCGTCAACAAGATGATCGTACACATTTTGCGCATGTACAACTCAAAGCATCCACGCACATGGGATGAGAGCCTCCCCTATGTACACCACAGCTATAACCGGGCCCTCCATAGCTCAACCAACCACAACCCCTTTCAGGTGGGCTTGGGATTCCAGCCATTGTGTCCCATTGATGTAGCCATGCCATTTGCAGCTACTCAAGTTGATTTAGCTCATATCCAATCTGAAGTTTCCAAGGAAAACAGCTTCATTGAGCGCATTCAACACATTCGCTAACAAGTTCATGACATATTGGGTAGATCCAATGCTAAGTACAAGCAGCAACATGATCAGCATCGGGTGCAACACAACTTCCAGGTGGGCGACAAAGTGTTGCTACATTTGCAGAAGGAGAGCCTCGCTGGACCCCACCACAAGCTTCGCCTGCTCCGATATGGGCCCTACACCATCACCAAGGCTGTCGGGGACAATGCCTTCGAGCTCAGTATTCCACCATTCCTTGGTCTGCACCTGGTGTTCAATGTGGACTGCCTTCGGCCCTACTTTTCACCTCTACTGGACACATCAGACGTGGCAGAACAACTCACACCAACAGAGTTAAACCTCGACTGCATGGAACAAGCCACAACTAATTGGATTATGGACACACAGATCAAAAACACCCGCCAGTAGAAGATCCAGCTATATCGAGTTGTCAAATCAGGCCAAGCCCTTCACCAGGGAAAGTGGCTCACCAGGGACCAAGTTCAACAGAAGTTTCCTCATCTCATGGAGGAACTCAACGCAATGGGGACCATTGCTTCCTAAGGGGGGAGGAATGATCCAGGAGGATATTGGTGGCCACCCACCTATTCCTCTTGGACCTCCACCATTGTTTCTTTCAGTGTTTTAGTTTCCTAAATTGTAGTACAATTTACTATTTTTGGCAGTTTTCTGGTCCTAAACTTCTTGAGTTGTTTCAAGGCCCTAAACGACGTTTTTTCGGCATCGAATGGTTAGGAAAATATGAATTCATTCCGGATTCGATATTCGCTATTTATGGATGTAGTCCTTAAACACATCTTTCTAACGATGTATCATGCGCGTCAAACGAAGGTAGTATGCTAAAGTTATGACCCCGGGAAATTGATGTACCAAGTTACCCAACGGGGCCCACATTAAAGCGTTTCACCTCCTAAGGTTAGGTTTTTGGATGTGTAGGGTTTCCATTGTTTCTCAATAATATATAGGCCTTCGAGCCTCATTGTAACACAGAGTTCAGAGGCATGTAGCCGCCACATCTCTTCTCAGAGATAAGCTACCGGCTCTCTAGCTAGTTTATTTTCATTTTGTATGTAAACAAGTTTCAGTTATTGATTAATGAAATGAAGTGTTATTTCCACTGCATATTTGTTTCTATAGTTATTTGTGTATTCTGTTGTGTTCCTGCATAAATCCGGATCATCGCCAATAACACTTTTCAACATATCCTGGGAGACTTTTTGGAGGTTGGAGAATATGAGAATATCTTTCTTTGCTCCAAATATATTTTAATTTGGACATCAATTTAATTATGCATCTTAATGATTGGAGATAATGAGAAAATCCTTTATTGGTCCATAGTTATTTTACTTTAGATATGAGTTAACTTTAAGTTACTCCTTTTGTTACTACTTTCATTTATGCTTTACTTTTACTTTAAGATGCCTTAGACTCTCCCTTACTTGTTGTAACTTCCATCCCCAATAACCACTTAATGCTTACTTAAATATTAACAATAGCTCTTCTTTCTAAGAGTTAAGTATTAAAAGTAGTCTAAATTTTAGGAACATTTTGTTTGAATTTTACTAAAGCATTTGTAGCCTCTTTTTTACCATTTAACTGAAGCTTATATCTAATAAATCATTAACATGAAAGAATAAAATAAGCATTTACTAAATACAAGATGATATACTTTTATTAATGTCCAACAAATGACTACCATGACATAAATATAAATATACAATGACATAAATATAAATATACAATGGAAGGGCTGAGGCAACTCCTACTATATATATATAAATGACTTAGTGATGACTTGAGACTAAGTCTATGGAACCTCACCTCATCTTTTGTTAATGATGACAATATTGGAATTAGAACTCCTGCATCTTGAAAAGAAACTTTTAAGTGGATTTGAAGTAGAATATTAACTATATGAATGATTTTCCAATTAAGTCAAAATAAATAAAAGAAAGCATTAGTCACACTATGACCTTTAACTTGGTCTCGTATAATCTTTACATAGTTGCAATTAAATCAACAGGAGGACTGGTACCATCTGTTAGAATCTGTAACACCTGCAACAGATCAACGAGTTGAGCATCTCATGTAGGATGAATATATCCCCAGTTGGAAAGGAAAAAAAGCCTCTAAAACATATAATGCTCACCTCCTTTGTATAAAACATAATATCATACAAGGTAACCAAGCAAACCTGCATAAGAATATTATCGCTCCCTTCAGGAGGATTAGATATAATTTACAGTAATTCTGGTGATGACCGGATTTGGCATTGAACTACCTGCACCAAATTTAAATTCAACATCCCAAAATATCAGCCTTATATCATAACGCTGAGTATGAAAATTTTATCCCATTTATTTCCCTAATCAAAAGAAAAGTATAACACAATAAAATTGAAAATAAACACCTCAATAAGCCAAGAGAATGTATACTGGACATGCATTAAACCTAACCTGCTTTACTGTCTTCGGTGCATTTTTATATGCACTGAAACTTTGCTAAAGAAGAGCATGTTTATGCATACATAAAACATAAGATAAACAATAGCTCAATAGTTCAAAACCATAATGGAAACCAACTTTGAAAAAGTAGACAAAAACAGAGAAATGGTTGTCTAAATATATGAAATGATGCCTGACAGGTCTTCCTGTAGAGGGAGAAGTGCATTCAAAACCCTTGTGCACAGAGCAAAGTACAATGACATGCAACATAATGCTTCTGCAATGAAAACATTCGATGCACTTTGTGATCCCACTAGATTGCCTTATGTTTGGAGCTCCATTTGATAGCTTAGGTTGACTACCATCCTGCAAAAAGGAATTTTAGTCATTAGTAATGTCCAGTTGTAAATTCTAAGTTCTGTAGTTGGTATGGTGAAAACGAAGCACATTGCATCCTATGGGAGTATAAATTTAAAGTATAAGGTATGGAAACACTCTTTTGAAAGTGCATGTGGATACAATGTGCATACATACATCCAGTGACAATTTATACACTGACATTGCATATAAAATCAATGCACCAGAGAATAGTGTCATACATAAACAACATCCATAAAACAACTACGCTACATACGACAATTATGTCCTCCATAAGACTAAAATCCCACCCAAATATCCAAACCATCCTAAATGAAAATAAGCTAAATGCTTTCAGTTACACCCTCGGTTGCTTCAATAACATCAAACATGCCAGTTCAAACACCATCCAAAGAAGGATGTTGAATCAAGAAAATGTTGTTGAGAACCCAATAAAAAATACTGCAGTAAGGGAGGGGAATGATGTCTCTCCTAAGGGGCACATATCAAAAACCCCCAATGTCACTCCTAATTACATCTGAGGCAGAGAGTAAAAAGCTCGTGATAGATGAATAATTGGAGGATCCGCGAAGAGCTGGGAGATATCGTCTGAGATATGTATGGTTGTGTCGATGATGGAGCATTATGCCAAGATTTGGAGGAGGCCCATCATCTGCTGATGTTGTGTGAACTGTCCCAGAATCTGGGCTGATGCTTTGTAAGGGCCTCGCTGGCTTAACCCAGAGAATAACCCGGGGTCTCATGGATCTAGCAACTGATATAGTGTTTTTGTTTTCACTTTCATGTATCTTGCTTCCTCTGTCTAAGAGAACACAAACTAAATGCAAAGTTACAAAGGTATTTTTTATCAAAAAAGAGGTTTGGCATCTGGGTCACATATCTCTGGAGGAGTATCAGTGTATCCAAGAAGATTGAGGTCATTATGGATTGACTCATATGTGAAATCATTTATGGATCACTCCAGGTACTATAGAATATTTGTATAAGGATCCTCCATACTTGCTCAACATCCCTTCAAAATAAATGGAAGAAACTTGCATCTGTGATAAAATAACATAACCTGATGAAGATCTTAATGCGTGTAAAAGATCATTCATTTAACGAATCCAAGGAATCCTTACACAAAATGGCCATGTGATGTGTTGAGTTCCAAAATATGAAAGAGAATGAGCTCAATTATCCCACACATGACTCAGAGCTTACTAGCCCTATATCATATATAAGTGATCCTATGACAATTGTGTGCGGGAGGGAGTCAGTCTCTGTGATTGATATGCAGGATCATTGGCCATGGATCACTCATGAAGTAATGAACACCACACATGGAGCCACCTTATCTCTTCCTTCCACTTCTGTAATTGTTGCGAGCTGGAGTTTCTGCGCAGTTCTCCCTTGAACATATGCCCTTACCTGCCAAGACTTCTTTCGAATCGATTTCATTCTCTGTTGCGGAGGTGGGTGAAATTTGAAAATAGCACTTTGCGTTCTTTGTTGGAACGATCCGACATTTTTTTTTACCTATTTCCATTTGCCAATGTAACGGTTCTACCCTTTATAGCCTAGTGTTTTCTGTTCTCCTCCTTTTTGCTGCATCTGCCAAATTAGGGTTTTGGGCCAGACCCAGGATCAAATCCGCTAGCTGCCACTATAACCTCCGTGGTATAAACCGACAGCCCACAAGCCAGAATATACCAGAAACTTGTGACTCAGCAAGGGCCGAGATGTCCCGACTCCAATCCCGACAAGGGGCGGTAGCCTATCTAGGGGTCGTCTACCCTTTGAGCCTTATCACAGCGGTCTCCTCCTTTTTGCTGCATCTGCCAAATTAGGGTTTTGGGCCAGACCCAGGATCAAATCCGCTAGCTGCCACTATAACCTCCGTGGTATAAACCGACAGCCCGCAAGCCAGAATATACCAGAAACTTGTGACTCAGCAAGGGCCGAGACGTCCCGACTCCAATCCCGACAAGGGGTGGTAGCCTATCCAGGGGTCGTCTACCCTTTGAGCCTTATCACAGCGGGCCATGCCTCGGTGGGATTGATCCCTGGTGGGCTGGGTGAAAACCACCTTCCCCCACCGATTGGACCCCACTTCATTGACTTTATGCCCTTCATTACCTCTAATCAGGTCGGCACAGTGTTGGAAATTCATTTAATATATGCCCTTATATATATATATATATATATATATATATATATTTTCACCTCGACCTTTTGAACTTTTATCTTGCCGGCCAATAATAACCCTTCAACAATGATTTTTTATCGAAAAGAATACCTTTCAATATAATATTTTTGTTAAAGAATTTAATTTTCAATGAAATGAAATGATTTTATTAAGAGTGTAATTTTCCACTAAAAGATAACATTAAACTCATTTACCCACATTTTTAGTTGATCACTTGTTTTGAAAAATTAGGGTGGAACAAAACAACCTACTAAAACTGACATAGACAATTCAAAAGTAACATGTATCAACATTATGCATGCGAAGTGCATTAAGTGATGATGACCCTCATGGAGGCGGAGCGTAGACGTGTAGATTAGGGTTTTTGCAGGCGTTTAGGGTTTACAAAAGCACTGCTTGATCCTTGAACTAGTTTGATGTGTATTCATTGAGGTTCATTATCTGGTTTTCCTGGTTGGTTTTGGAACTCTCGCTAGGTAACGTGATCTTTAGCTAAGTTTGAAGGTCATATTACCACCTGGACTGATTGACACCTTTGGGGTTGGTATGATCGCCATGCACGTTGTTTGACCTTGGATTTGCGCTGTACCTGACCGCCCTTTTCAGCTGGGATTTGAACCTGTCACCTCGAACTGTTTGGCGAAGACTTTCGTGGTTTTGCATCAGTGGGTTTCACATTATTGTCTATGATGGCTCCGGATTTGATGGGTGTTGTTTCCTTTGGTTGACTTCTGCGACAACCCACACCATCACGAGAACTGGAGCTCTGCAGCGATAAGGTACCTTCCGACATTGTTGTTTTTTATTGATTTTAGTTCTTGGTTCTGGGGCTTGGTATAAACTCCTTTTCTAAGGGTTTATGGGCATTTTATTTGTCAGCCACCCCACATGGAGTTCACTCTCTCTCCAGAGAGTTAGTACCAACCATGATAAAAAGTGGGAATCATGTTAATTTCTGTCGGGTATGTTGGTTGGTTTTTTGTTTTTTAGCTGAAAACTGTTGTTTACCTGGTCTGTCGGTAGTCTCTTCTGTTTGTAGTTTCCATTTTTTTCTATTTGAGTCTAAATCCTGGTTTAAGGTCCATTGGGGGTCTCATTGACTCAGGCGCCTTGGTATCGGGTGCACTGGGTAGGGTTTCTTGTTGACAGGAAGTCACGGTTGTTGGTTGTGTCGATTGATGGTCTTGTCTAACCCTGTTGTTTGTTGGGTTTGAGATATGTCTTCTTGTGGTAACCCTGGTGCCCCTTCTGAAGGTGGTGTGGGTACAAAATGTTCTCGATCCTTGCACTCTGGTTGTGCCCGCCGAAAAGCCAAGGCCCTTAACGCGCTTGAAGAGAAGCACTGGTATGTCCTGGGTCATGATGTATTCTTTGACAAAGTAGAAACCCTCTGTCGCAGAGCCCTTATTGGCAGGCTAGAGTACTGTTCCTTGTCTAAAGAAGAGTGGGTGGAGTGGGCAACTATCCATTGGAAGCCCATCATCCACTATGTCCCCTTGATCAGTCTTCTTGCAAACAATTGGCTGGTTTTTGTCTTTATTGAGGAGATTGATGCCACTCGCATTTTAGGAAATCTTTGGACCATCCTGAAGGGCTCCTTGGTTCTGAGCCATTGGCATTCAGGCTTTGATCCCCTCAAGGAAAGGGTCACTATCCGTCACATGTGGGTTCTTTTACCTACCTTACCTTTTCCTCTGTGGAATAAAGATATACTTACTAGTTTGGCAAACTCGATCGGGCGCTTTATTGCTCTTGAAAAGGAGTTTCACTTGATTTTTGACAAGCGGATAGCTAAGGTTTTGGTAAAACGGGATATTTCCAAAGGATTACTACCTGAGATTGACCTAGTATGCGGTGACCGTGTTATTACCCAAAGACTAGACTACTTGCACATGTCATTCAGGTGCAACTATTGCCATGAGACTGGTCATTTGCGCAACACTTGTACTCTTCTTCATAGTGGTTGTTCGGTTAAGCAGGGGTTTGATCTTAGTTATGGGTCTGCTTCTCCCTCTCTTGAAGTCTGTATTCCCATAGTGGAGCCTTTGGCTCCCACTCCTAAAGCGATTTATGTCTCCTCTTCGCCTACACCTTATGAAGGACTGTCTAAGGGAGAACTAATGTTCATAGAAGATATTGAAGTATGTGCTCGTCTTTCTCGTTCATTGGGATCTAATAACCCCCAGTTGACTCCCTCTCTTACTCCCCAAACTTTGAATGTTGCTCATCCTGAGGTGGGTCCTCCCCCTTTCACTCTGGAACACTATCCCTCTCTCCCAGCTTCCTCTGCCACTCCTCCCTATACCTCTCCTGTTACTGCATCTTCACCTATCAATTCACTGCCCTCAAGCCCCAAAGATGCTCCTACCTTCTTGGATCCCTCTCTCTTAAATTCCCGTTCATTTTTTTCAGATAAAGACCCAATTTCTCCCTCCACACTCCCCTTGGACTCCATTCGTTTTAAAAATGTAATGATTCGTAAGGCTAAGAATCCTTCTTCAGAGGTTAATGGGAACTTGGGATCATACTCTCCTCTCTCTACTAGATTAAAGAATGTTGCAAGGCATCCTCGTTCTTCTTTATCACAGGTACTTAGAGAAAGCATACCTGGTGAGTCTGGTTCTCCATGAAAATTTTATCCTTGAATATTCAAGGTTTTGGAGGGCTTACCAAACAAAAATCCCTTTACTCTCTCTTCTCTGATTTAAATCCTGATATGATTCTGTTACAAGAAACTATGTGCAATTTTACTCAATCTCTACTTCTGTTCTCAAAATTCAAGCCAGGGTGGGAGCTCTGTGTTGTAGATGCTTCTGGACTTTCTGGAGGCCTTCTTGTGGGTTGGAACCCTCTCCTGGTTCGATGCAAGGCCTTCACCTCCATTGCTGGTATTATCCTCAAAGCTAGCATAAAAGGGATTTCTGAGATCTTCTCTATATTTAACTACTATGGGCCATATGCTCATAGAACTGTTTTTTGGGATAACATTCTGGCTGGTGGTTTACTTTCTTTACCTAATATTCTCTTGGCTGGTGACCTTAATTTTACTATCTCTTCAGCTGAATTCTGGGGTACAAAAGCTAGGACTGATCCCTTGGCTTCTTACTTCTCCCAGCTTATCACTAGCAACAATCTGGTTGATCTCTCCATGAAGAATCCTAGCCCTACTTGGAGGAATGGATGCGCTGGGGATGCGGGCATTAGCAAAAGACTTGATCGTTTCTTATTATCTACCCATCTTCTCCCTAGCCTTGCATACTACAGGTCCTGGGCAACTCCTTCGGATGTATCGGACCACTATCCTATTTTCCTGGAATGGGGTCCAAGACTAGCTTTTCAATGTTACCCTTTTAAATTTAATAAGGCCTGGCTCCTGGAAGAAGACTTTGCCCCACTTATTTTGTCTTCTTGGAAGACTCCTTTGGCTATTGGACCTACAAACCATCTGGATCCACTCACTCTAAAGATGAGTAGACTCAAAGGCATTGTTAAAGGTTGGGAAAGGAAGAAATCATGTGAGAAGAAACAAATGAGCTTGGATATAAATGATGAGATTTCTAACATCCTTTTGATGGATTTTGGATTACCGATAGCAGACACTGCAAACAGGATGAAAGATCTTCAAGAAAAAAAGGTAAATATTTGGTTCATGAGGTTACTACTCAGAGGCTTAAGAGTAGACTGCTTTGGATGAATGAAGGGGATGCCAATACTAAGTTTTTTCATGCTTATGCTTATTGAGAAGAAATTCCAAAGCTATCTGGTCCCTTAATGATAAAAATGGTAACTTGGTTTCAGATGATGCTTCCCTTAAGAAACTGGGTAGACAACATTTCAATGATTTATTTAAGGATGATAAGGCAACAAATATTGCTGACCAACTAAAGGTGATTAGGCTCTTCCCGACATTGACACAGGATAAGGATGTGGATAGTTTTCTCGAGCCTATTACTCTTCAGGAAGTTGAAGCCGTTCTAAATGGTTTCAAGAAAGATAAAAGCCCCGGTCCTGATGGATGGCTGGTTGAGTTCTTCCTAGCCTTTTTTGACCTGATAGGGGAAGAGCTAGTGTATGCAGGTGAACAAGCCAGAATTGAAGGGTTTTTACCTGGTTCACTAAACTCTACTTTCTTGACTCTAATACCTAAGTGTGAAAAGCCTTCCACCTTTGCTGATTTTATCCCTATCTCATTATGTAACCTTGTTTACAAGGTCATCTCTAAAATTGTTGCGCTTCGTCTGAAACCCTTACTAAATAGGGCCATTTATGCACAACAATTTGTTTTTTTAAAGGATCGTCAGATTACTGAACCAGTTGGCATTACCCGGGAAGTATTACACTCTATCAAAACTAAGAATTCAAGTGTCTTGGTACTAAAGATGGATTTAGTCAAAGCCTTTGATAGGGTTAATTGGACTTTTCTGAGACTCTTACTACTGCAGATAGGAATCCCTCTGATTGGTGTAAACTGGATTATGGGATGTGTCACTAACTCAAGTTTTGCAGTCTTAGTCAATGGGACTCCATATGATTTTTTCCCAGCATGAAGGGGAATCCATCAAGGTTGTCCATTATCGCCCTTATTATTAATTTTGATCATTGAGAGCCTCAGCGGGATCATTATGGATGCACAACGAAAAGGTCACATTAATGGTTTTCAGTACTCTCCTAGCCTGTCTTTAACACATCTGTTATTTGTTGATGATGTGATCTTATTTGGGATTGGAACTGTTGAAGAATGGGGTGCATTCAAAGAAGCTCTAGACTTATTTTGTTCGGCTACGGGTATGTCTGTCAGCAAGGATAGATCTTCTTTCCTGTACCAAAACATTGACGAAGATACTAGACGACAAATATCAATGCTTCTTCCCTACATCATGGTTCCTATCACTTCAGGGTTCAAATACTCGGGATATCGCTTAAAACCTCTGGGGTATCGATCCTCTGACTGGAAATGGATGGTGGATATGTTTGAAAATAAGATAAAAAACTGGACTTATAGGCTGCTTACACTTGGGGGTAGATTAGTCCTTATTAAATATGTTCTTATAGGGTTAATGGTATACTGGTTTGCACTGGCCAGGTGTCCCAGATCTATACTGAATTCATTGAGGAGCTCCATATTTACATTCTTGTGGGGGGAATATGATGATCATTAACGATATCACTTGGAGAATTGGAAAACTGTTTCAACCCCTGTCGAATTCGGTGGTTGGAACATTAAGAACTTAGAATGGTTTGGGATCTCTCTCAGACTGAAGAGTATGAGGCAGCTATTGTTGGGGAATGGTATTTGGAGTCGGATCATTGCACATAAATATTTAAAAAATAGACCTTTAGAGGATTGGATATGTGCTCGGAATTTCACTGTCATTAGTACTTCATATTTCCGGAATGGCTTTATTAGAATTTTGTCTTGGATTACATGTAAGCTCGGTTGGAAGGTGGGAGATGGAATGAAAATCCATCTCGGTGTTAATCCTATAGCAGGTCTTGATGCATCATTATCTCTCCTGATGGACCTAAGGGATTATCTAGCAGATTATGGGATTACTTACCTTGCTCAAGCCCAGAAACAGGATGGATTTTCAAAAGGTATTAATGGTTGGTACTCAACTTATGATCTAGACCTAGGGGGTGATTGGGCTAACCTTTGGACATCTTTTGTCAAAGGCATTTCTCATGGTGGAATCAAGATTAGGAATTCTGAAGAATCTCTGCTTTGGATGTATGATAAGAAATCAAGTATGGTTTCAGCAAAAAAAGCATATGAACTCATTGTGTCTGAATATTTGCCTCTATCTTCAGATTGTATTCTCTCACAGGTTTGGAAATTCAATATTCCGCAGAAACTTAAGTGCTTTACTTGGCTGGTATTTAATAAGAAAATAAATACTTGGGACAACCTATGTAAAAGGGGATGGCTCAATCCTAACAGATGTTGCCTATGTAATACAGATGCTGAATCAATAGATCATATATTTGTTAAATGCCCCTTTGCACAAGAGGTATTACACAACTTAGGAAGTATATTTGATGTTCATTTGGATTGGTCAGATTTGACTCTTTCAGGGAACCTTATCAGTTGGTTCTCAACACATTCTCAAAGGATGGGGAACTTCTGTATTTGCCTATTTTTTTCATTTGGAATCTTTGGAAGGCCAGAAACAACCATATTTTTTAGAATAAAAAGCCTAATATTACCAGACTCTATCATAGGATTATGTTAGAGGTTTCAACTCATCAAGTGCCTAAAGTAAAAAGGACTAAAGTAAGGAATATTGGAGACCCTCCAATTAAACTATTTCCTATGTCATTCTTTGATGGAGCTGCAGCAGATTCAACTGGAGGTGCGGGTGTATGTATCTGGATTAATGAACAACATTATCGGCTCTATTCAATTAGGCTATGGACACAGCACTAATACAAGAGCTGATCTATTGGCACTCTAGGCATTATTGTACATTGCCAAAGATATTGGATTACCATATCTACATGTCTTTGGCAATTCCTCTGTGATTATAAATTGGGCAAAGGAAGAATCCACTCTTGCCATTGTGAACTTAGAGGCTTGGTGCGAGAACACCAAAATGCTTATATCTTCATTCACATTTGTGGATTTCAGCCATGTCTATAGGGAATATAATACACATATAATATGAGGGTAGATACATTATCCAAGGAAGGGTTTCATATGGCTTCGGGCCATCTTACCTTTACTGAAATATGTGAAGGTGAGCTATTTGGGGAAGTTGAACTTCAGCTTTTTTGAGAGCATCGCTCTAATCTGCCTAAGGCTTATCGTTCATTGAGTTTTGGCTCCTTTGTGAGCATGTTTGGATTAAGATGATTAATCATACCTATTGACTATTTGAGAGGACCCAAGCCCTAACTTGGATAATGCCTCTGGGCTCTTATTATCTTCTGTAGGGACATATTTGGATGATAGTTTTGCGTTGAGTATTATTAGAGGAACATTTCTGGTACATAATGCCCAGGTATTAGCAATAGCTGGTTCAAAGAGAGCCTTCTTCTTTGTAAAAGATGTTGATGTATTTCTGGATAGAGGTTAGATGACACATGTTTGGATCTGATATTATTTGATGATGTAACCAATTACCTTTGATTCAATAGAATATCAAGGAATGTTTTTTTCGTCTGAAAAAAGAAGTGCATTAAGTGATAAAATTAAGAAACAAACAAAATGTTGAACCTAAAATCATTTCAAAAGGTTAATATCTAGCCACATGTAATGCATCATACAAAATTTTCAAGGTTAACATGTTGCATGAATGGTGTAATTGAAATTTTGAAATTTTAATTTTAATTAAAATATATGTTTTTATTAAGGAGTTTATTTCCAAATTAAAAGATAACAATAGACTCATTTACCCCTATGTTTTTCATTGATCATGCACTTTGAAAATCGAGGCTAGAACAAAAAAACCTTCTAACATTGACACTGAAAAACTCAAAAGTAACATGTGTTGGCATTATGCATATGATGATGTACATTAAGTGATAAACTTAGGAAGAAAAATAAAGGGTGGAGCCTAGAATCCTTTCCAATGGTTAATGTTAGGTCAAACTTAATGCAGCATACCAAATTTTTCAAGGTTAACATGTTGCTTCAATGGTGCAATTGAAATCGTGACATTTAATTCCAAATAACTTGAGTTAAAAGGACATATAAATATAATATGCCCTTTGTAGAGTCGATTTGTTAAAAAAACACATTGCAATTGAGATTATACTATGATGTTCTCCCCTTCCTTTGTGAAAAGAATTTTAATAAGATTGTTTCCCATTCCCAAGGTATGGATTGTTTTGGATTCCTCAACTATTATTGTGTGTGAACTTGCCCATACCAAGTTAAAGAAAAACTTTCACGGAAGTGGACATGTCTATGTACTATACATGATGTGAATCTTATGGTAAAAACTATTTTCGTGCACAAGTTTTAGTAATATCTAGAGCAAGTGATGTGATACATTTTTCCATTCAAATTGACAACCATGGGGTTCAATTAAATCCTCAGTGTGTTTTTGTGGTGGAGGGTCAAAATTTGTACCAACCAGTTCATTGTTCATGCTTTCTTCTTTGGTCCATTCATTGTACCAACTAGTTCATGGTTCCCGCTTTCTTCTTTGGACCAATCACTTTTGCTTGGATATAAATGTATAAGAAGAAACCACTTTCAACTTCAAATTTGTTTAAAATCTTTTTTCCTCATGGTAAAAGTAACTGTTTTGATTAATTACGAAGACTACAAGAATAATAAAATGTTACTAAGTTTTAACATATATCAAATAAATCATTTTAAAAAATATGAAGAGATACATGAAAAGCTTTTAGCAACACAACCTATAAATTGTAATTTTGAAGTATTAGACCTTTACAAAGTGGGATTGGAAGCCTCTCACAACAAAACCCTATTTTAATGCCTTTGTCTAGTCACAAGGGTTAACCCATCTCAATATTGAAACAACAAAAACAAGTTGATGTTTCAGAAGAACCACAAAATAGTTTCATTAAAATTCGTTTTTAGATTATTATCAAATTTATAAAAAAAATGAAAATTAGTAGCTTCAAGTCTGTGGAAGCCAAAGGAGAGTACTTCAATATGCATAGATAAATGGGTATCCAAATTCATTAGGTGCTTCTAACTTCTGTGGCCCATAACCAAAAAGCAAGGATATTTGAAATTCCATAGGTGACGCTTGGTAAATACAGTAGTTAATAAATTGTTGATGCTTGGTAATTCACAAGCTGATAAATTGTTGATGCTTAGTGGGTTGTCAGGTTAATCCCTTCATTAACATAGTTTAAAACTAACTTCTTCTAAAATGGTACCCACCTATATCTTGGAGTTAAACTTTTGGACTTGAAAACTGACTTATCTTCTAAAGAAATGGCACAAAGTGAATCAAAAGACACTGAAAGGAAGGGCACAACCCTGTATTGAGACAACACTAGGACAATATAAGAAATAAAGAACAAATGGAATGAAAGTAAATCCATATCTATTGAAAGAAAACTCACCGACATACTCTTCAATCAAATGTGAAAGTTTCAATCAAGTGGGAAATTTTCAATCTATTATTACATATATAATAACATGCCACCCAGTGCAGATTGCTTCTCTAAGCATGCACATATCTTAACAAAATTATTAATAAAAATTAATGACAATTTGAAAAAATAAATAATCGTAAAAATACATCATAACAAATTATTTACCTGTTCTTTGAGACGGTTTGCTAAAATTTTTAACAATATTTTGACGAGTAAAATGCCTCATGATGGACATATGCCCATCAAATTCCAACTCTTGGCCAACATATGCAACGAGAGAACTAGTCATTATAAGTTTACGCTCCCTTTATTGCTACAACTTACAGAAAATCCAGTTGAAGATGTTAGGCACCTTTTCTTACATTGCCCCTTCTCGATGCACATTTTTTCATACTTTTCAGCACGTTTTGGTTTTTCTCTTCCACCCTTCAGCTCTGTCCAGTCCTTTTTATCTCTGTGGTTACACAACATTTCCAGCTCTGCTCCCTTTAGATATTTACCTCTGTTTATCTTTTGGTATATCTGGATCTCCCGCAATAACTGTATCTTTGAGAATTTGAAACCTTGTGCATCGGTCCTTATTTCCAAAGTCGAGAGCTTTATTTACCTTTTCCCTGTGCCTAAAAAAGTAAAAAAGTGCAGACAGATTGGACCAAAAACGAATCATGTCTTTCCTTGCGGGTATTTTGATGGAGCAACTACTGTGAAGGCGGGAGGAGCTGGGTTTGTGATCTATTTAAGTGAAACCCATTATTACTGTTTCTCATTGGGATGTGGTAGTAGTACAAACACAAGGGCTGAACTATTGGCATTATGGGCTGTACTAAGGGTGAGCAACATGATGGGATTACCCATACATTCGATTTATGGGGATTCTATGGTAATCATATCATGGATTAATGAATTATCTGCACTTGATCTGCCCTCACTAATACACTGGTGCGAAGACATTATATATATGCAACGATTGGCCCCTCAGGTGATTTTCATGCATATCTTCCGCGAGCACAATATTGTGCTGGCTGATAGTCTATCAAAGCAGGCTGTGAACTTGGACATTGGATTTGCACTTTTCACTGAATTTGGATGGGAAGGCCATTGAGAATGGTCATTACAGACTATTTTAGATGCACTATTTTTCACCATTCAGCATCTTATGTATATGTATTATTTATGTTTTCTGCCTGTCAATTTGGAAGCCTATCAGCAAGCAGGTTTTTGCTCAGGATGATTTGCATGTTGATCTCCATCTTTCTTGAAGTATTTCTGACCTGAATATTCAGGGATGATGAGAAAAGTCTGCAATGATCAGACTTTTTGCTATTTGTTCACTTGACTGCTTGCTGATAGTTTTTGTTGCTTGTCCATGAGTGGATTTGGACATGTCTCGTGCTTCTGTTCGCTGATGGTTATGTATATCATGTCTTTTGATTCTTATGAATATCAAAGACCGGTATTTTTTCTTCTGAAAAAAACTTACAGAAAATCCTTTCATATTCAAGGAAACATTGGTTAAGGAGACTTGGCACCAAATATCCCTTTTACATATATTTTATACTATTGCTTCGGGGATTGAAAAACTTTTCCTTTGAAATAATACGGGAGGAAGAGATAAGGGGGATATCGGTTATTATTTTATTTTTGTAATTAGGAAAAGAGAGGAAGTACTCTTTTAAAACTTGAAAATGTGGTCCTTTTTAATTATGAAATGAAACCAGAGGGGATTAGGAAAAAATGTAAATTCAAATATAGGGGAGGTAAACTATAAAAAAAGCGGATTTTAATGGAAAACATTTAGTGAAAGGGTACATGAAAGAATAATTAAAACAAGGGGTTTTTTATATTTTAATAAAATATACTATGGTGAATTTAGTGAAAAAGGGGATACAAATTTCTCTTAAATTGGAGGTTATTAACGTTTTTTTTTTGCAAAGAGGTGCCAAGGGGGTGATTTTGACTTTTCGATAATAGGAATGATAAGAAAACTAGAAATGGACACAAATGGGGAATTTATCAGATGATTGGAAATTGACCGTTTTAGCTAACATGATGCAAAATGATTTTGTCTTGCCGAAACTTCAACTGAGCGTTGAAAGGGTAAGACGACAACAATTTTTACCAAACAAAATATGAGAACAATTAGTACAAAGATCTAAACACAATGATATAAAATTAAAGACATGGTGTTGCTTTGAGTGAGAAATGATCAATGTCCAAGACACCACATCTATCGGACTATGATAACGCACAAGATGCAACTTGCAAGCAAGTTTGTCGTAGGGTCATATGGAAGAAAAAATGGTCAAGACTCAAACAAGATACATATGTGACACACTTTTCCCTGGACACCACGATGATGAGAAAATGACAGAAACTATTAAGTTCAATAGTTTCACCTCTGGTGTCACGTTTCGACACTTCTAAATCATGTCAATGTTGAACATTAACATCTCTAAAGAGGTCTCTAAATCTATCTGAAGCATTAAAATTTGCAAAATTATAAGAAAAGGGGGTCTTTCAATCCATATGCAATGTTAAAATTTACGAAAATGTAAAAATAAATTACATTTACATTTTCGTAAATTTTAACGTTGTTGATGGATTCAAAGACCCACCTCAGAGTGCATGAAAGTCTTATGTGCAAATTGTGATGATGAACATGATGCAACTTGGTAGATCTATCGAAGTGATAATACCAAAGAAAAAATGGTAAAATAAGATATGGACATGATAAGCGCAATGAACTGGATGTGATGGTATAGATGAAATGATAATGCAAAATAGTTTAGTAGGTTCTCCTATGGCATCATGTTTTGACTCTAGCTCGTGTCTCTGAATCTATCTACAACACTACAATAAAACTGAATTTTAACATTGCAGATGGATTTGGGGTCTCCGGATCCATCTAGAGTGTTAAAATTTAGTAAATTGTACAAATTCATTGTCAAAATTGTAATTTTTCATTGTCGAAGTGACAGAACTAAAAATGATCAATTGTTATGTGGTCATTTTTAGTTTGGTTCTCATCTTGTGACTAAATTGGTCATTTATCTAGGTCATTTTTAGTTTAGTTCTTATCCCATGACTAGATTGGTCATTTATCTTGGTCATTTTTAGTAAGCTCAATTAAAATTTCTCAATTTTGCTCATTTATCCCTTGAAAAATTTGTGGTGACCAAATTTTGTAGTCGCCTAGTCACTTATCTCTCATTCTTTACTAGTGTATTTTACATAGATGTGTATTAGAGCATGAGCATGAAGAATTTTTATGTGAAGCACATAAAGGGGTTACTGGAGGAAATGATGTTGGGAAGGATATAACATATAAAGTTTTGCATGCAGGATTGTAGTGGTATACAATATAGTAGAATGCTAAGGAATATTTTAAGAGATGTGATGTATGCTAGAGGATTGAAAAATCCTATAGTAATAACCCAAAAATTCATAATTTTTTTTTTCATGTAACATAAAATGTTCTAAGATGTCACTGCCTATGAACCAATAACTGCTAGCGGTTCCTCAACAATAGTAATTATAATTAAGCATTGTAATTCTTTATTTCTATATAATCTATTTGTTTGTCTTTGAAGTACTATGTCACGGATGTTAAAATTCAGCAGTTTATGTTTTTTTCTTAAAGGACAGGAAGGAAAACTACATCTAAACTTGATGCTAAGTGTGTTATTACTGTCTTCTGTCAAGTAGGAAAGAACCTTAGATGAGATCGGGGCTTACTTAGCTTACAACTAACACAATGAAATGATGCTTTCTTTACAGGTTCTAAACAGGTAAGCAGTTTTGTTACCAGTAAAATTCCAGATCGAGAAAAACACTCAACTAGCATAGGATAAAATGCTAGTTAAATTGTTTGTTTTTGCAGCTTCACCCTGTAAGAAGTATTGTTGATATTTTTATTGTTTAGAAATCTGCATAAATGTTTGTAAAACACTATTGTAATCGACTGGGTTAGTTCAGTTATGCTTACTGCTACAGTACTTGTTTAAATGAACTTCCTCTTTGTGTTTTCAGCTATAGACTTGTATTTAATTCTAGATGGGCATTTTATAAACATATCTACTACTGTCAAAAAGAGCACAGTAACCTAAGACGTCTAAAAGTTAGAGGATATGTTAAATCTACTTGTGACCAAAACTTCACATTAATCATTATAGTTGGGTATAAATATTGTTTATATTTACTCAAGTTCTTTCCAAGACTTTAATTATTATATTCTAACGATCCTCCTTAACCAAGTATTTGTATTTGATTTTCTTGTGTCAGAAATCTCATTTTATATGAGTTTTTGTTGACAAGGAATAAATTTGAAATTTTAAAACCATGCTTAGACTAAGACCTATCTTAAAGATCTCTATGGTTAATTTCTTCTATATAATGTTAATTCCTCCCTTGTTTATATCTTACTACAGCCAACAATAACATTATTTAAAATTGAGAAAAACATAAATATTTTAAACTTACGCATAAGACCCTAGTGTAAAGGAACACCTCTCAAACAAAAAGTCTTTGGTTATAAAAACAAGAAATCAAAATGAGGATATTGATACTATGCAATGATATCATAAGGTTTTGACTTGTGAACAAAATGATTTGTGCAGGTTAAATAGAGACTTCCAAACTATAGCATGAAACCCATAATTTGCAAATAATTTCGGAGGACACGTGGTTGGTGGTCGATGATTAGGTTTTGTGTTGACATTGGAGGCAAAGAAAAGGCTTGTCCTAACCCTAAAATCACATTTTGTTTGTCTTTGCTTTGGGGCAGTCGAGCTGTAAGCTCATGGCCTCCATGCTTGTTTCCAATCCTTCTATCATTTGCACACAAGCCTTCGTGAGTCGTAACGAGCTCCTCTGCAAGTTTGCCTTTCAAGATTTGGTTCAGTAAGAATGAGCACGGTGCTTGCTGCTGTCTTGAGGTAGTTTTGACTATCAAAAAGAGTGTTGCTGGTTGGTTGTCTTCACCCTTGTTTTTTTAGTGAGTTTGGCACTCTGAGTGCTTTTGACCATAACTAGTGTGAAGGGAGTCGTTGAGTAAAGTGAGCTTGATAAAAATCAGAGTATATCTACACAAATATTGTTAAATTCAATTGACAAATAGAGATATGTTTTTACCTTTTTCCTCTCAACAATGGGCAGTCACATCAAGGTTCTACATGATGTCCAAAACAAGTTCAGAAAACCAAATAACTAACTACATTTTCTAACCATTTGTCTCACATTTTTAACCAAATAACTAACTACATTTCTAACCATTTGAAAACCAAGTTCAAGATATTTGTTTAAGCCTACATCATTTGCAATTTTGTTTATTATTTTATGGGAACGTCATGTTACATAACGTTACACAACAAAACACTTTCAACATCTCCCCATGCTGGGTTGTAAGCACCTCCCTACTCTTAGTGCAATAAACAGGTTTAGTCAAATATTAATACAAAATAAACTAGTAAAAGGGTAAAGTATTACTATTAACTACTAACAAGAAGATTATACCTCAGTACGAAGTTCATGAGGAAACAATATTGCAAGTATTGAAGCACTATCCATATCAACAAGTTGTCCATCAAAGAGATGAGCCTGAAGTAATCTTTGTGCTCATTGTTGTGCAAGGACCTCTGCTTGTATATCTGGAGGATGGGCAGCAAGGAATTCTGGATCAATCTCCTCAGTAGCTGGTGGTTGATTATTTGTAGGTTGTGCTGCCTGATTCTGCTGGGAAGCAAGCACCTATGTTCTTAACTCTTCAGGAAGAGCCTCTAGGAATGTAGGATCAATAGAATTAGATCCCGCCACCACAGTATTTTGTTGCTGCTCACTGGGAGTATGAGTAGGCACATTTTGACTGATCTCCCTGGCAATTTCTAGCTGGGGTTGTTGTCTATTACTATTTCCATCTTGCACACCTTCCATATTTCCTGATGCATCAATCTGTCTGAGGTTTCCAGTTCCATCAGCACTTCCAATTTCTACTTCCAAGCTATGAAGGCTTTCACCTAATGTAGCACCACTACCACTACTATCTTGGCTCACAGCTTCAACATCATGCATGACTTGCTCATTGCACTCATCTTGCATCTCAAGGTCATGGTGAACAGCACCTATAGTCTGAGTTCCTTTCTCCAAAGAAGCATGTTGCAAAGGTTGAGTTGAAATAGTGTTGGTATTATTGGCACTATTATATTCAATATGGGATTTCCCATGTTCCTCAGTTCTCTATATATCATTTTCCTGTGATTGTATATTTTTTGTCATTCTAGTACCATCTTCTGCAGCTTGTGAAGCAGTAGATTCACAATTTTCCTGTGATCTGGTGGTATCATGGGCCTGATCTGATGGAGTATCATCAACTGGCTAAGCTCTCTGTAACTGAGAAATAAACTGCTCCTCAATCCCCAATGCTATGGTAGTGCCACTCATTTCTCTAATCTCCTGACTATCATCAGCCCAACTACTCGAATGATTTCCTGGCCATCCACTTCGAAGTGTTCAGAAAATCGAATCTAGATGGGATGGAGCTGAAGTACTTTCAATATTAATCTCAGTGACAACCCTATCATTCTCTGCAATCATAGTCTCCATGATTGACAGCTCTCTCCCACAGCTTGTAAAGGTATAAGAATGGCATGTTGGCTCACAAAGATGTCAAGAGTGCAATTTATATGCTACATAGTTGCTTACAAGTTATTTCTTCTTTAGTCATTTTTTGCATTTCTTTTTGTAAATATTTTTCTGAGAATATAGGATGTATTTTTCAAAAAAATAAGGTAGGGAATGTTAATTTGCATTTGCAGCTTGTTCCATTACATTCAGAGGTAGAACATGGAACACGCTAAGGTGTTGATGACAGAGAGAGTAAACAAAATCTAGATGGTATTCCAAATGGAAGATATCACACATACATTTCATTCCTCAATTGCTCACATTTACTCATAAAGTTTTGCAATTATAACACTTGCTTCCTTGTAATCAACCCCTGGAAATTTCTATCTTCTTCAGTTTGTGTGACGAGTATTTATAAAAAAGTTAGTCTTTCAAATATTGCATTTGAGCTAATCTTTCAGCTTATCCACAATTAGTGCCAAAGCTCATGAATTATGTATACATGACATGATTGTCTCATAAATTCTATCTTATCTCAACTTCTAAGGATTATATCTAATAGTTTCCTTGAATATGAAGGTATGGTTAGATATTGTTGGAATACTTCTGGACTAAGGTGAGTGACTTCTCAAAGTATGAGGTTTGCCTCATTAGATTGGATGGACTTACAGTACTCCTTTTCTCCATGGAAGAAATCTTTATGCAACTCCTGCACTTTGGGTATTCCTATAGAACTTCCCACTAAGACAATTTTGTGAATCTGGGTTTTATAATTTGTCATTATCAATGGATTTTTGAAACATATAAAATGTTCATTGTTCATTTTCCCACTCTCCTAATTTTTTAATGTTGGTCCTGGTTTTCATAGAGACGAGGGCAAACATCACTCTCTTAGCCGTCTTGCATGAACTCTAAAGTCCCTTTGGGATATGTTGAGTTTGTATTTTTCCCCATTATGTAATGGAGATGATTTCTTGTCAAACCCATATAAAACAAACTAAACAAAATCTTATATTGCTTGCTTGGTAATTTATAAATCAAATGACAACTAAAAAGACATATCAAATAGTGTACCCAATGAGAAAACGTATGATAATTATGTTTCAAGATTTCAAGATCATCAGACAAGAAACAGAAGCACGGAAGGATACTTGTTAGGTCACTTGAATAATAAGCTTTAAGTATACAAAGAGTGATCAAGGGAACAAATGAAAAAATATAACAAAGTTTGATTATAACATTACATATAAACCAAAATGAACTCACCTCAGTGTCTTGCTCTTTCTTTTTCTTCTCAATTTTGAGTCTTACTTCACCTGTTGTAACTTTTTCAAGGGGGATCCAAACATCCTTGGTTTCTCCTTCTTCCAGTCCTTCCAAATTCACACTATCATCCCCAAGAAAGTCTACATTGTAGCATTCTAATTTCAAATACTGATCACCTTCAATCTCATTAAACTCAAATTCTTCGTCCCATATGGGGTTGATACCTCATGAAATTGATCTTGTTCTGCGAATGTTCTGTGATTATATTAAAAAAAATTAATGCTAACCAATTGCAAAGTACAGCTACAGGAAACATTGTAGATATCCACAAATATGTAGATCAGTCTAATTCTAGAAAACGAAAAATGTCTAAATTAAACCAACTGCTTCCTCCTTCCTTAGTGAAACCATCTAAATGCTAACCAACTGCTTCCTCCTTCCCTTTTTGTGGTGGATGGCAGGCCCTACTGTGACCCACCAATAAATTAAAGATTTAAATTAAAACAGAGGAGACCAATGCATCTATATTATACTCTCAAATTATCTGTCTCATTCCTTCGTTCAATCCTCTAATTGTTGTTTGCACATTGTCAAGTCACTCAATTCAACGTTTGATTCTGAAGTCAATGTTGAGTTCATTCCCTCTTCCTCCCTTCACTGTTATACCCAATGCCATGATTTTATGGATAATTTGTAACAGATAATAACATAGGAAAATTATTAAAAACTATTTGTGAAAATATATATTGTATTACATTAAATTTAAAATGGGTTGTAAAGGCTTTGCCCTTCGAAGGTGCAGCCCATGGAAAGGCCTCTTTTAAAAATTCTCTCCCTCTCTCTCTCTATCAATCCCTCCATCCCATCCTTGGCATCATTAAGGCCACCATGGTACCAGTTCTGCAGCTTGGACCCTCATTAGTCAAGGAATAAGATTATTTCCCGAAGAATTAGATGATCTGCAAATGCAATGGCTTATGGCAAAAGCTAAAAGACATTCAGGCTTGGTCTTTGAATCCTAGGGTTCTCTCTTGAAGGATATTATTGTGATCCACCCTTGCACCAAAGGATTATTTATCCTAGAATTTCTCTCTTTGGTAGTCAGCATTAACTGTCAATAATGGCCATTGGTTTATGGGTAAAGTTAGTCTCTCTATAACGGTCTGAAAACCAGGCTTCAACCCACATACATAATCGTTATCATCAATTCTGATCTGAGTTAGAATACCCAGCGTCCCTATTGAATATTTGAAACCATAAATTTCTTTTGGCCATTGGTAATACTCTAGGTAAATTTATTACATTGGCCTCTCAGATGGGGAATTCAATGGATTCCATACATAGTAGCAAGATTCGAATACCATTCAGTATGGAAAAAATGCATAATGAGAAAATCTAGTACAGATCCAATACAGAAGTATACATCTCATAGATACGAAGAAAATTCATTTTGTTCCACATTTTAGAAGAATTTCATCCTGAGGAATGCACAATAAATCAGCAAAAATATCATTCCTTGAAAATTTGGTTATTTAGTTTTATATTTATAGGCCTTTTTAGGTTTTTGTTAATGTTTTTGGGGTTTGGAGGCCTTTTTTTGGTTTAGGGGTGGATAGGTATCAAAGACATGAGGTATACCGTATAGTATCAAAGATAGTAAAAGTACATTGACCATACCATAGACATACTGTACTGAGACTTCACCAAATTTCATACTTCTACCGAATTTCCATATAACAAAAGGCAATACAACTGAATCTTGCTACCATGAATATGAATTTATGCTGGTTTGAGCAAGGATCTTCCTGAAAAAATCATGTTGAAGTAGGAAGACCACAACTGGACACTGGCATTGGACCATGAACATATTGATTTCCATTACAGGTTAGTGGTTATATTTCAGGCACTAGCACTGGCACTTAGTAGCTTCTTGTCCTAAGGCAAATGCTTCTTATGCAAAAAGAGAAGAAATTGCAAGCCCTCCTAGTGGAAGGACTCTATGATTGATCGGTGGAACCAATTAAGTATCAAGAGGACTCTGAGCCCATTTTTACTGCAAATGACCTACTCCTTCCTCCCATAGGGATGAGTGATGCTATTCTTCAAGTGGTGGTTATGGAGATGTCACAGCCAGCCTACCTAACTAGATGCAGCACCAGGGAGCAAAAGATAAAGGTGAAGACAAATCATTTGAAGAAGAATAGGGATTCAGTCCCTTCAGTAAAGCCTCCTGGTGAAAGCAATTATGGTTTCCTGAGATTCCATTAATTTCTAAGCAACCTTCTTTGGGGCATGCTGAGGAAGGTTGGATTGAACTAAAATAAAAAAATTAAAACTTAAAAGTAAAAGAAGAGTAACTTGTCAAACTATGATCTCTAAGTAGAGGAGTTAATGATCTCTTTATGGTACTTCAACTTTATCTTATTTTCTTATTCTCAAAATTAAGGAAACAATATGTTTACAATGTTTCTCTGTTTAATGTTTCTAATGATGCATGTACTGTCATTTCTCTGTTTCCTAAGATTTTGAATGTGTTGATTTTGAAACTTGTACCCATTTTAGACATATTACTCATTTCCCTGTTTTAGGTGTAACATAGATTACAACTTGAAAAAGGTTGAACTTCCTCTACTACAATTCTTTTCCTTAAGTTTGAAGTACTGGAACTTCCTCTGCTACAAGACACTAATTATCTACCCTACTAGAAAATGCAAGATACAAATTGGAAACATTGAGGCTTTGTGCTAAGACAGCTTGATAATGGCCTTATTTGCATCTGGGTTTGTTGAGATCATTATGTGAGCAGCTCATTTTTGTGATGTTTTATGTTTGTGTTCACCTTTAGTCCTCCTTGAGGCCTACCTATACTATAGGACCTCTTCTTAGAATGAAAATTGAAAACAAATATAATCGGGAATTTGATCAAAGATGTTGGGTTTTTAGGACCTCGTTTCTATGGTTGAATAACTCAGCTATAAAATTTCCTAGTTCATTTAGGTTTTCATGGGATAGCCTAGAGAATTTTAAACGCAAATGCTTTTGTATTTCTTTCTGGTGGGTTCAGGGCTATATAGGATGAAATGTTTTCCATCCTCTATGGCTTGAATTATGCAAATTGTCCATGGGCAGTTTTCCTTGGGGTAATCTGACCTTTGAATTGTATTTTCATTGGGAATTTAGGGTGCTCAAAGTCTACAGTTTGCTTTTGTCCTTTTATAGTTATAGGCATTGTAAAATGTTACTGTTTCATGCAAGTTTATGAGTACAAATTTTCTGTAAAATAGAATTATGAACTAGTTTTATAGCTGCTTACAATATAGATAGGCAAGATTATTTTGAGTAAATGGGAGGTATAATAAGGCCAAAGGGATTATGACAATCCCCAAAAGCTAATAATTGAAGACTTCAGTGACCAACTACCTCTTAGACTAATATAAGCTCCAAACTGATTTCTCAAATTTCCCCTTTTATATCAGAATTCTCAATAGTTGTCAACTGGGTTGAAATGCATATGAGGTTCATCATTACAAGGATTAGGGATATTTTCATCAAGTGCTAACAGACTGAGGCAAGAACAGAAAAGACACAGGAGATGCATTGACTATTTCTAACATGCTACTCAGTGGAGACAAGTCAGTTAAGTTTAAAGTTGGTCATGTACAGAAAAATGAGGCAGAGACTACTTAGGATTGGAACCTTACATTAGATGCATACTTCCTTTCTCCAATTGCTAAAAAGGTTTCATCATCAAACAACTCTGAGAGTTTTCCTCAAGTGCTAAAAGATTAAGGAAAGAACAGAAAAGTCACAGGAGAATCAAATACATTGGAATTTGGGTCATATAGCTTCAAGTACACACCCAGGACTTGCACTTGGCCTCATCGGAGCCCACTTGGGCGGCTCTGAACCCAGGTCTCCACGTTAATACAAGCCCGATTACCTTGCTACTTGCCATTAGACCACACTCCCGTGGGCCCCTTTTCCCAATTACTAAAAAGGTTCATCATTACAAGGCTTAGGGATATTTTTATCAAGTGCTAACAGACTGAGGCAAGAACAGAAAAGACACAGGAGATGCATTGGCTGTTTTTGATAAGGAGATCAGAAATAGGCTACTCAGTGGAGACAAGTCAATTAAGTTTAAAGTTGGTCATGTACAGAAAAATGAGGCAGAGACTACTCAGGATTGGAACCTTACTTCAGATGCATACTTCCTTTCTCCAATTGCTAAAAAGGTTTCATCATCAAACAACTTTGAGATTTTTCCTCAAGTGCTAAAAGATTAAGCAAAGAACAGAAAAGTCACAGGAGAATCAAATACATTGGAATTTGGGTCATATAGCTCCAAGTACAGACGCAAAAGGTTTTTAACAGAAACCACCTATCACCTATAGAATACAAACTTAGCAAGCACCAAGGTTATTGAGAATCTCCTGCTCCATGCCAGGTGTTACCCCCCATTTTGCATGGGTGTCCACAGGTGAATTTTTTCACATGCTTCAGCAAGGAGTGACATGTTGATGGAGATTTGGGTGGCCTATGTTCTTCGATGTTAGATCCTTGCTTCTATGTGATGGTGCCCTAGTGATTGATGATGTTCTGGCATTGATAGATCTTCACACTAGTAGCCATGGAATGTTTTTTTTGCTTGATGCTTCAATATCAATATATTCTCATCTGGATGATTGTCTTGAAGTTATATCTTTATGACTTTCTTCTTGTACATATTTGCTTATGCGACATTGATAGAGTGCCCTAGCCTTTTGAGCTGATATGGTATTTTGGATAACATACTCTCAAAATTATTGAAAGGCATGGCTGGTTTTCAAGGTGTATTGGTGTTTGAGGGATGATTTGGATGGCACCCTTGTCCCTGAGCATTTGGATAACTTATGTGAATATGATGACATTGTAAGCCTCTTTCTAGAGTTTAGGATGTAATTCAAGTATGTATTCTGGAACCCTAATTCATCACTCATACTAGCAGAATAGAGATGACTACCGGTTTGAAGATAGTAGTCTGGGCAGGAAATACTAAATGTGGCACATTGTAGAGAGGACATTAAGGGCAGTAGCTACAAGGATGTTTTTAGGTTTTGCTCCAGAAAATTTTGGACAAAATAGCAGTGATAGAGCAGATTGATGATGCCTTTTCAGACATGTCTATAAGTGTGCTATTCCTTGGATTTATGGAAGACTCAAAGCCTGCAAATACCCATCTACAGCATGACTTCTTACATTTCTGGAGGCCTGTAAACTGGTAGCAGATTGGTAGCAAAACAAGGATGTTTTCAGCAGTAAATATGGGCAGGAAGAGCACTAAATCTGACTGCAAACTTGTCCTAGTAGATCTGTTTGGTTTTGAACAGGCCTATGGTTATACTTGTATGATTTTAAGAACTGTTGGCATTTCCTGTGGAAACAACACAATACTTGATGGTACTAGGAAAACAGAGGAATAATGCCTACTTCATGAATATTTTTTTGTTTAGTAGCTACTCCAAGGTCACTGCATGCTTACATCAATGCATCCAACTTCTCCACTAAGTCAACTTGAAATGTGAAAAAATATATTCTTAGGAATATATATTTTCAAATTAACATTAATAGAAAAAAAAGCAACAAAAAACAATGATGATGCCCCAAATCATTGCAATTTGACTCATTTTCTAAAAATCTATTGTGTGTTGATATTAGAACTTAATAAGTTTCTCACAAGTTTGAGCATAAGAAGAAGCATTTTGAGGTAAATGTAATGTGAATAACAATCAGAAGGACCTGTCCCATAATGTATAAGTTCTAGGCATGACTTATTAGCATTTTGGGCACATTCCAAGTAAATTTGTGCAATCTTAGCAAGTAAGCATCCATAAGCCATTATTTGGTTCCTGCATATGGGTAGGATTACCCTCCTCACAATCAATGCGAAGTAGATCTGGTCATAGTATGAGTAATTTTGAGAATGCAATAAGCAATTCTGGAAACTTTTCAATGTTAAAGGAGGACAAAAGAGAATTATGTTCAAAATAACAACCCCAAATCATGAATTCTAGGCACATATTGGAATGCAACAATGGTCCTTTTCAAGTTCTCAAAAAGGGGGGTGATGGCTCAGAATCGCAATAGCAATTCATTGTTAAGGAGTTCCAAGCTCATACTTAAATCATCAATCTGGGTGGGTAATGCTTCAGAGGCATTAGAGAGAATTTGAAGTAAAAAATGGGCCTCCTAAGAGATGTACTACAAAAATATAAGATATATTAAAATATTATGAGTTAGGAGTTTTATGGGGTAGGTATATATGACAACTCACCTCCTACACTACTTTTTATGCACAATATAAATAACCATGGTTGAGTTACTTTTCTAAATTGACTATAAATAAAATTAATAAAATAACTCTAGAATGATGTTACTAAAGTTCATTGTAAATTCCCAAAAATTTATTGTCTTTTAACATTTATTTGTTTTGAACTTGTAAATAAAATTAAACAAAAATGAATTTAATTTATATGCATAACTAACATATTTTTTTCATATAAATATCATTCATGAATTTAATTTATTTTAAAAGTACAAGATTATATATATATTAGTTTGACATTATGATATTAAATACAATTGAGTGAATATATAATTTAAAAATAAAAAAAACATGAAAATGACAATATATTATTTTATTAAAAAATGTGAAAAGACATATTTATGAATTATGAGTACTTTACTTGAAAATGACAATAATATTATTTTATGAGAAAGTGAATTGTGAGTACTTTACTTGAAAATAACAATAATATTATTTTATGAGAAAGTGTGAAATGACTTTTATTGTGAATACTTCACTTTATGACTTAAAAGTACTTGTACCACTACCTTGGTTAACTATGGATTTTCATCCACCAAAGAAAATGTGACAAATAAGCATCCTTAACTCATGCAATGCCACCTCAACCATGGGGGATAATGTCATCTATTAGAATGTAATTGGTTGATTTTTATAGTACATTTTGGTCATTTTGAGGCCCATTTTTTACCTCAAATTCTCTCTAATGTGTAGTGCACTATGTATGCAAACTACATGAGTCTAATCTATCAATGAGGTTGCAGCTAAAACAAATAACTAACTATGAGCAGATCACCCAGAATTTGTTCCATTCGTTCCAACTTCCAAGTGATTGGCTTTGGGCGCCCACATATTCTAACAGTTTGCTAGTGGTCAGGTGGAGCCATACCAATCCTAGAATATTGCAAAACAAGGGAGAATGGTCCAAAAAATAAGAAATCACTATATACTACCTGTATAACAGATTGTGGCAATGACTACAACAATAACATGATGCCCATTAGGAATTTAAGATGTAAACCCAAAGTGCTTGCTATTATAAACTAAAGGAATGAAGCAACAGAAACATATATGCTGGAAAATTATTAAAGTAAATAAATTTGCTGATAAAATAGTTTACTAAAGAAAACAATGGGCATAGAAGTGAGTAGATCATGGAAACAAAAGCAAAACAACATAGTAAGGTTCTGGTCTCTTCACTTGAGTGAGCCCTACCCAATGGAGTTCAGAACCTCGAGGGAAAAGTTGTTACAGCTGAACTACAGTATTATTTATTCAAATATGTAGGAATTTACATTACCTATGGATGCCACAGCTCCTTGCTCTAGAAACTCAGAAATAATCACTACAGGAAGATATAAAATTGAAATGAAAAATAAAGAAGAAGATTTATCTTTCTCTTTCCTATCTAAATACTCAGTTCTCTTCTAAAAGAGCTGCAACTGACCCAATCAATCAGATCCCTGATTGATTTTGTTTTGTTTTGTTTTGTTGGAGGGGGGTTGTCTACCCTTTTCCCCTTACCTAGAAGCAACTCGGCATTGGAGTCCTTTTATTTCTCTTACCGTCGGCTCTAATTCACATTTCAAATAGATTTGGGGAAGATTGGTAGCTTGTTCAATCTCTTCCATTAATGTTGTAGACAGGATCCCCCAAATTCTAGTTGTGGCTCTCCAACGTGCCTCCTCCAACACTGCTATGCACCAAAGAAACCCACCACAAACCTACGACCAGAAAATGGTGAATAAATGCCCTCGTTTTCTAGAAAACACTGCTACCACTGCTACGATTTGAAAAAATTACCTGTTATCCAGCCAGAACACACGATGGAGAAAACCCACAGAAATCCCAAGGACCAACACGCCCTTGTTATCCAGAAGACCCAGAAAAACGATGGAGAAAACCCACAGAAAACCCAAGGACCAACACACCCTTGTTATCCAGAAAACCCAGCAAAACGATGGAGAAAACCACTTGAAAAATCTACACAGCATATGCAGGGTGCACTCAGACCACAAGCAGACGCAGGCTTGGAGCACTGGTGAACGGGGCGGGAAGGAATGTTGAATAAAATATCCCCTAGCATATTGGATATTTAAATAGTAAAAAAAAAACCCTTTTTACCCCTAATATACCCCCAATATATTGATTTTTAATTTTTTAATTTTAACCCCCCCAATATGAACGGACATGATATCATATTGGTCCCTAGATGATGCCCCTGTGCTTGTTCGGTTGTGGCTTTTAGATACTCTGTTTGTTCCTTTGTTTTTTATTTAAAAAAAACCCTAGTGGTTGTTTTGTAATGGAAGATTCGGGCTCTCTCAGCCGAGACTTAAAAAATTAGTTTTTGAGCCTTTTTGGCCATGGTTAAATTATAAATGTGTTGTTTGGTACTGGCTTTAATCCGTGACTCTTATTGACATGTCATTGGGTCGTTATATGAGGATTTGTTTAGGGTTAAAAAAAAAAACTTAATGGTTTTTCTTGCAGCACTTCTCGTTTTTTAAAAGGGCTTTCGTAGTCGAAACAGATGGTTGGTTTTTTTGTGAACTCTGTTTGTATATAGATACTTTTACTCAGGATTTTAAGCCTTAACTGGTGATGTAAAAGGTTGCAAGTCGAGACTAAGTCTGTTCAGTTTTTATTTTTATTTTTATTAGAATTATTACAGCTTAAAGCTGAATTACTAGTATCTCTATTTGGTTAATATTTATACATTTTTTTATGCTACCTTTATGTTTATTGTTAAATACCTTTGAGGATTTAGGTTAAGTGGATTACAGTTAAATTTATTTTCTTCCAGATGAATTATGATTTGAGGGCAATTGGAAGTGTAATACTTTGATAATAGCATAATTATTAATGCAACAATGAATTCTGAAGATAGAACAGAGAAATGATTATTAGTGAATAAATTTTACCTATCTTCTGTACTTTTGAATTATACTGCTAGATTTTAATATTTATAAAGTATGATTTTATTTTGTTATAAAAGAACAGTTCTTTTACAAACCCTAACTCTTCTTTAAAGTTACAGAGATAATAATTTATTTCAGTTAACCATAGTCACGCATTTTCACATAGGTGAGCTAACTGGGTAAATATTTAACCTATTTTACTATTATGTTAAGTAAATCTAGATAATTTACTATTTTCAAAATTATTTGTTTAGGAATACATATTAGATTTAAATTATGTAATTTCTTTCTGGTTTCACTATGTAAAATATTGCACATACCAGTGTGTAATACATATGCTTTGTCCTCTATTATTATCTAAATTGTTTTAAGTACTTTAAGTAAATAGTACAAATCGTGAGTACAAATACAACAGAAATCCTATAACATTTTATATAAAAATCTTGTAGAAAATAAACATTTGCATCTGTATACACGTTTTACTGAATCCACTGTTAATAAACAAACCTACTGTACTAGAGTGTTGCCTTGCAAAAGGTGTGGAAAAATACAGTTTAGGTATTTTCTTTCTATCTATCAATTAACTCAAAAATTTCTCTACTAATTTACCCTATTCTAGCTAATTAATAACTTTCATAGTATATATAATTCTCCTATTTATCTCTAACAGAAATAAAACAAAATATACTATATTATTGAAAACTCTTAAACTTTCTAAGTATAGTAAATAATTTAAAAGGCTGAACTAAGCAAAACCTGGAAGTATAGATGATGTGACAACAGCTTAAGGAAACTGTTCCTCCCAACCAACTCCTGGAGAAGAGCTGAACTGCAATTCTCAGGACCCCTGAGCTTGTCTCCTGGTCCACCTGGTAGAAGTATTGGGTGATAGATGTAGTCTACAAATCCTCTGCAACTCCACTAAGTGTTCAGCAGTAACTCAGTTATGCTTACAACAGTATGAACTCAACTTAGAATAGTTGCACTAGTTTAGGTCTTCAGCACTTGTCCACTCAAACTTACTTTAGCTAGTCCCCTCCATTGAATTCTCATGTGCCCTTCATTCACTCAGAATGATCACAAATCTAGAATGAGCAGCCTCAGCTATCTTCAATGGAATGTTTTATTAGCATGCCTAGGTCTTTTGGGCCAGTGTTTACTTAATGAGCCACCTGCTCTTGTTCCACTTTCTTGGGGAATCATGACCACAAAAATAGGGAAGTTGCCACCTGCAACAACTAGAAGTAGTTTGAGGATGTTGCCACATGTCAATTTGCTCTCAATCCAGCCTCCTCCATCAAGTGACCAATAAAACACTCATTTAACAACTTTCCTAAGCTGTTGTCTCATCTTTCATTTATTTATTAATAAAATATTCTACAATTACATTAAATTATCCCTGACCCCACTTGGTCATTAATTACAACCTTTAACATAAAATATAACATAATGTTCCTAAAAAACATAGAAATGTTTTTGCAATTTGGGGCACGTGACATACACACCCCCTTAATTTATAACATCGTCCTCGATGTTATTTGTTCTTCGTCCTTATAATTTCCTTGAAATAGAATTGGATATGCATCCCACATATGACTTTCCAATTCCAGGTGGCTTCTTTTGGACTAAGGTGCTTCCATTGCACCTTCACCTGACCAATGGTACGATTCCGAAGCGAGATCTCCCTCCTTTCGAGGATACAATATGGTTCCACCAGAGAATATCCTTTGGGCTCCACCTACACATCATTCCAGTTAATAACATGAGTAGCATCATGTACATATTTTTTTAACACAGAAATATGAAAAACATTGTGAACCTTTAAGTTTGGTGGTAAAGCTAACTGATATGCTACCTGTCTTATTCTGGACAGTATTTCAAAAGGTCCGAAATATCAGGGTGCTAACTTAGCACAACTTCCTAACCTTAGAGAACTCTTTTTAGGTCTCACCTTAATAAAGACATGTTCACCTACCTGGAACTCCTTTTGAGTTCGTTTAAGATCTGCTTGACTTTTTTGTTGATCTTGCGCAACTTTCAAGTTACCTTGCACCTGTTTTACAATTAACTCCATCTCTTTTAATAATTCAGGTCCTAATACTAACTTGTCAACTCGATTACTCTATGAGATGGGGGTATTGCACTTCCTGCCATACAAAATTTCAAAAGGACTATATCTTGCTGAGGCTTGGTAGTTATTATTGTAAGCAAACTCTACCAAGTGTAAGTAATCTTCCCATTTACTTGGCTGTTCTTTTACATACATTATGAGCAGATCTTCCAATACCTGATTTACCTTTTCAGTCTATCCATCTGTTTGAGGATGGAAGGAGGTACTGAAATTTAATGTAGTATTTAGTCCCTTAAACAAATACTTCCAAAAGTTGCCCGTAAACTTAGGGTCTCTGTCTAAAATTATTAGTTTCGGTATTCCATGTAACTGAAAAATTTGTTTTAGGAAAATATCAGCAATATTCGCAGCTTTATAAGTAGTTTTTACAGGTATAAAATGAGCCGCCTTGCTTAATTTATTGACAACTACCATTATTGAGTCATTCAAGTTTTGATTTCTAGGTAGTCCTGTGATAAAATCAAGGTTGACTATCTCCCACTTCCAGCTAGGAATAGGTAATGGCTGAAGTAACCCAGCTGGATGCTAATGTTCAGTCTTTACTTGCTGACATTCAAAGCACTTAGCTATGTATTATGCCAATTCATTTTTCATGTTTGGCTAGAAATAATCCTTTCTTGGCATAGTTATAGTTTTCTTATAACCAAGATGCCCTGAATAAGGAGTCTTATGAATTTATTTTAAAATCAACAATTTAGTCTTAGATACATTAGGTATGTATAGTTTATCTTTATATAGTAATAATCATTTTTCGTTTAAACTATACCGTGTACTTAAACTTTCAATTAAATTTTCTCTTTTTCGATAATTTTCATCTTGTCCTATTCTTTCTTCTAGCTATTCTTCTAAATCTATTTTATAGGTGTTGATTGGTGCTGTAAAATTTAGTTTTGCATTTCTGCTTAAAGCATCAAAGACCTTATTTTCTTTTCCTTTAATATGTTGGATTTCAAAATCGTACTCGCTGAGGAAAGCTAGCCACCTAGCTTTCCTAGCGTTTAAGTTAGGTTGATCCAAAATATATTTTAACCCTTTATTATTTGTCATTAATATAAACTTTCTTCCGATCAAATGACGACGCCACATTTTTAAGGCATGTATGACGACAGCCAATTCTAAGTAATAGGTCGCATAATTTTTCTCATGAATCTTCAGCTTCCTAGACTCATATGCAATGATATGTCATTCCTGAGTTAAAACTCCACCTAAACCATCATTGCATGCGTCAGTACATACTATAAAATATTTATTAGGGTCAGCAATTCTTAAGATTGGTGCAGTGGTTAATAATGTTTTTAACTTTTTAAAACTATCTTCACACTTTTGACTCCACTCGAATTTCTTCCCTTTCTTTTGTAAAGAAGTTATGGGATTTGCAATTCTTGAAAACCCTTCGATAAATCTTTGATAATAGCCAGTAATCCCCATGAATGATCGTACGTCAATTACATCTTTTGGGACTGGCCATTCTTCGATTGCATTTATCTTTTTGGGATCAATGGAAATTCCTTCTTTAGTCACTACATGACCTAGATACTGTATTTTATCCTTAAAGAAATCACATTTACTAAATTTTGTATAGAGTTGATGTTATCGTAACTCTTGTAAGACAATTTTTAAATGCTCTTTATGTTCTTCTTCAGACTTTGAGTAAATTAAGATGTCGTCAATGAATATGACCACAAACTTATCAAGGTACTTATGCATTACATTATTCATCAAACGCATGAAAACAACTGGGGCATTAGTAAGCCCAAATGGCATAACAACAAACTCGTAATGACCATACCTGGTCCTGAAAGTTGTTTTAAAGATGTCTTCATATTTGATTCGAACCTGGTGGTAACCAGATCGTAAATCGATCTTAGAGAATACAGTTGCTCCATGTAGCTGATCAAACAGATCATTTATGCGGGGTAACAGATATATGTTTTTGATAGTCATTTTATTTAGTTGACAGTAATCTATACATAATCGTAAAGTTTCGTCCTTTTTCTTAACAAAAATAATAGGTGCTCCCCAGGGAGACACACTGGGTCTAATATAATTCTTATCAATAAGTTCTTTTAACTGTGAATTTAGTTCATTTAATTCCAATATATTCATCCGATAAGGGGCTTTTGATCTGGGCACTGCACCAGGTACCAGCTCAATAGTGAAGTCTAACTCCCACTTCGGAGGAAGTCCCAGAATTTCTTCCGGAAATACATCTAAATACTCCCCAGGATCGGAATATTTTCCAGTTTTAATTTATTTTCGTTATTAGTATCTTCTTCATTAATTACTGTTATAGAAAAGGATTTACAGCCCTTCCGAACAGATCTCTTAAGTTGCAAAGCAGAGACCTGTCTTATAGTTGTTTTCCTAGGGATCCCTTTTACATTTACTGTTTCTCCATTGTTATTTATGCAAGCAAATGTTTTATCAAAACAGTTTAGGACTACCCTATGTTGTTCTAGCCAATCCATACCAATTAACATATCATAAGAACCTAAAGGTAAAACATTAAGCTTAACAGAGGTTTCAAACTGATCCATTTTTACTGTACACTTCTTAACAAAGCTGATCATCTTTCTTTTTGCACCAGTAGATAGCTAGACTAACCAAGACTTTGCAAAATTTTCTACTGATAACTTACATTTTTCTACTAAATCAGGAGAAATATAACTTAAACTAGCCCCTGGATCAATTAAGATAGATATAGGTATTTGATTCAGGTTACCTTCCACTTCCACCATGGAAGTTTGATAATATGCTTGCCTGTTCTCCAATGCTGCATTGATCCTGGGAATTTTCCTTGCTAGATCACCGACAGTAATCTCCTCTTGTATCGTATGTATGTTGCTAACAATATTCTTCTAGTTGGGGTAAACTGATGCATAATGAGGACCATTACATTCCCAGCACTTTACTGGTTCCTTTCGTTCAAAATTCTTGGCATAGTTACTATGATTATTAACAGATTCTTTATTTCTTTGACCATTTGGATTTATCTATGAATTACTTTTGTTTCCTTGGAAATTTTTATTAGGAAAATTTTGTGTGTTATTATTCTTAAAATTTCGGTTAGGTACAAAACCTTTCTTCCTCTGTTCAAAATTATTAGTTCTTTTAGCCTTCCAGTTTGTCATACTTTCCTTTCTGCGATTCTATTCATAATAGAAATTCACCTTTCTCATTGCTTCTTCTAAAGTTTTTGGATTGTCATTATCAATTCTGTCTTTTATATGAAAGGGTAAGCAGCTTAGAAACCGTTGTACCTTAGGATTCTCATCCACAATATAAGGCACATATTTGAGCAGACTTAGAAATTTACTGTTTAGTTCTTTTATGTTCATTGTCCCCAATTTTAATTCATAAAATTCCTTAGCCCGCTCCTTGTATTACTTGTTTCGACAAAAATTTCTTCTTAAAATATTTCTTAAATGTACTGCAGTTAATGTTTTTCTCCCTAATGCCTTTTACTCTTTTTAGGTCCTGCCACCAAATATCTGCCTTCCCAATGAGGTTAGAAATAGCCATTCTGGCTTTCAGTTGATTAGAATAATTATAAATTTGAAAATATTTCTTCATCCCAGACATCCATGATTCAACCTCTTCTCCCTTCTTAGTTTCACCATTAAAGGTTGGTGGCTTAATTTTCTTGTCTCCAGAGATTTCTTCGTAAGGTTTAAAATTTTTCTTTCTTGTATGGTGATTATCTTCGCTACTATCACTAGTATATTGATAATTATTTTTATGTGGATCACCATAAACCTAAACTATTTTCGATTTTAAATTGTTTAGACTTTTTATCTTTATGTTGGTAAGTCATATCTTCAAACTCTGTTTGTTTATCTTTTTCTTCATTCTGAATATTTCCATTAAAATCTGATTTAGCTCCTCCCGAGCTCTCAAAATTCTCTCATTTTCCTTTTTGTCTGTTTCCATCTCTATTCTTAGTTCCTTGATTGTTTGTAATAATTCAGAAGAGTTATTAGTTATTTCTTCTTGTATAGGTTCTCTTTTAGAATTACTTTATTCAGTAAACGGGGACTCCTCATCCGCATATTCTTTCAATCTTTCCATACCTGCAGTTAACTCAAAAAAATTATCTGGAAGTATAATTCAAAAGAAAAGTAAAAATCATTATGCATGTTTTAAATCTATTGTTTTATTGATGCAAGTTGAGCCACATTTAGGCCTAGTGTTTGAACTTTGTGCTCTGATACCACATGTAATAACCCAAAAATTCATAATTTTTTTTTCATGTAACATAAAATGTTCTAAGATGTCACTGCCTATGAACCAATAACTGCTAGAGGTTACTCAAACAGTAGTAATTAGAATTACACATTGTAATTCTTTATTTCTATATAATCTATTTGTTTATCTTTGAAGTACTATGTCACGGATGTTAAAATTCAGCAGTTTATGTTTTTTCTTTTTAAAGGATAGGAAGGAAAACTACATCTAAACCTGATACTAAGTGTGTTATTACTGTCTTCTGTCAACTAGGAAAGAACCTTAGATGAGATCGGGGCTTACTTAGCTTACAACTAACACAGTGAAGTGATGCTTCTTTTACAGGTTCTAAACATGTAAGCAGTTTTGTTACCAGTAAAATTATAGATCGAGAAAAACACTCAACTAGCATAGGATAAAATGCTAGTTAAATTGTTTGTTTTTGCATCTTAACCCCGTAAGAGGTATTGTCGATATTTTTATTGTTTAGAAATCTGAATAAATGTTTGTAAAACACTATTGTAATCGACTGGGTTAGTTCAGTTATGCTTACTGCTACAGTACTTGTTTAAATGACCTTCCTCTTTGTGTTTTCAGCTATAGAATTGTATTTAATTCTAGATGGGCATTTCATAAACAGATCTACTACTGTCAAAAAGAGCACAGTAACCTAAGAGGTCTAAAAGTTAGAGGATATGTTAAATCTACTTGTGACCAAAACTTCACATTTATCATTAGAGTTGGGTATAAGTATTGTTTATATTTACCCAAGTTCTTTCCAAGAATTTAATTATTCTATTCTAACGATTCTCCTTAACCAAGTATTTATATTTGATTTTCTTGTGTCAGAAATCTCATTTTATATGAGTTTTTGTTGACAAGGCATAAATTTGAAATTTTAAAACCATGCTTAGACTAAGACCTATCTTAAATATCTTTATGGTTAAGTTCTTCTATATAATGTTAATTCCTCCCTTGTTTATATCTTACTACAACCAACAGTAACATTATTTAAAATTGAGAAGAACATAAATATTTTAAAGTTATGCATAAGACCCTAGTGTAAAGGAACACCTCTCAAACACAAAGTCTTTGGTTATAAAAACAAGAAATCAAAACGAGGATATTGATACTATGCAATGATATCATAAGGTTTTGACTTGTGAACAAAATGATTTGTGCAGGTTAAATCGAGACTTCCAAACTATAGCATGAAACCCAATGATTTGCAAATAATTTTGGAGGACACCTGGTTGGTGGTCGATGATTAGGTTTTGTGTTGACATTGGAGGCAAAGAAAAGGCTTGTCCTAACCCTAAAATCACATTTTGTTTGTCTTTGCTATGGGGTGGTTGAGTTGTGAGCTCATGGCCACCAGGCTTGTTGCTAATCCTTCTATCATTTGCACACAGGCCTTTGTGAGCCGTAACGAGTTCCTCTGCAAGTTTGTCTTTCAAGATTTGGTTCAGTAAGAATGAGCATGGTGCTTGCTATTGTCATGAGGTAGTTTTGACTGTCAAAAAGAGTGTTGCAGGTTGGTTGTCTTCGCTGTTGTTTTTCTGAGTGAGTTTGGTACTCTTAGTGCTTTTGACCATAAAATACATATTTCATTAAATTTGTAATTATTTAGTGGATCTAGAATTTAGAACTTCCGCTAGATTGAGTTCTTTCAAAATGAAAAAAGTCATAGCCTTTGAAT
>LPNX010357282.1:0-36214 GCA_001517045.1 Pseudotsuga menziesii
GACAATTATAAAAATATTATAAAATTACTAATTTAATTTTTGAAAAATAGTGCCGCACTAGTGCTATGGGTTCTCTACATGGATGTCAATTTTTGTAGCTCGATTCAATCATTTAGGCCCTCAGAGGCTGCACCCACAAAAACATATACCTTATAATTTCCCTGAAAAATAAAAAGTGTCTGTTAGGAAGAATGAAATTTGACATAGCTATGCAAATTTTCGATACATAAAAGTTATATATTCGGAAAGGTGATTCAATTTCCTACATTTCATGTTTTTTACTCAATGCAAGATATTTTGCATAAGTATCTCAAAAAATCCAAGTAAGTTGAGGGATGCCTGATTTTTCAGGTTTCTATTGCATCTAACGTGCACAAAAAGGTCCCTCATCTTCTTGCACACACCCGACAGGGAGTTAAAATTTTAAATGGTATTTGAATGACGAGCATTTATCTAACGTGACAGGGAGTTAAAATTTTAAACCGTATTTGAATGACGAGCAATGCTCATGAGTATTACATGTTTTAACGTGTTCCTGTTAACTAGGGATAAAATTATTTACCCATCAAAGTTTTCACTTTTCTCCATAAATGTGAGAAGTGAGGATTCTGATGGGCAAATAAGTTTAGTCAAAATTAATAGTCGACATAAATTTTTTTTTTGTTGCAAACTTTACAAATTATGATTAGACAAACGTTATAAGATATCTGGCATATAAGATTAGACAAATGTTACAAGCTCTCTCTCATATTAATAGCCGACATAATATAGACACACGTTACAAGATCTCCACAAAGGTTACATCATCTTCTTAATATCCGACATAATATGGACAAACGTTACATCCACAAACGTTACAAGATCTCTCTGATACTGACTTGTAGAGCACTTCTCGACGCAATTATTATATTAACAAATGTTTATATTTTAAAATTTGAAAGAAATTAATTCTAATTATAAAAAATGAATAAGATAAGTGTATTATCTAAATTAAATTAATTTATAAAACAAAATCAAATTAAATTAACTTTAATTATTTAATCATTTCCTTATAATACTGTAATGTGCCTTTTACATTATTTTCATTATCTCATAAATAGAAGAACTATTTCATTCAATCATTCGTCCATCATGTTTTAATTTTTCATATTTAAATATTTATACTATTAAAAAAATGAATAAGATAAGTGTATTATCTAAATTAATTTAATTTATAAAACAAAATCAAATTAAATTAACTTTATTTATTTAATCATTTCCTCATAGTACATTATTTTCATTATCTGATAAATAGAAGAACTCTTTCATTCAATCATTCGTCCATCATGTTTTAATTTTTTCATATTTAAATATTTATACCCGATTGTTGAAGTGATAGGGGTATCAGAAGTACAAACGAGATGGATGTTTGTTGTCTCAACCATTCTCACTACCCTTCGGAAAAGGGTAATGTATATGGGCTATAACGAAGCTTTTGTGTTGTGGATTTTGTGTTGTGGATTTCCATACTTAGTGCTTTCTCCCCGTGGATTTTGTGTTGTGGATTTAAATATTTATAATAGTATAAGTGGTCATAAAAACTGATATTATAAAATTTTCACTTTATCTTAAATTGAAGAATTCTTTCACTGAATCATATATATAGTGGGTTTTATCTTTCCATGTATTATGAATATAAGACGTGCCATTTATTATATTTTTATCGTGGTATATAATATTATTATTGGTTAGACTTTCAGCTATTAAAAGTTTAGTATATTATTGTTTTTCAAATCAAATTGAATTTAAGTAAAAAAAAAAAAAAATTCAAGTCAAATTTATATGGTGTTCTCTTTATTATATTTTGAAAACGTGGCATTATACTGAGCTATTAAAAGTTTAGTATATTATTGTTTTTAAATCAAAATTAGGTTTAATTAAATAAAAAGTATAGAAAACAATTCAAATTTATATGTTTTTATTATTATTTTTAATAAATTTAGTAAAATATTTATCAAATTTTACTAAATTTTATTATTATTATTTTTTTTATATTTTGAAAACGTGGTATTATACTTTGAGCTATTAAAAGTTTGGTATATTATTGTTTTTAAATCAAAATTGGGTTTAATTAAATAAAAAATATACAAAACCATTCAAATTTATATGTTTTTATTATTATTTTTAATAAATTTATTAAAATATTTATCAAATTTATTTTATATTAATTATATGTATTTTATAATTTTTTTTATTATTCAAGTTTTTATCAATATATATTGTTTTTTTTTTTCTTTTGAATTTTACAATTTGCTAAATGTTAACATTATATATAGATTCGGAGACCCCCTTTATCATGTGTCACGTCTTGGAAATACAACATCCTAGTGAGACACCAAATTGATAATGTGTCGACTAGCATTCTAGGGGGTCGTTGAATCCATTAAAATTGATATGAGTGTGATGCTCTTACCTTAAAAAAATGTAAAGAAAGGTAATATGAATGTAATTATTTTTTATACCTTGATATAATGTTGTGTATCAATTTTCTCTTTTAGAGTTTTAGTTTAGATCATCACCAGTTTCTTTATTCAATGTCAACATGAGGAAACATTAGAATCATGGTGACTCTTTTTTTAAATTTTTTTAACAAAAATCAAGGTTTTTTTCTTTTTAAAATGGAGGATATTGGCAATTTTTTGTAGGGAAGAGACCCAAGGGTAAATTTATAACTTGGCATGAGGAGAAACACGATGAATTGATGCATATGGATAATTAATGGAGGTTGTGAAATTGACAATTTTTAGTTAACATGATGCTGCAAAATACATGAACTTGTTGAAACTTTAACTAAATGTTGAGAGGGTCAAACAACGATGGTTTTGTTCAAACAAAATATGAACATGACCAGTATGATGATCCAAACATAATGAAACCAACTTCATGGCATGACAATGCCGAGAGGGAAAGACAACAAATATCCAAGACTCAACTCAACCACACCACTATGATGATGTAGTACATGATGCAAGTTGGAAGATCTGTCGAAGGGATAATATAGAAGCAAAAATGGTGAAATAATATATTGACATGATAATCACATCAAAATCGATGTAACAATATCCATGAAATGATCTTGCAAAAAAGTTCAGTAGTTTCTCCTATGGTGTCATATTCGACACTCGCTCGTGTCTCTGAATCCATCTACAATTAACTAAATTTTAACACTGCATATGGATTCAAAGACCCCTTTATCGATATGCAATGTTAAAATTTAGCAAATTTTACAAATTCATCTCAAAATTGTAATTATCCATTGTCGGAGTGACACAATAAAAATGACCAAATAAATGACCAATTGTTATGTGGTCATTTTTAGTTTAGTTATGTGGTACTTGTGATATCTCATCTTGGGACGGTTTTTATTAATGTTTGTAACAAAAATATATGGAAAATTAATTCTTATACCTTGGGAATGATGTAAATATTATAAGAAAAATGCATCTTCTCCAAGAATAGAAGACTATGTATATGGTCATTAATGTAAGTGGTAAAAACATGCTTCATACATTAATGTTAAGCTATGACACATGAGGGGGTCTATAGCCTACTAAATTCTAACACTACATATCTATGGGTCTCTGAATCCATTTATAGCGTTAAAATTTAGTAAACTATACAAATTCATTGTCAAAATTGTAATTTTCCATTGTTCGACTGACAACTAAAAATGACCAAATAAATGAATAGTTCTTGTGTGGTCAATTTTAGCTTAGTTCTTATCTCGTGACAAAATTGTCCATTTATCTTTGTCATTTTTAGTTATCTCAGTTAAAATTTCTCAATTTTGCTCATTTATTCCTTGAAAAAACCACGGCGACTAAATTTTTTGGTCGTCTGGTCACTTATCTCTCATTTTGTACTCGTGACGTTAAGCCCTGAACATATGTTATTATTATTTTATTATTATTGGGAAATAGGTGCCAAGACTATGGATTTTGGACATATGAATTAAATAACTGGCTCAACATGGACAACTAATGAGAATGGGTGGGCGATGGATTCCACATGTGAGGGGGTTGTGTACTAACAGTTGTTTCTCTCCCTAACATTACTTATTGGACCCTATTTTTATTTATTTTGGTTTAAGGAGAAACTATTGAGTCCTCTTTGATGATTGGTGGGGCCTAATTCAATAGTGCACCCTCCTTAGCCTCTTGCGATGCTATTCATCCACTCATGTGCCCTCACTAGGTATTTTTATCTTGCACTTGGAAAAAGTGTAAGTCTATCCTTAATCCACCTTTTTCTATTCTGGGAAAGGAATCTCATGAATGAGTAACTCCTCTCATTAATTCCAGTTGACTTCTAATCTTTGGATTTACCACTCTTGGAATTCAAGTCACACACTTGCGGATTCAAATGGTTATTTGTGTATTTGAATGAAATTTCTCTACTTCTATTCTCTCTCTCTTTTATCTCCCTAGTGAAGTGGAATGATCTCTTGTTTGGAAAATGCATGCTCTGAATTTAGCACGTGAAGCCCAATGGTGGATAGTGATGTCCCGAGAGACTTATGTAGTGAAGGGAATTCCATTTCATTAGGTAGTATGGATGGAAGGGAAATTTTAGATGGAGAAATGTGTAGTTCTAGTTACTGACATTGTGAAAAGCGTGCAACCATGTGTGCTGGTTCACCTATTTTTGATCATTTATGGGTTGTGAAACCTATTCCATTATGTCCGGAGTGATGTTTATGGTAAGGAATATTTTTTGTTTCATTGAAAAATGCTCCCATGCGACTAAGATACCATTTTTTTTGTGTGACAATGTTTTGAGTGTTGAGATGAGCATACCATACATTTTGGTTTGAAAGTACCTCTCTCATGGATCTATGGCCTCATATTGGGGGTGAATGTTATGTTGAAATATGCATGAGCATGACATGTCTAAGGCTAGGTGTAACTTTGTCTTATTAAAGCTAGTTGCTTTTATTGAGATGATTATTTTGTTATATGTTTATTTATTGAATTTTCGATGTGTGTGTGTGTTCTCATGAGATATGATCTATTATGTACTTAGATGGTTGTAGGTGGCATTCATATGATGTAATTTATATTGTTGTTAGATGCTTGTAGATGGTAGCTAGATATACAATTTGTATTGTTACTAAGATGGTTGTAGATGACAAACTTGATATCTAATTTTTATTGTTGCTTATATGAATGTAGATGGTAGCTTCTTACCTTATTTTTATTGTTGCTTAGATGGTTGTAGATGATAGCCTTGATATTTGATTTTATTGTGGCTTATATGTCTATAGATGACAACCCTAATATTTGTTTTTTTTATATTAATATGGTTGCAGGTGGCAGTCAATAGATCTAATTTTTAGTACTGTTATTATAGTTGATTACATGGAAACATGTAGATCTATTTAATTACATTGTTTAGGGTACATTTTAGATATGAATTTGTTAATGTTATATGGATGAAATATATATAATATTTTATGTTTTATAACATGCTAATATATTGCTCAGATATGGTTTCATTTCATGCTTGCATTTTCCTTACATAGCATGTGCATTGGGGAATGATCTGCAATGTGTTGTGCATTCATTAAAGAGGATGGATGTTTTATGTTATTGGATTTTGACATGCCGGCCTAGCCATAGTCACCCTTATTCCGTTGTGCACTTTTCTTTTTGGGGGCTTATATACATGTTTTTACGTGACTGTTCATAAAGTCACCATGTTACATAGTAATTTTTGGTAATTTATATAAAGGTAATTTATTTTTTTATTTTATGTTTTTACTTGTTTTATATATTAATTATTATATATAACAATGACCTCTTATTTTAAGATGATTTTTACTTAAATCAAGGCAAAGATGGATGTTGTTGAATGAAATTCTTGGTTTCCCATGAAGTATCTACTTCTGGACAACTCTTCCACTTGATAAGGTATTCTTTGATGATGTGAGAATGTAGTCTTGTTTCTTTGGTGTTGATGATGGATTCTGGTTCTAATACAAGTATCCCTTCTTCATCCAAAGTAGGAAGTGTTGTCTGAACATATTGATTTTGATCCAACTATTTTTTGAAATTTGAAACATGGAAAACACTGTGAATTTGACTCTTGTTTGGTAACTTAAATTCATACGCTACTGGGCTAATCTTTTGGATAGTTTGGTGTGGCCCATAAAACTTGGGAGGTAATTTATTCTTTCCTTGCTGCTTAATTGAAAATTTCTTGTATGGATGAAGTCTTACAAATACCCAATCTGCTACTTCAAACTCTCCTTTTGTTCTAAGTTGATATGCTTGATGTTTCATACAATTTTGTGACATAGTTAAATTATCCTTGAACACTTGCATTACTCTCTTATTTTCTTCAAGTTGACTTTTAACTGCAGGTACTTTTGCATCACCTTGAATGAATTCCTTTCATCTGGGAGGCGCATAACCATATACTACTTGAAAAGGTGTCATTTTGGTTGACGTATGGTAGGTGGAGTTATACCACCATTCTGCATGATGTAATCATTGTAACCATATGTTTTGCTTATCCATGATGAAACTACAAAGATAGGCTTCCACACATTTGTTAACAAATTCTGTTTGTCAATCTATTTGAGGATGGTAGGTTGAGCTCATGTTAAGAATAATCCTAATTTGTTTGCAGAATTCCTTCCAAAAATTGCATGTGAATTTGGCATCTTTGTCACTAATGATGATTTTTGGAAATCCATGTAATTTGTAAATATTTTTACAAAATACTTTAGCAATTTTTTTAGCATAGTAAGTTTTATTAATACCCATAAAATGTGTGTATTTTGTTAATCATCCCACTACTACGAAGATTTTGTCCTTGCCTTCAGATAAGGGAAACCGTTTGATCAAATCCATGGAGATTTCCTCCCACTTTTAGGTTGGAATGTGAAGAGGGTGGAGTAACCCTAGAGTCATGACATTTTCACTTTTGTTTCTTTGACAAATGTCACGTGACTACATAATTTTAAATTTCTTTATACAACCCATTCCAGTAGAATAATTTCCTCACATTGTAGTAAGTTTTGAAAAAACCTACATTAACCATGGCTGGGAAATCATGAGATTCTATTAACATATATTGGTTTTAAACCAAGATGTAGGTCTTAAGTAGATCCTTCCTATATACCAAATGATGTCATTCCTCCATATTATATTTTGAATTCCATTTAGATCTTCAAGCATATAGTTCTAATAATGTTTACAGTAAATGGAGAATGAAGATACAAACTGAACAAAACAAACCACACAGGAAATAGATAAGTAAGCTCAGGAATTTACAGTATCATTCACAATAATAAAATTCGGTGTTACAATAGTTTACATAGGAAAAGAATTCGAATCAATTAGGGATGGATTCGAATCTATCCACTAGATGTGACTGTATCTAACTAAAAATCTAACTCATGGTGACTCAATCAATATCAGAGTCTATAATCTCCCCTGGGGATATCAGTGGGACCGAGGGACATATAATTAGCTCTCTAACGCTAATTAGATAATTTTATCACAATGGATTAGTTAAAAAACTATTAAAATTCATTTTTCAATATTTGTTTCATGACAAAGTCATTTTAATTACAAATAAATTAAATTAAATTCAATAGTTATTCAAATGTCTTGTCCAATGGCTGGAAAGGATTACTAACACCTTCTAGCAACAACACATATCAATTATAATCCAATTTAGACATAAATTCTACATTTAAATGCCATTTACTCTTAATCATGATTATTAGTAATTAGTGTTCCAATTATGGGACTTAATGACAATTAGCGCATAATTGACGATACTTATTATAATTTCATTTGTTTATCACTTAACCACTGTTTATCAATTCCAATGGCTAATTAACACCTAATAACATGTAAATCAAGGCTAATTACCATTTTCCAATTAATTAAACATAGTAATTATGAAAATGATTCCACGAGAACTAGTTAACTAGTTCTTCAATACTACCAACTAGTCTTGCACGAATTCGACACACAATCATGCCAATGAACCAAAAAGTGAACCTACAGCCATTTTACACATATTTAATCATGCATGTACAACAAAATAAAATGCTTTTGCAGATCATATCTGAGTACATAAACGAAGGATATTTCAAGTTCAATCAATACAACTAGTTAATAAATAATGGCAGTAATCCAATCAAACCAAACGCACCGAGTTTCGATGCAGACAGAGGTGAAGGTACAAATATATAAAATATCATTCTATAGCACAAGTAAAATAACCAATAACAAAGTATATGGCTTTACATTCATCTTTTACCAAAACAGAGAATCGAATCCAAAAACTATTTGTCAATTTCGCTGCAATGTATATAGTTTTCAATTGAACCTTCCAAATGCCAAATAAAGAGAGATATATGAATAGTGTAGCTCCTAGAAAAAATAAAATGGATCACTTACAGTCATATGGTTGTAACTTTCCACCCATATACATTCCTTTAAATAATCCACAAAATAAGTTAATCCTAATCATCCGAATTGACTAGTAATTCTAGGAATCACTAGAATATTTAAATCCATAGATTGTAGAATAATTCAAATGAAATTACAACTCTAAATAACATGTTTTATCAGTCATAATAGAGGTATCTCTCATTCTAAATTTTTTTCAAACACTTCATATATGCAAAGTCACAAATCTACTCAAAACAATTCCATTGAAGGAGCTAGAAATTGAAAATTGATCTAGAATTTCTGTAGACATTTCCCCAACAATACCAAGAAGATTTATCATCAAATTAACCCACACATTTCAATATTATTCATCATATATAAACATAAAATTAACACTCGAGCATTTTTACAAACACTTCATGTGATAATTCTCCAAACTATGCCAAACAGTCTGATCGAAGAACTAGTTTTCGAATAAAAGGTAAAAGCACCAAAGAGAAGTGTCTTAAACCATTCCGAGGATACCGCACCATCAAAATACAAAATATATAATGGAAATGGGAAGAAATATCAGTTATTTAGCAGACATACCAAATAATTGTTTTCTCAACCAATTTTTGCACAAAATCCCAAAAACTAGTTTCCAATTCCTTCATAAAATTTACTTCCATAAATCGATTGAATTCTATGAGAAAATTATTCCACAAATAACTCATACATTTCATCAAATTTTTCATGTGCATCCATAAATAAATCAGATCAGATCCAAGTAAATTAAATAAACATGAGATAAGTCACTTATCTTATCAATGTGCAACTGGCATCTTTCGGACCACATTCCACCTAGCCTTTGGCACTTCCAAGCCAGATCTCACTTTGACAGGACACCCCTGAGCTGAGGCCACAGATCCACAATAGAGTTGCACTGAAGAATAACTCAATTATCAGCTTGAGAATCCAAAACTCTATTCCTCACCACATACTTCCTCTTCCACCCCACTACCAAGTGCAATAGTAATCCAGACCCCATAGGCCATCAAGATATCACCATTCACCATCAAGATTTATGTGCAGGTTAAGGACAAAGCCAAGTAGTGTAAACCAAGGAAAATAAAAAGTATGAAAAACCATAATCAACAACCATCCAAAAGAACCATGAGAAAACAACCCCGAAACCAAGGATATCAAACATGTATTTATAGAACAAATAAGGTAATTCTAACTCAATGGATCAAAATAAAACCATGGTAAGCCAAATTGAGTCAATCCAATGGTGGGGGGGGGTGTAAATCAACCATAAGAGGTTAACTCTAATCCAACCCAAGCAATTTGAAATTTCAAGGAGAATGACTCCAAGCCACTCTACCCTACTCAAAATTAGTGAGGTGAGGTGTCACACAAGCCAAGGCATATTCCCAAAATAGAAAAGGGGGGTTACAAAAGGATTTATGCAAGAGTTACACAAATATTTACACAAGTATTTACACAAGGAGTTACAAAACCACCAAAGGGGCTCAATCAACAAGTGGAACCCACCCAAACACTAAGGAGGCCCACTAAATCATGAATTAGGATCAATAATACCAACATAGGATAAATTAATCAAACTTTGGGTCATTTGTACAATGTTTGGGTGATCATTAATTAATAAAGCCACTAAGGAATAAATATGGACCAAGATCAACCAAACAAGTTCTAAAGTGCTGGGAATGTCCCCATTTCCCCTCACATTGTGGATCTAGGCCTCTTATACTCTTTTAGTGGTCCTCGATGTGCCAGTTGTTTTCATTAATTAATTATTTACAAAATAATAATAATGTCTCTAGGTCCTTAAAGACCCTTTTTCCAGCACGGTGTGCCACAATAATAAACAATTACGGATTACATATGCCCAGGGCTTTAACACACGGGGTATTACATCCCCTCCCCCTTAAACCATGCATCGTCCTCGATGCATAATACATACATGCTTTTACAACTTTCAAAGGGATCACTACCTTCAGTTTTCAAGTAGTATTTCTCATAACTCCTCTTCCGAGAAACCGTAATATTTCCCATTACTACTTTCCTGTTTGTCTCCACTGCCTATGGGATGTGACTCCCTTCACTTAAGTTATTCCTCAAGATATCGCCATCCCATTTTTTGGCTTCCTGTGCGAGAACCAAGACTATTAGTAAGGTTCAATTTTCAATCCCCATTACAGCGTCTTCAAATTTCAACAAAGATACATTCACATGAAAATCATATTTCAATCAACCATATCATTAACATCAAGTATACAAATGTACAATACATGATATAAGAGTATTCTTTAACTACTAAACCATGAACATAAAGATAGCATAAATCAATCACCATGGAACCTATACAAAATAGAATAACATGAATAGCACATGAGAGAATACTTATCTCAAATTTTGGAAACTAGCTTCAATGGGACAATGTTCCTCCCATAAGAAGAGCGCAATCAGTTTAGTAACTCTCGGAACTACCTCTTCTCGGAACCTCAATGCTTCCCACTACTACTTTCCTGTCTGTCTCTACTACCTATGGGATCACTGTCCAATTTCCTGGCTTCCTGTGTGAGAACCTGGACTAGGAAAGTGATATGATGTAAGCAAAAGGGTGACAATCCACCAAACTACCTCTCTGGAAATGGATACTAGACTGCTCTCTGAGGGAATCCAGGAACTCAGTCCAAACAACTAAACCATATTATTCAACAAATATACTTGAAATAGAGATGCTTCTTTAACAATGATGTTTTTTTTGACATTCCCAATAGACACATGGTTAGAAGTAAACATATAATGTTCAATAATATTCTTAAAATACATCTTTCAAAAAAAATATTTTTTCTAATTAATTACAAGAAATACTTCAGTATATGCAAGGTACTCGATATTAGATACTTATTCAACAAATACTTGAAATTCATCTAATGAAATCTTATTCTAATCAATTTCAATAATATGAAATGCATCTATCGACACCACTGTCATGTCCCCACCGCTCTACTTGGTGGACAGGATGCGACTAACATCTATCAACCTAGGAAATCTAATCCCCATGAACATAATATAAAAATGCATGAACGTAAACATACACAGATTCATATGTTATCACCATATAGCAGAAGCAAAATCATACATTCAAGCATTCAGCATGTTCATAGTAATTCATAAACAAAATAGAGTTGTGGAAATAAAATACAAGGGAATACTTATCTTGAAAGAATCTTGTCCCGCAACCAGCTATGTCGCTGCAAAGTTCCACCCAACCATAGGCTAGTGTGCTCTTTATTCTCTCAGTAACACTGCCACCCCCAAGTTGGGCATGATTTCCCCAAGGAATAAGGAACACTAGTAGACGTCATCCATATCCAAGGATATAATAAAATTCATTCAAGCCAACATAGTTGGGTTTATCAGACTTACATAGGCAGTGGTTTACACTTATCCAAATTCACATGAGACACAACCAAGCCAACAGATGGGTTTATCAGGCTACCAGCCAATCCATCCTTCTATTTGGGTTTATCAGGCTTACACAAGTAGTGGTTTAGACTTATCCAAATTCACATGATACACAACCAAGCCAACAGATGGTTTTATCAGGATACCATCCATTCCATCCTTCTAGTTGGGTTTATCAGGCTTACACAGGAAGTTGTTTACACTTAGCCAAATTCACACGAGACACAGACAAGCCAATAGATGGGTTTATCAGGCTACCAGCCAAGCCATCCTTCCAGTTGGGTTTATCAAGCTTACACAAGCAATGGCTTACACTTAGCCAGATTCACATGAGATACAACAAAGCATCCTTCCAGTTGGGTTTCTCAGACTCCCAAGGAGGTGGAAAGACTGACTGCTAAGCTAGTGAGCTCAACCCCAGAGCTATGAACACCCACACCGGATCTAGCCTAAATTCTAAACAATTAAACACCCAACATAAGGAAGAATTCCCTTCTCTGCTACACAGTCCCTCAGGCCATGCCTTTCCTTCCAATGCTATTAAGGGTATGCAAAGAAGAAAACCATCATTCTAGATTGGTCTGTGAGGTTCCTTCACACACTAGTTTTATCAAGCAATTCTAGACTCCATTTCCATTCCTCAAATCAGTTCAGGTGCCAAACAAGGATGTACACACAGTTATCTCAGTACTGGGATCATCAAATCATAGCAAACGCCAAGGATTAAACACACACACACACACACAAACCAAATTACGAATTTCTGAGCATGGCTTAAGCTAGACCGGATGCTGCATTTCAACAAAGGTATTTGATATAATACAAGGATACCCTAGCAAGATACTTTCAACAAATATCACAAGGATAAATATTTTCAAATATCACCTAAATACTTTTGCATTTTAATGTAACAAGCAAAGCGAATTTATATGCAGCAGTTCTAATCTAACTAAGAACCAAAAAGTCCATAAAAACCTATTACTTTTCATCTCAACACAAATCATAATTCTTCTTAGAGATCACTCAAAATACATTATTCATCAACTAATATCAATCATACAATGACCCTCATGGATACATCATCCCTAAATACATCGACCATCAATTCTTAATATATCAACGTATATCAATCATATATCGATCATGTAATATCAACCAAGCCTTAACCATACATGCATCACTAACCATACGAGAATCAATCATAGTAAATCAATCAAAGCACATCAACCACAGTACATCAACCATTATAGATCAATTAGAATACATTAATCAGAATACATCAATTAGAATACACAATCAGAATACATTAACTATGACTCATCAAGAAAAATACAATTATCATAATACACCAATCAGAATACATCAACCAACATACATCAAATGGAATACATTAATCAAAATAAACAATCAAAATACATCAACCAAGATTCATCAAGGATAATACAATGATCGCAATACATCAATCAGAATACATCATCCAGAAGACATCAACCAAGATTCATCAATCATACATGTAACAACCATAACATCCAAGGACAACCAATAATAGGCATACATACAATGTTGACAATGTCATACAGGTATAATCCATTAATTAACCAATTTCAATCAATAACATCCAATAGAAACCAATAATATCAAACAACATACATCAACTATAGAAATCATATCGAGTAGTTATTATTTATCATAGCATTACATAGAATAATTAGCACATAAGGATATACATAATAACACATTACATTACTAATTATTTGCACATATCACACTACTTATCAATCAAAGTAAATACATAGTCACCTCAAACAACCAAACATCCTACCACCAAAATCTTCTAATATTATACAATAAAACAATTACTAATTGTACAACACACTATCATACACTCATACCATATACCATACTTACTACTGCTATGTATTATATACATACAGTCGTTTTTGTTTTACATATATATTATAATTCTTCAATCATATATCATATTATTATTAATCATATACACAATGTATTAGTCATATAACCTATATATTCCATATTTAATATACTGACAGAATTATTATGTTATACCATAATATCAATACAATTATAGCAATAATTGCATAACCCAATACTATCATATTAGATAAGTTAACATAGTAATAATTAATAAATAATATAAAACCATACTACATGCATAAAATAAAAGGAGAATGAGAAACACAATTTACGCAAGTATCTAGGAAGTTACTTATCCATGTGTTGCAGCTCCAACTTTTCTCCCCAATTTTCTTAAATTCGGGACCCCTCCTCATGATTTTGTTTTAATCTTTGAATCCTTGGAGTTGTTGGCATGTTTTTCAATCTTTAAATGACTATAAAGCTTGACTCTTGACCAAGGTCTGGTTTTTGATTGCGCTGAAGTTTATGGCGAGCCCTAGCTGTTAAGATTGTTTTGTTTATTGATCAAACCAATTGTCTCTACCGAGGTCGCAATTGTCGGATGTTTGAAGTTGACTGAAGCACTTAGTTTTTTTTTTTTTGTTCGTTGTTTTGATCAGAAGTTCGAACTGTGTCCCGTCCGCTGTTGCGGCTCCTAAAGCAATTTAGCTGCTGAAGTGTGAAAGCACCGATGCCCGATGAGTTTTAACCTATTTGGTCATGAGCATGAAGTCGTGTCTCGTCTGCCATTGCGGATGGAAAAGCCTTTTGTCTTCCGAAACGCAAATCCGTCCGACGTCCGACTTACATCACAGGGCTTTAGTTTTCTCTTTTCCACCATTGCGGCTCTCCAAGTCTTTTGGTTTCCGAAGTTCAAATCCTTTCGAATTCCGATTAAAGCCTCTCTCACATGCATGTCGCTTGTCCGTGATTTGGGTTTCTTCCGCCGTTGCGGCTGGGAAAGCCCCTTGGCCTCTGATGTTATTTCCTCTCGATTGTCGATTTTAAGTTTTCTCGCCAAATGTGTTTCCCCGTTGACTGCCGTAAACTAGGTTTTTCAAGCCCGTAGATGGTGCGCCTCGCCATTTCCTTGTGGAATAGTCATTTAATCGATAATATTTGTTGTTTTGAATGATGCTGGTCGATTGATGGCAGGAGGGTTTGAGGAGATTAAGTACTCTACCATGGTGCTGAGAAAGACGGATCGTTTGGCAAGAATATAACTAAAACCGGAGGGATCGCCAGGAGAACCAGGGGAGTAGAAGACAAAACCTGGAGCTATAACGGCGCGAGCCCAAGAAGTCATCAGTTACCAAGTGGTCCATGATTACATACAGACAAGGGATGCGAAGCGTTAGAGAAAATGAAAGATCATGCGTCCGGGGAAAATGAAACACTCTGTAATTATAGTTTAAATATTTGAAAGTAGGAATGAGATAGGGCTTTTTCCCTGGAAAATTTTGTAAATGTTGACTGGTAAGAGGAACTACTTCATCTTGCAAAGGAAACTGCATTTTTTCCTGTTGGAAAGAGTGAAATATGGAATGTATCAATGCGACTCAATGAATAATGTTGAAGAGGAACTATTTCGTTTTCAGCCGTTTTTCATTTACTGTGAGAGTATTTAACTTCCTGGACCTATGTCCTTGTTGAGTGTTCTTCAATATTTTTTGGGATGTCTTCCACTGTGAGTAATAAATGTTGTTCATAAAATAATCGGCTATCTGGTTGTTTAAATATCTGTAATTGTTCATGTGTCTTGAATGAAGTATCAACTATCTGTAACTCTTCATAATGCACGTACAAAATGTATTGCTCACCAATGAATGATAATTCTGCTCCCTAGGGATACTTTAGGTTGTTAGTTTACTTTGTGTTATATTGTATGTGTTTTAGGTGCTTGTGAACCTTAAGACGAGAGGTAAGAACCTGCGCATCACATTGTGACTGTTCTTTGCATATTTAGCACCCTACATTGTTAGTTAGGCACTTTCATATCATACATTAAGTCAAAAAATTACAAAAACTCGGTGGACCAGGCCACAACTGGTAAAACCTTTGTTTTGTTGTTTGACCTACAGTAGCCGGACCGCAAACCGGATGGATTCCCTAGACCAAACAGTCAACGGGCTAGTTGGGAATGTTGATTGGGGTGAATCCCTTACTGTTTTCACCTACGAATTTCCAAGCTGCAACAGTTTTGGCGCTAGAAGGAGGGCCGCCAGTGCATGGCTGGCCGAGGAAACCCGTTTTCCCGAGAATTTTCCACAGGTGACAGTTCCAAAAGAAGTGGGTTCCATAATCCAATCTCGGAAGAAAATAGAGAACATTTATATGTTGTTGGTAACGAAATGTTTGACAACCTAACAAGACACACCCGGGCATATGTAAGGAAGCTTGGAGGGTTGCCAATTATCCCTGACTTACCTAGAAGAGAATACAAGAAGAAAGACCGTCCTATAGCAGAAGATTCAGTGTTGGTTGGAGACTGGGAAGAACTTGTAGAGACTGCTCTGTAGGAGGTTGAATTACTTTGAACCAAGAAGGTCCAGATACCCCTTACAGTTCTCCTGCTCAAACTCCTGTTGGTTCACACCCTCACTCTCCACCCCAACTCATGGCTGGCGTAAATGCAAACCAACCCCCCAACCCACCAAATCCACCACCTGCATGGAGAGCCAAATCACCTCTAAATCTAACACCTCCATTACATGACTTACCCCAATCCTTCGAAAAATTGCTGCCTAAATTTGACCCCAATGAGAAGATCCTAGTGGATGATCATCTGCAGAGTTTCTACTTGGCAATAGAGGGTTTAAGGGATGGGGAGCATGAAGATGTAGTATGTCGACTTTTCCTGCATATACTTAAAGGAGCTACAGCTTCATGGTATTTTGGGTTTCCTGCTAACTTGATTCCGGACTGGAACACCTTTGAGAGGATTTTTAGAAGTAAGTATGTGACCCAAAAGACTCATGCTGCCCTTATGAAAGAACTATGTGCATTGAAGAAAGAGAAAAAGGAAAAAGTGCACAGTTTCACACAAAGGTTTGCATCATATCTTAAGAACTTCTCTGAAACAGATAAGCCTTCAGACAAAGTACTGATTGAGTACTATACTTCAGCTTTGGGTCCTGATTTGGCCATGTTTGCGAAAGGTAGGGCCAAGCCTCCTCTGACAGAGACCTATGAAGAGGCAAAAGTGGTGGAAGTGGAAAGAGAAAGTATTGAAGATTATCCAGAACAATAAGGAGAGAAAGGTGCGGGGAGAAAAGCCTTATTGTTCACTAAGCCTAAGGAAGAAAAGTCACCAGATATGGAAAAATGGCCAAGATGATGCAGAAGCTTTCCAACAAGATCATAGATATGGAAAAAGAAAAGGAGGCACAAAGGTTTTATAAGCCATATTATAAGAAAAGAGAGGATAAGATCATTCTAATCCTCCTCCTCACAATGCTACGTCCATGAATCTAACAGAGGTCGGCATGGATAATTTCTGCACTTTCCACCAGCAGCCACACTCTAAAAAAAATTGTCCACAATGGATAAACTCTATGACGCTAGTGATGAATCAACTGCTGGATTCTAGGTTAACAGAAGAGGGAGATGAAGAAAGAAAAGAAAATTCTGCCTCTACGTCTAATGAAGATCAGGAAAAGGAGACCTTGGCATTATGGAATTCAGTCTCATTATTTGATGCTGAAGAAGGAAACACTCAGGGATACCAGGGAATTATGGAGACCAACGTGGCCACAAGAAGCCAAGGAGCGGTTAAGGACGACAGTCTTATTCTTCCAAAGATCAGAAGGCTGCAGAGAAATGTTAAGAAGAAGTTTCAAAATAAAGCCTTGGCCGATAAGATTCCAGAATTCACGATTACCAGCCAAAGTCCTACATAGGATGACACAACAGCCAAGCCAAGTGAAGGAAATGCTGACAAACCACATCCAATTGGACAGCCGATGAATTATGACATTGTGGAGGATTTGAAAAAGGTAAAAGCGAATGTTCCACTATTTGAAATGTTCAAAGTGCCGCATCAAAAAGAGAGATTGTTGAAAGCACTTGAAGCATCAGATGACAAGCTGCCCACTAACAATCAACCTCAGGATGAAGAAGAAATTGGAGAAACCAGCGTTGGAGGTGAGTCTAAAGCTAAGCATCTACCTTTCCTCCTAACGTTTGAAATTTTTAATCATAACGTGCACAATTGTCTAGTAGATTCGGGGGCGTCCATTAATGTCATGCCCATATCAGTATGTAAGAAGATAAATGGGAAGCCAAAGCCAACCACGTGGAGGGTGGTTCAGTTGGATAGGACAAACGTTAAGGTAATTGGTGAGATGAAAGACGTCCTAATCCGTCTGGCATCCAATGACAAAGTATGCCAAGTTATTAACATCATAGTGGCTGATATACCAGACGCTTACGGTCTGGTCCTGAGTAGAGATTGGTCAGCCAAATTAAATTGATATTTCGCTTCAGATTGGTCACACCTATGGTTGCCATACAAGGGGAGTCCAAACCAGATCAATATTCTAAGACAACCCCACATGAAGTACAATGTTACCCAACTGGATGAGAAGAATATACGTGTGGATTCTATATTGGGAAATTATTTTCTTGAGTTGGAACCAGGGAATTATCAAGCGGAAGAAGCCAGCAACCCATTTGATACCCAGCCTGATCTCCTTCGATTCTCGTAGGCTGGCGAGATTGATTGTGAAATAGTAGACTTAGCAGTAAGAGTAGATTCATTCTCAGTAGTTAATGATTTTTGGACTTTATTTTTCGATGGCTCTAAGACATTAGAAGGGTCAGGGGCCGGCTGTGTCCTAATTGACCCACAGAAGAATAAAGATTTCCTTTCATGTAGATTAGAGTTTGAATGTACTAATAATACAGCTGAGTATGAAGCACTGGTGCAGGGACTCAAGAAAGCAATTGACTTGAAGGTAAGTAATTTAAAAGTTTTTGGGGATTCTGAAATTATTGTGAAACAAATCTGGAATCAAATCCACTGTGTTTCTCCTCACTTAAAAGCTTACCAGAATGAGGTATGGGACCTTCTTAAATGTTTTAATGCATTCAACATTATTTCAATCCCAAGAATTAAAAACGCAGCAGCTGACTTATTAGCTACTTCGACCGCTAGGCTTGTACCCTCAAATAATTGATGTACTGTTGAATTGCTTTTCAGGCCTTCAGTACTTGATATGATTACCAACCTGCGTGTGTTCGATGATGACCAACAAATTATAGAATGTTTAACAAATGACGAGGTATTCAAAGGAGCGATTATTGATGATGAAGAACACCAGGCCGAGATGAAATTTGATAATTTCATCCCTAAATGGGTCAGAACGTTAGAAAAGATGTTTGACTTGAATGAAAAGTTTAGGAGACCCGCCAACGTGAAGAATCACAGCTCAAATCTACAGTTCGAGTTGATAAATTTGGGGACTGAAACGACACCTAAGTTCGTGAATCTTGGCAAATGCTGTTTGCCGACAGAAAGAGACAAGTTCATCAGTCTATTTAAACAATACAAAGATGTCTTTGCCTGGATGTACAAAGAGTTAAAGGCATACGATACCAACATCATCAAGCACGTTGTTCCCATCAAGGCAGGAGTCAAGCCATATTAGCAGCCCTTGAGGAAAATGCATCCAAAACTGGAACCACTGATTCAGAGTGAGGTAAAGAAATTATTGGATCCTAGAATCATTTTTAAAGTCAGACACTCTGAGTGGGTATCAAATTTGGTACCGGTTAGAAAGAAGTCAGGAGAAATCATACTGTGTGTGGATTTCAGGAACTTAAACCGTGCATCGGATAAAGATAACTATCCTGTGCCACCCATGGAGCAGCTGCTACAAATGGTTTCAGGTTCTGAACTATTTTCATTATTAGACGGGTTCTCTAGCTACAATGAAGTGTTGGTAGCCGAAGAAGACACATTAAAGACAATGTTCAGGACAAAATGGGGAACTTTTGCCTTTAGAAGGATGCCATTTGGACTGATTAATGCTGGAGAAACATTTCAGAGAGCTATGGACATAGATTTCTGTAGACTAATTGGATGAAGCGTTGTGGTGTACCTTGATGACATTACAATATTCTCGAAGAAAAGAGGAGAGCACGCTTTTCACCTAAAGCAAATTTTTGAACGCTGTCGGAAATATGGCATCTCCCTCAATCCTAAGAAGTGCGTGTTCACCATCACTGAGGGCAAGTTACTGGGGCACATAGTTTCAAAGAAGGGTATATCTATAGACCCAGAAAGAATTAAGGCCATTGAACAAATTCCCATGCCCCATAATAAAAAAGGAATGCAATCGTTTATGGGAACCATAAATTTTGTACAAAGGTTTGTGCCTGATTTCGCTCAGACTGTCAAACCACTACAGCAGATGGTCAAACAAAATGCACAATTTAAGTGGACTGATATTGAGAAGGATGCTTTCAACAAAATTAAAATTGTTGTTGCACACGCTCCCTCCTTGAAAAGCCCCGACTTTGATAAAGACTTTATTATGTATACATTTGCATCCGATGATTCGCTGGCAGTTGTACTCACGGAAAAGGAATATGGGGGGGATGAATTCCCAATCACCTTTATGAGTACTGGTTTGCAGGGGGCTGAGTTAAATTACTTGGCCATTGATAAGCAAGCTTATGCAGTGTTTAAGGCGGTGAAGCAATTCGGGCCTTATATATTAAAGAATCGAAACCAAGGTAATAGTCCCCTACCCAGCTGTAAGATCCCTTCTCATACAGAAAGAGTTAGGAGAAAGGAGGGGAAACTGGGTAACAACTCTTCAAGAGTACGACCTTGAATTCAAGCCAGCCTCTATAGTCAAAGGTCAAGGGTTATGCAAATTGATGACTAAAATGGGGAACAATGAAGAACAAGCATGGGAAGATGATGCTGAATTACATGTAATGGATGTATGCCCCTTGTTGACAGCACCCGAGTCTTGGTATAGAGACCTTGTACATTACTTACAGTCAGGGATGTTTCCAGAACATTGGAATTCCAAGCAAAGAAAAGCGTTGCATCTTAAATCAGCATCCTATCAACTTGTTGAAGGAATACTATTCAGGAAAAACTACGATGGAGTCCTTCTGAGATGCTTGGAGAAAGAAGATGCTAAGAAATTAATGTCTGAATTGCACGATGGTCCGACTGGGGGACATTATTCAGGGGACACTACAACCCACAAGGTCCTCAGAGCTGGTTATTACTGGCCTACACTCTTCAAGGATGCACACGCACACGTCAGAAAGTGTGATATTTTCCAAAGGTGTGGTGGAAGACAGCCTAAAGCAGCAACGCCCCTAAAGCCTGTGATGATCATGGAACCATTTGAGCAATGGGGGCTGGACATTATTGGAGAAATAAAGCCAAATTTGTCCCTGCAGCACAAGTACATTCTTACTGCGACTGATTATTTCACTCACTGGGTCGAAGCTATCCCACTGCGCAAGATAAATGAAGACGAAGTCATCAGCTTCCTACAAGATCATATCATGACCAGGTTTGGAGTTCCAGTTTCGTTAGTATTTGATAATGCTAAATACTTTTCATCAATTAAATTGACTGTGTTTGCTCATGATAAAGGGATAAAATTGCATTATTCTGCTAATTACTATCCGCAAGGGAATGGACTGGCTGAATCCTCTAATAAAAACCTCATTAGAATTCTGAAGAAGACTGTAATAGAAAACTAGAGGAGTTGGCACTCAGCCTTACCAAATGCCCTTTGGGTTGATAGAGTCACCCCCAAGTCTACAATTGGAGTGTCCCCATATACCCTTGTCTACGGTAAAGAGGCCATCCTTCCTCCCAATATCATGCTACCATCTTCCATTCTAGCTCAGGAGTCTAGGGGGTCGGATGATGAAGTTTTACAAATAAGAATATATAATCTCCTAAAAGCTAAAGAAGCCAGGTTGAAATCCAAAGAACGCTTTAAGCAGCAACAAGAGTCAGTTAAGAGATGGTTTGACAAGCATAAAGCTGGGACAAAAGACTTTGAAGTGGGAGACTTAGTCCTCAAATGGGACCACCCCCATGATGAGAAAGGAAAGCATACCAAATTCCAGCAGTTGTGGGTAGGCCCTTTTCAGATTGCAGCCAAGCTTGGTCCTTCTACCTACAAGTTGCAAGATCTGCAGGGGTGGGAGGAGAACCTACCAGTAAATAGTTTGATTCTCAAACCTTATTTTTCCTGAGTCTGTCTTATTTTTTCTGTCTTGTACATAAATAATCTGCCCGGCTATCTTTTGAGTCATGTTTCTAGTTTGCTTTTGTTGATTTCATTCTAGCTTGTTTCGTTGATTTCAATAAAGGGAGCAAACCTGCGGTTGCATGGAATACATCCAAATTTTTTGGGTTTGATAAACGTTTTGGTGTCAGACTGTGTGTTGCTAATTTATATGAAATAATTTCTTCCAGTATAGCATTTTTCTCGAAGAACTCTGTGTGCATTGAAGTCCTGCTTAACCCCTGTGAAATAAACCATATTCGAGGAGTCTGGGGTACTATGTCGAGGCTCCATCCACGTCACATTTAAAATGTTCTAAGGAGCAACAGCAAAGGACCCATGGAAAGGAGCAAAGTGAACAGTGTATTAAATATAAATGATCCCATGCCAAGAAACGAATGCCAAAAGGAAAATAAAGAGTCAAAAACTCCTATGAAAGCATCATAAATCAAAGCAGGAGCTGAATCATAAGTACTGAATTGCCAAAAGATCCTCTCCATCCGTGAGCTGAAACTTGAAGTACACCACTCACACAAAAGGACACTATGGGATAGAGGATCTTGAATCAAAATTCAGTAAGAAAGGCATGTGAGCAAACTCATATGAAATAGGACAAAAGTCCGAAAGCACAAGAAAAGTGTGAAAATGGCATGGGAATGAGGAACAAACGAATATTTCTGTTTACCATATGCTCCAATCCTGTGGTGTCCAAAGCTTTTAGCCACCTGAAGATAAAGGTAATAATGAAATTCATCCTCTGGCATAGTTATCTGGACTTGACGATTTTGGTTTCAACTCTCCCTAATTGGACTGTCATCAATGATTAAGAGTACACACTGCTGTCATTTAAGAAATCCATATTGCTGGAAGAAGTCAATATGATGCTTTTTGCTTGTTAAACAGTCTGTCACTCAAAGGTTGATCACCCAGAGATCTAGGTTCACCAGGCAATCGCCAGTTGTTGCAGCTGCAACTTTTCTCCGCAATTTTCCTAAATTCGGGACCCCTCCTCATGATTTTGTTTTAATATTTGAATCCTTGGAGTTGTTGGCATGTTTTTCAATCTTTAAATGACTATAAAGCTTGACTCTTGACCAAGGTCTGGTTTTTGATTGTGCTGAAGTTTATGGTGAGCCCTAGCTGTTAAGATTGTTTTGTTTATTGATCAAACCAGTTGTCTCTACTGAGGTCGCAATTGTCGGATGTTTGAAGTTGATTGAAGCACTTAGTTTTTTTTTTTCGTTGTTTTGATCGGAAGTTCGAACCATGTCCCGTCCGTCGTTGCGGCTCCTAAAGCAATTTAGCTGCCGAAGTGTGAAAGTGCCGATGGCTGATTTGTTTTAACCTATTTGGTCAGAGGCATGAAGTCTTGTCTCATTTGCCGTTGCGGATGGAAAAGCCTTTTGTCTTCCGAAACGCAAATCCGTCCGATGTCCGACTTACATCGCAGGGCTTTAGTTTTCTCTTTTCCGTCGTTGCGGCTCTCCAAGTCTTTTGGTTTCCGAAGTTCAAATCCTTCCGACTTCCAATTAAATCCTCTCTCGCACGCGTGTCACTTGTCCGTGATTTGGGTTTCTTCTGTCATTGCAGCTGGGAAAGCCCCTTGGCCTCCGATGTTATTTCCTCCTGATTGCCGATTTTAAGTTTTCCCGACAAATGTGTTTCCTGTTGACTGCCGTAAGCTAGGTTTGTCAATCCCGTAGATGGTGCACCTCACCATTTCCTTGTGGAATAGTCATTTAATCGATAATATTTGTTTTTTTGAATGATGCTGGTCGATTGATGGCAGGCGGGTTTGAGGAGATTAAGTACTCTACCATGGTGTTGAAAGACGAACCATTTGGCAAGAATATAACTGAAACCAGAGGGATCGCCAGGAGAACCAGGGGAGTAGAAGACAAAACCCGGAGTTATAACGGCACGAGCCCAAGAAGTCATCAGTTACCAAGTGGTCCATGATTACATACAAACAAGGAATGCGAAGCGTTAGAGGAAATGAAAGATCATGCATCCGGGGAAAATGAAACGCTCTGTAATTATAGTTTAAATATTTGAAAGTAGGAATGAGATAGGGATTTTTCCCTGGAAAATTTTGTAAATGTTGACTGGTAAGAGGAACTACTTCGTCTTGCAAAGGAAACTGCAATTTTTCCTGTTCGAGAGAGTGAAATGTGGAATGTATCAATGCGACTCAATGAATAATGTTGAAGACGAACTATTTTGTTTTCAGCTGTGTTTCATTTACTGTGAGAGTATTTAAATTCCTGGACCTATGTCCTTGTTGAGTGTTCTTCAGTATTTTTTGGGATGTCTTCCACTGTGAGTAATAAATGTTGTTCATAAAATAATGGGCTATCTGGTTGTTTAAATATCTGTAATTGTTCATGTGTCTTGAATGAAGTATCAGCTATCTGTAACTCTTCATAATGCACGTACAAAATGTATTACTCACCAATGAATGATAATTATGCTCCCTAGGGATAGTTTAGGTTGTTAGTTTACTTTGTGTTATGTTCTATGTGTTTTAGGTGCTTGTGAACCTTAAGACGAGAGGTAAGAACCTACGCATCACATTGTGGCTGTTCTTTGCATCTTTAGCACCTTGTATTGTTAGTTAGGAACTTGCATATCATACATTAAGTCAAAAAATTACAAAAACTCAGTGGACCGGGCCGCAAATGGTAAAACCTTTGTTTTGTTGTTTGACCTACGGTAGCCGAACCGCAAACCGGATGGAATCCCTATACCAAACAGTCAACGGGCTAGTTGGGAACGTTGACTGGGGTGAATCCCTTACTGTTGTTGCCTGCGAATTTCCAGGCCCCAACACCATGTGACCACAACCATCCAAGTGACATAAATAAGACTATAAAAGCATATCATCCATAGAGAATACAAAATCAATATAAGGTATAAATGCCACTTAATAAATCATATTAATATTTAATAATAATAGAACTATATCATCTTCATAACTTAGCATTAAATTAATACTAGGACATATACTATTATAATTACAATTATTTACTTATCAATTCATAATCATAATGTATCATTAAATAAGTCATACTACACGAAGCATTTTGATATTAACGATTGAATGGGCAATGAAAGAGGAAAATGCACAAGCATCAACCAATCAAGTCAAAGTCAATTATTAGACATGCACCACATAGTAATTACCAATCAATCATTAAACAACCAAAATTCAATGTTAATTCATTCTAAGGAATACAAAGAAATAATATTTGAAGTGAGGTTTCTTATTATTATATTAATGTAAGGAAGGTTAAATTAATTTTACCAAACACATTTGTAAACCCCAAATGCGCATATACATAAGATAATAGATTTGAACAAGGCCCAACAGCTGCAATGTTGGAAACTAAGATTTGATACCACTTGTAATGTCCCCTGGGGATATTAGTGGGATCGAGGGAGATATAATTAGCTCTCTAACAATAATTATATAATTTTATCACAATGGATTAGTTAAAAACATATTAAAATTCATTTTTCAATATTTGTTTCATGACAAAGTCATTTTAATTACAAATAAATTAAATTAAATTCAATAGTTATTCAAATGTCTCGTCCAAGGGCTGGAAATGATTACTAACACCTTCTAGCAACATCACATATCAATTCCAATCTAATTCAGACATAAATTCCACATCTAAATGCCATTTACTCTTAATCACGATTAATTAGTAATTAGTGTTCCAATTACAGTACTTGACGACAATTAGTGCATAATTGAAGGTACTTATTATAATTTAATTTGTTTATCACTTATCCACTGTTTATCAATTCCAATGGCTAATTAACACCTAATAACATGTAAATCAAGGCTAATTACCATTTTCCAATTAATTAAACATAGTAATTATGAAAATGATTCCATGAGAACTAGTCAACTAGTTGTTCAATACTAACAACTAGTCTTGCACGAATTCGATACACAACGATGCCAATGAACCAAAAAGTGAACCTACAGCCATTTTACACATATTTAAGCATGCATGTACAGAAAAATAAAGTTCTTTTGCAGATCATATCTGATTACATAAACGAAGGATATTTCAAGTTCAATCAATACAACTAATTAATAAATACTGGTAGTAATTCAATCAAACCAATCGTACCAAGTTTCAATGCACACAGATTTGAAGGTACAGATCTACAAAATAGCATTCTATAGCACATGTAAATAAAAAATAACAAAGCATATGGATGTACATTCATCTTTTACCAAAACAGAGAATGGAATCCAAAAACTATTTGCCAATTTCACTGCAATGTACATAGTTTTCAATTGAACCTTCCAAATGCCAAATAAAGAGAGATATATGACTAGTGTAGCTCATGGAAAGCATATGATGGATCATTTACATCCATATGGTTGTAGCTTTCCACCCATATACATTCCTTTAAACAATCCACAATATAAGTTAATTCTACTCATCTGAATTGACTAGTAATTCTACAAATCACTAGAATATTTAAATCCACAGATCGTAGGATAATTCAAATGCAAATCCAACTCTAAATAACATGTTTTATCAATCATAACAAAGGTATATTTCATTCTAACAGTTTTTCAAACACTTCATATGCAAAGTCACAAATCTACTCAAAACAATTCCATTGAAGGAGATAGAAATTGGAAATTGATCTAGAATTTCGGTAGACATTTCCCCAACAATACTAAGAATATTTATCATAAAATTTTCCCACACATTTCAATATTATTTATCAGATATAAACATAAAAGTAACACTTTGGAATTTTTACAAGCACTTCATGTGATACTTCTCCAAACTATGAGTTATACACCTGATTGGCACCTCTCCGTCTGAGTGCTGACATCCCTCAGGTCGGCACACAAAAGGACACTTATGGATTGAGGTTTGCCTAGTTTCACTATACCTTGGTTTATGATGAAATACATTGCCTATATGCCCAGCTGATTACTTTTCCATTTTGAGATTTTGAGTAGCATACGCGACTATATCTATTGACATCTCGCGCATCATGCGTGAGTATCATGTTCAACAGGTCGCGCATACATGTATGCACGGGTTGCACTTGTATAGAGTCGCGTATCATACGCGGGTTGCTCTAATACAGACCCACGCATGGTTTCCTCAAAATTAATATTTAAAAACACGAGTTAATGGGAGATTAGTTTACTCATTTACCTTAATCCCATTAACTGCTGTAACATCCCCAACCTTCGAGAACTGCCTCATTTCATCCATATAAATAGAGGCCTTGGGGAGGGGGTTGGAGGGTCATACTTGGAGAGCAACGTTATGCTGGTGGATTGTCTATAGAAATATTTGGAGCAGAGAAACTCGGAGTCCTTTGGTGACAGAGGAGTCCTTGCTCAGACATTGGGTTGTAACCTAAACTCCCTCTATTATTGTTAATAAAGCAGATTACTTCTTCCATATTGTGTTTCATGTGTTGTGGATTGGTAAATGTTTACATTTCATTATAATATATGGTTTGCCTAATCTGCATCTTTATATATGAATCATACTATATTTGGAAGAATATTTGTTAACAGCTGAAGGAGGAATTATCCTGGAGACTTTAGAAGTGGATTGAAGAGGAAGAAGCTAGCTTGGATCAACCTTCGTATTTCACAAGTAAGTTCCTGCTACTTTCCTATTTCCTATTTTGTGCTTTTAAAGTCAAATTGTCTGCAAGTGTTAGAGTATGTTAGTAACCCCTAGAACTAGGTTATTAGGTGAATTATCCTGTACAACAGAACTGGCGACTCCGCTGGGGAATCCAAGTCTACTTTAGGTCTTTTTCTGTTGTCCTAACCAGTCATTGCTCGAAGTTTTGTTTGTGATTTTTTGTCCTGCTTTCTTACTTACTGTAGCATTTGAAAGTCTTGGGTCTTTCTCTGTTTTTGAGAATTCTTTCATACCCATACGCGGGTTGTCCCACTGGACAGTCGCGAGTACTGAGTCTTATGCGCGGGTTGTTCCACTGTACAGTCGCGCATCATTCACGACCTGCACTACTACACAGTCACGCATACTCCTAAAAACTGGGATTTTTGTGTCAAAGTTTGCTTGTTCTTTGGCCTGTTATAAGTCCTGTTCTCTGTTAAGACTTTCTTTAAGAGTGTTGCAGAGTTGTCTAAGTGTATCAGGTGATCACATCTTAGTGCTTTTCGAAGCCCTTGGTTTCTTTTTACTTGTTTTATTTACTGTATGCATCTTGAAACTTTCTGGCCTGTTTGGGTTGTTGGTTTGAGTGCCTGAGTCTAGATCAGTGATCAGGGTCTTAGACTCTGTCTGTCCAGTCTACTGTCTGTCAGTTATTGGTTTGCACTTGCCTATTTAAAAGTCTGCAATGATCTCTTGGTCATTGTCTGCACCCAAGTTGAGGTCCTAGCCTACTTTTTTTGCTGGTTTTTAGGTTCTGTTTGCCTGTTAGTTTCAGTTTGTGTTTTATTACAGTCTATAAGTGTCAAGTTTACTCAAGCATTGCATTTATACATGCACAGTAGTTTTTTTTTTAGCATTTTTTAAAGTGAAAAAATAAAACATAGTTAATCTTTTGCATTGCAATTTTTGCATTAGAGTAGTGTTTGTTTCAGTTTAAGAAATACTATCTCAGAAAATACAAAAACATATAGGCTTAGTTTCCCTTTTTGCTGCATATAGTTCATCAATATTTATTTGAAAAAAATGAAAAGAAGTTTATTTTATAGTGTTAGTTTGCTTTAAATACACTTTTGATTTCATTTATTTTCTGCTGAGTCATAACATCATACAGTCCATCACTTCCACTTCCTTTGAGTAAAGAACAGCCCTTAAAATTAATGCTTAAATTTAAAATCTATTAGTAAGTTTTTATTTTTAGGGCCTTCCACCTACTAGCTTAGGCTAGGTTTGTGGGCTAGGGAGTGTAAACTTCCCACAAACTATAAACTCAGACGTAGTGGGCTATTCATTAGGTAAATCCTTGGTTCTACCGCTGTATCTGGGAAGCTCCTCTCAAATGGGAGTTAAGCACTAGGCCGCGTGGAGGCTTGGACAGAGGGGATAACCCCCCAAATCCTTGTCAAAACGTAACCCATGAATTTTACGCATCTAGGGATTCTATCTAGGCAGAATTTCGGGCTCAGCTACCCTGCCCATGCGTACGATTTCGGCTTGCGATTGTCCCCCCAGACAGTAGGTATTGTCAAGGTAGCCTTAGTCTCTTGTCTTTTTAGGGCTCATACCTAGGTAAACCAGAAGGTTATTTCTGGTTCACCTTGAACAGACTTGGAAGGTAACCCTTGTGGAAAGTGTAGGAGGGTAGTTGGGTGATTCCTCCGCTTGTGCCTAAGAACCCCTCAAGGACGCCAAGTAACTGTTCATCAGCTTTCTTTGGGAAAGCATATCTTTATAGCCTGTTTTGATTGCTTGAGACTTAGGATTTTTTTTAGTGTATGCTCTGTGGATCTACTTGTGTTTAGTTGGCCTTAGGGTGTGATTTTTTAAGTCTTAATTCTGGAGGACCAACTTGTTAGAAGGTCAAGAAGGTTGCGAAACCTTCCTCCTCTCTCACCACTGGAACCTCCACCTTTACCTCAAAGGCGGAGACTAAGCACAGGTGGTTCTTTTGAACCAGTAGGAGTAAGTGAGGTTCTTGGTGAACCAGAATTAATAGATAACCGCTTTTACTTTGATACAGTCGAGGTAGAAGAATTGCAAGCTAACGAGTTTGCAAGAAATTATAATACCCCCTTGACTGATTTGAACGATCCAGTGATCGTGCAGGTTAGGCCTTTTAGTTCACCAGTGCTAGGTGTACCTGTAGGTAGAGCTATGTCTTCTAAGGGAGAAAGTTCATTTGTTTTCACCTCAACCCTTCCAGTTGAAGGGGTACTACCTCCCTCGGTTAGTACCCCTAGATCTAGTTTACCTTCCACACCCTTAACTCCAGCAAGCCGGGTGGTCCAACCACCGGTTTACTCGAACATTGGAAGTATGTCTGGTGATATGGCTACTGGGATTCCTAGTATGCCTACAATTCCTTCTTCCTTCCCTTACACTACCCACAGTGGTCCGGTGGGATCCTCGGCCTTTGTCCAAGGATTCCCTTGGAATGGGGGGCACATACCCCCATCTAGTCCATATGTAGGTCCACCTCCTTCATATGTAGGAGTGCAGTTTGGTAGCAACACCTCTTACGGGAAAAGCTACCAAACCCCTATTTCAGTCCCATACACGAGCTCTCCCTTCTCTTTGTTTAGTGGAGGGATACCTGCTCCAGTATTTCAGACCCCTACTTTTATGGGGACGGTCCGAACCACTTACACTGCAACTCCCACCCAAAATCCGGTGGCTTACGGATGGAATCCGTTCCAAAGCAACCTACCCACTTCACAACCAGTGTCTGGGGGAAACCCCACCTTTACTTATGGGCGATCGGGGGCAAGTCCCTCTAATCCCCAAGCTAGTACCTCTAGTACACCGTTTAGGCCAAAGATTCCTTTTCTGGTAACCTTGAACTTTCCAGACTTATCAAAGTTGATGAACGATCCGGTGAGGCATGACCCCTTGTGCCCACCTGTTCCCACCAAACTGCCCTCGGACATCCCTAAGTTCGAAGGTAAGGCTGGTGAAGATCCTGGGGAACATGCTACCACCTTCCACTTATGGTGTTCTTCCAACTCATTGAATGAAGATTCAGTGAGATTGAGGTTGTTCCAGAGGACCTTGACGGGCTCTACAGCAAAATGGTACTAGAGCTGCCTTCTGTTGCTTTTAGTAGCTTCTGGGACTTGGCTACTGCTTTCCTTAGCCACTTTCAGCTTCCAGTCCGTTACGACTTCAGAACGGATTTGTTGTCCACCTTTAGAAAAAACAAGGAAACCCACATCTCAGATCATATCCAAGAGTGGAGGAGGCGAAAGAGCCTCATTAAAGCTACCATCCCTCCTGAGTTTCTATTAGAATGGTTCCTTAAATCTTTATTGCCCTATATATCTAAGGATGTTTCCACATCAGGAGTGACTAGTGAGGAAGAATCCATACTCAGGGCCCAGCAGTTGGACTTGATTTATTCACAGTCTGGGATTTTATATGAAATCATCGCTGAGGCACCAAGGCCTTCTCATGAGGCTGAGAAACCCAAGCCTGGACCCCATGCCGATGGTGTGGTTGGGTCTGTAAACTCTCCCACTGTAGAGTCTTTGACAAAACAACTTCACCAATTGTCTGTCAAACAGTCTACGGCGGAGGCAGCAAAGGCTGCCCCCTCCTCCCAAAGTGCAAATGTTTTTGCACAAACCTCTTCGAAGGGCAATCAGCAGCCCGACGGGAAGAAGAAGAAAGGAAAAAAGGGAGAGGGAAACCAAAATCAAAACAAGCCAAAGCCCGCAAACAATGCTGATGGGGGAAAAAAGGAAAAGAAGAAAGTCAAATTACCTTGTAATTTGTGCCAAGGGGATCATCTTACTCATCTTTGTCCCCTCATGGAATAAGCTCAGAAGCTATTACAAACGCAACCGCCGGCTGTCCTGAAGGATCCATTTCCCCAAGGGCAGAATTCTGCTTCAGCTTCTACCGTAGCGGGGGGCAGTCAAACTGCTCTTGACCCTAATTATATCAACATGGTTAGATCCTCAACTTTGTTACAAACTAGGAACAAGAACTATGAGAAAGAGACCAATGAGAAGGGTAAAGCTGTAGTTGAATCTTCCAACCCTCTCACTATAGAGAAACCTGCAGAAATAATGCCAAAGATAACCAAAGGTGTCTTTAAGAAGACTTTGCATAACCCAAATGCCCGAGCCGCTTCTAACTACTCAGTGGTTGAAGACTTGGCCCAGACTCCTTGTGCAATGTCAGCTTTGGAGGTGCTACAAAGCTGTCCCGCTCAGCAGAATTCCCTTTTAGCAGCTCTAGGTAGCATGGACTCTTCGAGTCTCTTAGCGAAATTTAATCTCTCTGAGGTTAAAATTCGCCTCCCTTATCATGTAGCTTTATCGATAGATGTTTTCCATGGTGGTAAGACCATTAGACGAGCGGTTGTTGATGAGGGAGCCTCTACTTGTGTTATGTCCCTGACTTGTTGGAAAGCTCTTGGATCCCCAGAGCTGGTCCCATCAACCAATTTACTTACTGCTTTTGATGGAAGGTCTTTCCATCCACATGGTATCCTACCAGCCTTCGAGATTAAGCTGGCTGGCAAAGTAGTCTCTGTTGAAGTCGAAGTGATTGATGCTCCATTAGACTACAATTTGCTTGTAGGTAGGAATTGGACTTATGCAATGTCTACTGTTGCATCTACTGTCTTTCCTGTCGTGGTATTTCCACATGAGGGCAAGCTGGTCATTGTTGACCAACTTGATTTTACTCGTAAAGGCCGCTTAGAGTCTAAAGATTCCTCTGTGCCATTAGTTGATCAGGCCAAACCTGCTGCACAGAGCTTGGGGGCTGGACTGTATGCATCATTGATGGCCACATTCGATATTCCAGCTCCAGTCCTTTATCTCGGTTCTACTACTGTAGGGAAGTCCATTGATTCGGTGGTCGATAGGACTGATCCTTGGGTCCTCCCAACCCCTCAGGAACCGGAAGTGCCCTTGTCTGCAGTGGAAGTGGTGTATCAAGCTATTACCCAGACCACTGTAGATCCCATTCCAGATCCTCTTACAGTCTTAGATGATCTGGAAGAAGTTTATATGCCTGCATGGGCAGATAAATCTTTACATTCCATAGATTGCTTAGACACTGTTATACCTTCAGATGAGGCTATTCTGGAAGCTATGTGTTCACATGATAAGATATGTGAGGATCTTCATCACCGATCTTATTTCCTTTTAGAGCTAAGCAAGATAGAAAACCAAGAGTTCCATGTGAGACTGTCGTATGATGTTGATACACCCATCAATCCTTTACCTAGGGATGGAGTGTTTGCCGAGGGGAATATGGAAAAAATTTCCGCTACTATACCGATCAACATCTCCGTAAAACCAGATGTCGTGGAAAATATCTATATAGGTGCAAACTGCTCTCTAGAGGAGATTGCCATTTATACTGCCCATTTCAAGGAATTCCGTGATATCTTTGCCTGGTCATATGAGGAGATGCCAGGCATTGATCCATATATTGTTCAACATGAGATCCCAACCTATCCTGATGCTAAGTCGGTTTGGCAAAAATTATGCCCCGTGAACCCGCGTAAAGCGGTGGCTGTGAAGGCAGAGGTAGAAAAGCTGTTGAAAGCAGGCTTTATATATCCCATTGCTTTGACTGAGTGGGTGTCCAACCCAGTCCCTGTTGATAAAAAGCAAGGGGCTATTCGTGTTTGTACGGACTTTCGAGACCTTAACAAAGCCTGTCCCAAGGACAACTACCCTACACCGTTTATTGATCAAATCATAGATGCATGTGCGGGTAGTGAAGTATTCTTGTTTATGGATGGTTTTTCCGGCTACAATCAAATCCAAATCAAACCAGAAGACCAGCATAAAACGGCTTTTATTTGCCCTTGGGGTACATTCGCGTATAGAAAAATTCCCTTTGGATTGAAAAATGTAGGGGCAACCTTTCAACGAGCCATGAACTTTGCTTTTCATGATATAAAATCCATTGTCGAGCCTTACCTGGATGATCTGCTTGCTCATTCTCGCAAGAGGATCCAGCATCCAGAGCATTTAAGGTTGATTTTTGAGAGATGCAGATACTATAAAATTCGCTTGAATCCCCACAAGTGTGTTTTCTGCGTTGAATCAGGTAGATTGTTTGGATTCATTGTCTCTAGTAGGGGCATACAGGTGGATTCGTTAAAAGTCGAGGCCATTGTAAATCTGCCTCCTCCTCGTTCACTTAGGCAACTTCAGAGTCTACAAGGAAAGTCTAACTTCCTTCGATGTTTTATAGTTAATTATGCCAAGATCACAAAAGGTTTCATGTGCCTGCTTAAACAGGACACCCCATTTGTATGGGATGAAACTGCACAACTCGCGTTCGAGGCATTAAAGAAAGCCTTGTTGTCAGCTCCTTTATTACGCCCGCCAGATTACTCTAGGGATTTTTTATTATATCTGGCCGCGTCGGAGTCTACCATTGGGGTAGTGCTAGTTCAGGAGGATGACAAGATCATTGAGCATGTTGTCTATTATCTTAGCCGCGCTCTGGTTGGGCCTGAGCTTAAGTACTCCCACGTCGAGAAGTTAGCCTTAGTGGCTGTTTTTGCTGTACAGAGGTTACGGCACTACATCTTACTGAGGACCACTAATGTAGTGGCGGATGTAAACCCTTTCCAATATGTTTTATCCCAACGCATTGTTGGGGGAAAATTCAACAAGTGGATAGTCATTCTCCAAGAGTTTGACTTAGTTTTCCAATCCGCTAAATCCAAAAAGTCCTTAGTTTTTGCCGAGCTTATAGCAGAATTCCCTATGGAAGAAGATGTAGTGGTTCAAGATGACTCATTCCCAGATGAGCACATCTTTCTTATATCTACCTCTGATCCTTGGTACGGAGATATTCTCATATATCTCCAGACTTTGAAGTATCCTACCGCTTACTCTAGGGAATACTGACGGAAGCTACGTCTTCATGCTAAAAACTACCTCATAATCGGAGATACTTTATATCGAAGAGGGGTAGATTCTGTCTTGCGCCGCTGCCTTACTCATGAGGAACTGGAGATTGTCCTAAATGATTCCCATAGTGGAGCATGTGGGGGTCATTTATCTGGGTTAGCAAAGGTCCAGAAGACATTACATGCCGGGTATTTCTGGCCCACCATCTTTAAAGATTGTGTGGAAGCTGTAAAATGCTGTCATCCATGTCAGCTGTACACCAGAAAAATGCGGTCACATCCTGCTCCCTTGTTTCCCGTTGTCTCGGTAGGCCCCTTCATGAAGTGGGGGATCGATTATATGACATGCAACCTAGCCTCGGCTGGGGGGCACAAATACATCATTGTCGCTGTCAACTATTTCACAAAATGGGCAGAGGCAATGCCTACTTTCAAAGACAATGGGGAAACAACAGCTTACTTCGTGTTTAATCAGATTATTGCTAGGTTTGGTATTCCCAAGGTGATTGTCACTGACCATGGCAGTCATTTCCAAAATCACATGATGACAGAGCTGACCACCATGCTCGGATTTCGACAAGAACACTCTTCTCCTTATTATCCGTAAGAAAATGGTCAGGTTGAGGCTGTAAACAAAACTTTGAAAACTATACTTAAACATACTATTGATACAGCCCGTTCAAATTGGCACATCATGTTATATCCTGCTCTTTGGGCTTATCGAACCAATGTCAAAACTGCTACGGGTTTTTCCCCCTTCCAACTCGTTCACGGGGTGGAAGCTATTACGCCGATTGAATGCGAAATCCCATCCTTGCAGATAGCTATTCATGTGCTACCTGACACAACTGAGCTTGAAGAACGATTGCTTCATTTAGAACATCTTGATGTACAACGTAGAGATGCGTTGACTGCAAATCAAGCCCATAAGAATAGGGTTAAATCTCAATATGATAAAACGGTCAAACCTCGGGTTTTCTCTGAGGGGGAACTTGTCTTGCTCTGGGATCAAGATAAAGAGCCCCTGGGGGCAGGAAAATTCAAGGCTATGTGGTTGGGACCCTATGTTGTGTCTAAAGTTTTGAGTAAAGGCGCATATGAATTAGTGGATTATGATGGGAATAAGCTGCCTGAGCCTAGAAATGGGCTCTACTTGAAGAAGTACTATGCCTAGGTTTAGCACTTTTCTTGTATATTATGTATGTATTTTTATGTACATTAGTTTTTCAGTTTCATTTTTTATACTATCTGCTGGTTGTTGCAGATGTCTTCCGAGATGTATGTAGGTTTTGCTGATGGCCCCAACCGTCACACTTGTAACCTAGCTTCGGCAGCATGGGTTATCTATTCCCCTTCAAGACAGCTTGTTGCCGCGGGTGGCGCTTGTTTAGGTCCTGCTTCCAATAATGTTGCTGAATATAGGGCTGTCATTGAGCTCCTATGGGATGCTTTGTCACGAGGCATCACCCAGCTGGAAGTCTGTTTGGATTCTCAGTTGGTTGTTTCCCAGCTCAATCGAGCTTACCAGGT